>VXAL01015909.1:1181-94041 GCA_013399475.1 Chauna torquata | reverse complement strand
CGCAGCAGGCGCGTCGCTGCGCTTGCCCGTCCCAGCCCCGTGCTGCCGGCCCCCTCCGTGCGGCTCCTGAGCGACACCAGCGCCAGGAGCCAGCCTTCCCCTGCGGCTCCAGCGAGCAGCCCCTGCCCCAGCCCCGCCGCGGGGCCACCGGTGCGCACAGGTCCCGGCCACCCTCGTCCACCCCCGGCACCTCCTGCTGCCCCCTTCCAGCGGCCCGAGCCACATCCCCAGCCCCGACCCCCACCCTCCTTCAGACCCGGCCCTGGGGTTTCTGCGAGCAGCTGGCCAGAGTGACCCATGGCTTTTCCTTTTCTCCACACACATCTTGGTCTGAAAAGGGTTGAAACCGGCACTGATTCAAAATCATGTTTCTGCACTCAAAAAATATGCTTGTTAAGTGAACGTCCAGTGTCCCCCGACCCCCACCCTCCTTCAGACCCGGCCCTGGGGTTTCTGCGAGCAGCTGGCCAGAGTGACCCATGGCTTTTCCTTTTCTCCACACACATCTTGGTCTGAAAAGGGTTGAAACCGGCACTGATTCAAAATCATGTTTCTGCACTCAAAAAATATGCTTGTTAAGTGAACGTCCAGTGTCTGACTGCCGTGGCGGTGGCAGTCCCGCGTCCCCTTGGTGCGCTGGGGCGGGGAGGGCAGGTTTGATCTCGGTGTATCATTCTAGCTTAGCTTCCTGTCTGTGAATGTCCATAGTGTAGTGTGCGTTTTAACAACTGGTTTACACTGTTGCCGTAAAAGTGAATTTGGAAATAAAGTCATTACTACAAGAAAAGCTGCCTCTTTCGCATGCAGCGGGACCACGGAAACGGCTGGGGAGCAGCAGGTGATGGGCACACTTGGGTCTCTAAAACGCTGGGGGTGGGTTTTGGCCGCAGCGCGGGGTGCCCGAGGAGGGCAAGCACACGTTGTCCGCCACACGTTGTCCGCCACAGGGCTGGCAGCGTCCCAGCCCTGCCGAGAGGCGCAGGGGCTCTCATTTTTTTCCTCTCCTTTTTGAAGCAGGGCAGAGGAGAGCAGGGGAGGCCGTGCTGCCTCCTGCAGCAGCCCCGGGCGCAGAGGGGAGGCGCGGCCCCGCAGCGCTGCTGGCCCTGGGGCTGGGAAGCCTGAGTTCGGTTTTGGGCTTTTCTTGACTCATTGCGTGACCGTGGACAGGACATTCCCTCGGCTGTGGAGCGAGACACCACCGCGCTGTCCCCACAGGCACCGGTGAACACCGGGGGGTTTCAGAGGCCACTTCAGATCCACAGTGACACCCTTACTCCTCCTCTCACCAGTTCCAGCCCACATCCAGTGCGTTGCCCACTGCATTTCTAGCTTTCGCAGCCCAGGACCCTCAGTTACCAGCACCGCGGAGGCCACAAAGCAGCACCGAAGGCCCTTTGCAGGCCTTCCCCAGGACGCAGCCGCTTTGCGCGGGTCACAAACCCACAGGTTCCTGCCCTGACCAGGGCAGCCGCCACCATTTGCTTTTCCGATTGCATTTTCCCTCCTCTATTACTTGTAAATAAAGCAGCGATGCGCAGGTTGCTGCCTCCTCCTCCTTTGATCATCAGGCTAACGGTCACCCGGCCGCTTCCTGTTCCCATCCACCCGGGAATGAGCAACAAAGGATGTTCTCTTAGCTTGGAAATTTAAGAGCATCCAAGAAGTCACCCCCCACCACTGCCTCCTGCACATTCCCGTTTCCCGTTTCACAGTAACAGACCGACTGCCACAAACCCTACCCGGGCATGAATTCGCAACAGCCGGTTAACCCTACGAACACAAAATAAAAGCCTCGCCCACCCCCAGGGCATTCCCTGACTGCGCGGGGCAGAACGCGGCCCTCGTGAGCTAAGGGAAGCACCACCAAGCCCTGGTCTTGCTTGGTCACACAGCACAAAGCCTAAATCCGGAGATCCCAGGAAACAATTCCTCTTCACTACTCAACAATAAGCGCTGGGAAATCATGTCAGAAAAGGAAAAAAAAGGGGCCACTCACACAGGCGGTGGGTGGGAAGCGGCTGATCAGTCTGAGACCACGCCGAGCGTGCTGAAGGGCCCCTTCTGCTTCCCCGAGCCAGTGTTTCACAAACACACTTTGCATAGAATATTCTGTTTTAATTTTTTTTTTAATCTTTTCTTTTTTTTTTTTTTTTTTTATAAGCACATTTGTGCTTTGCCAACAGAATCAAGACATTAACAAAGATCAGCTTCTCGGAAGAAAAGCATTTCTATATAACAAGGACATTACACAGCTCAAAGCAGGAAAAGAAAATATTTACAAAATACAAGGTGTTTTTTTGTGGTTTTTATAATGCTAAAAGGGTTATTCAGAATTTTCAACCTTATAAATAGAAAAGCACTTATGCAGAGGGATATGGTAGCATTTTTTTTTTTTTAAAGAAACGATGACAAATCCTTTAAACTAGAACAGAACCAAAAACACTAGATAATGTTGAAAATTGTGAAAACCCCAACCATTAAGCAGTTTAGCTACTATTTCTTTACGATTACAAAATGGAAAAAAAAAATGTCCTTTGTATTTTTTTTTTTCTTCCTTTTTTGGTGATGTGATTATACATAAGACAGGCACAATGCTAGCAACAGGACAGGGACCAATAGCCACACCGTCGGGATCAGAAAGCATTACAGATGGGAACGGTGTGCGGGATCCGGGAGTCACTGCGGGTGCAAAGGGCCGGGGAGGGAGGGATGGGAGGAACCAGAGCAAAGTTGGTTCCAAAATAAAATACCAGTCAGGAGGTGGCGTGTCAGACCAAAGACTCGGAAATGAAACAGAATCGACACCTGTTCTCAGACCATGCGTGGAAGTGGAGCAAAGCAGTGGTGTCATCCCCATCCCTCCCAGCACGTCAGCGCCGGTGGGAGCTGCCCACCCACCCGACAAAGTGCCGCTCTTCCCTCTCTTTTTTGCTCTTTTCTGAGACCAAACCCACCAAAAGGAACCACCCCAGCGCCTCAGCCTTGCAACCCAGACTTGCCAAGCCCCGCTCCTGCCATGGGACGCTCCCCTGACACCCGCAGCTCTCGGCAGCTCCTCAGGGCCCAGAGCTGCCCTGACCCGAACTTTCCAACCCTACGGGGGCCACACAGGCAGAGCTCGAAGCGTCAGCCACAGACCCACGTCTCCCAGCCGAGAGCTGCTGCTGGCCTCGGCCAACAATCACATCCCCAAAGGGAGTCCTTAAGTGCATGGGGAGCCCTGCCTCTGCTCGAGGCGTCCGACCACACTGGGCTGGGGTCTCTCCCCTCCCCGCCTTCGACCCAGGATAACAACGCAAGGTGTGAACAAGGCTGCTTCCAAAATCCCACTTCTCCCACGCGGAGCTGTGCGTGAAGCGGCTAAAACGGCCCTTCCTTTTCCCCGGCTGAGATGGCAGCCTGGGCTCGGCACAGCCAGCGGCTGCTCCAGAGCCAGGAGAAGGAAGGAGGAGGTGACAGGCGGCCGGGGGCAGAGGGGAGGTCGGGGGCAGTCACCCCCCAGGACACCTGGAACCACAACCTGCAGGAGGGCAACGCCGGGGGTGGCAGTGCAGGGTGGGCACGCTGCACGTGAGGACAGACAGACAGCTAGTGAAGGTTGCAATCCCAAGACATCACTTTTCACCACTAATTTCACTCCACTAAAACCTTTCAGGGAGGGGTAGCGGGTTAAGAGAAAAAGACACCCTTTCGCTTGAGAAAAACTATCCCCGAAGTCTGCTAGTCAGCTAAATCCTGTGCTCTAGTTTTATACACCTAAGAGGGGAGGGGAGGAAAGAGGGAGGGGGACTGGTGGGCTGCTCCCCTCCCGAGGCTTCACTCCGCTGGGAGGAATCTGGGGGCTCTCATTTGTGTGACAAGGAAACATGGAAAAAAACAAAAACAAAAAACAGTTTCTAAACTCCTTAAATTCACTAAAAACTGTGAAAATTCCCGGCAGGATGTTTGAATATCAAACGCAGATTTTGGAAGCTTTAATGCCAAGAGTTAGTTCTGTGTGTTGGTTTTGCTCATGTCTTCCCGTATGTCTCTATCTGTGCGCTGGCCGCTGAACTGCTGCGGAGGAAGAGGAAGAGGGTGTCGCCAGGGGGGTTCGGCTCTTGAGGCTGGCCAGGTTGGGCAAAGCAGAAGCGCCATCGGTCTCCCGGGAGGATTTACTGCCCGATGTGCGCCGGGTGCAGCGCGACGACCGGTCTTGGGGGTCGGATTGGTCCTCGCACTCTGTCCTGGGATCGTACGACAGTGGGAAGGTGCGCCGCTCCCAGGGCTGCACAGCCTAAAGGGAAGAGATACCAGGCTATGGAAAATCCTCCGGAAAAACTCTTCTGCTCCCCCTCCGTGTGCGACTCCGGCTGCCCGCAGCGGTGGTTGGGGTGGGCAGCTCTACGGTGCTGTGCCAGCCACAGACTGTCTAGCCTCGTTAACAAAGCACGGAGAGCAGGGCCTTTAGCACCCGTGGAGAGGACGCGGCAGCCGCCAAACTGAACCAACTGCTGGAAAATATCCTGCTGCCAACGCCGGACGGCACTACGCTCTCCCTCCCGTCCAGCCGAGCGTTCGGACGGAATTCCCCACATGCAGGTTTCCAAGCTGTTTCCCCACAGCAAGGGGAATTAAACAGCCAAGTCTGAGCATCAGATTTACCTCTACACCTCTGCAGCAGTCGCTGCACCGGGACGGGCAACGCCTGGGCCTTCCCGTGGCTGCAGGCACAGAGCTAGCGCAAACAGCCACGACCAGGGCCTGCACCCACCTGCTCGTCAAGGCCGGCCTCGGGCGTGGAGCAACGCGTGTCCTCGCTGGACAGAAGGCGCATGGAGTCGCGGGACAGGGGCGTGAGGGGGGCAGAGAGCAGTTCGGGGCTGATGGGACTGCGCGGGGAGTGGGTGTGGGACAGCTCCGAGTGGGAGTGGCAGCTGCCCACGTCGGGGGATGCCGGCTGGGGAGTCGAGGGGTTCCCCAGCTGGGGGGTCGTCCGTCCGTCTGTCGATCTGTAGGACCTGAGGGAGGAACAGATCCGAGAGTCTGATTTCAGTCCCGTTACAGGCGCCCAGGCCGCTCTCTGCCACCCTTTGGTCCCTTCCACCCCCCCTCCTCGGGAGCACCTGTGCAATGGGAAACGCTGCCGGAATTCGGCACACGCACCAAAAGGGAACGTCGCAGCCCAGAGTTTGGATCCTCCAGGCCATCCGTGTCCCATCTCCACTACCTTGATGCAGCACTGCAACACTGACGCTGCTCTCCTAAGGAAACATGTCCCACACATCTCCTACGCTGTGAGTGCTGCATAAATACCACGGCGAGAAGCACCCTATGAAATCAGACACTTAAAAACCAGTTCCTCCAAGCGTTTCCAGCATCCACACGCCACGTGACACCACGCAGCTAGCTCGAGAACCAACTGTAGTGAATCAGTAACGCTGAAAATGCAGCAAGTTCAACAGTTGGGCGTAGGAGGAGCACTGTAAAACCCCTAGACTTCGGAATATTTAAACCAAGAATTAAGAAGTTTGAGCACCTACACAGACTCCCAGATAAGAGACCCACAGGCTGCAAACAGAAAAACCCATCTCACATTCCCCTATCTGTATCTTTTCAAGATGAATTCCAAAGCAAGTGGCAATCAAGGATGGCCAAGGATCATATTCCAAAATCTATGTGGGCTAAAATGTTCATCAGAACGTGGAAACCCAGCCCAAGTTACACTAACAAAATAACTACACCTGCAGCAGGCTATATGGAAACACAATGTGCTGAGTCAAGATGCAATTAGGAGCTGCTACAGGAGGAAAACAAACCCAGCTGTTACATACATAAGGCAGGAAGACCACAAGATGCTCCGCAGATCTGCTAGAGCAGGTCATTTCAAAGAATGACATTTCAGGGAAACTGAGTTCACCCCAATCTTTACTGGCATTACCTGGCCCAGACACTCTGCAGGCAAGGAGCAAGAACTGGCTGAATCACAAGCAGCAGCAGAAGTTACCGGGCCATGAGGGGCTCCAACGGTTTCTAAAGCCCAAAGCAGCTGCAGGAAACAGCCCCAGCATCAGCCCAGGCTGGCAACTGAGGACCAAGCAAGGAACCTGCTGAGAATGAGCTCGGGATGTGGTGTATGTCACGCTGAGCTCGGGTTCACCACAAATACAGCAAACCACATCCTGGGCTGCACCGAGGAACGCGGCCAGTGGAGCAGCGGCACTTACATCCCCATCCCTCCCTGCTGGGGACCTGCATTGGGAAAATACTGGCCCCAGCTCTGGGTCCCCACGTCAAGGAGGGACCTGGGGACACTTGAGAAGGTACCAGGATGGTCACGGGCAGCAGAGGGAGCTGGTTTGTTCTGGCAAAGAGGTGAAAGTGGGATCCAACTGCTGCCTGCAAGGGCAGCTGGAGAATGCAGTGCCAGACTCTTCTCGGCAGCAGCAGAAAACCTGCTTCCCAAGAAGCAGGGACAGCCCTGCTACAGCTACCACAGAGGTGGGCGAACTTCCATCCTTGGAAGCATTCATGCCGTGTTGGCCAAAGCCATGGCCAACCTGATCTTCAGCCCAGCTTCAAGCAGGAGGCTGGGCCAGAGACCTCCAGAGGTCCCCTTCCACCAGCATTTCTACATCCAAGTGATGAAGCCTGAATTTATCTCAATGACACCATCTTGCACCAACATCCTTACAAGAAAGGTCTTTAGGGAAAAGAAGTCACGGTGAGTATTATTAGATGTGGAAAAACTGGCTGAAGAAGTTTGCAGAGAAACACCAAGATGTCCCACGCTCAACCAGCACCGGGAAATGCAGCTGCAGATGAAACGCAGCAGCAGCAGCAACGGAGCTTGACAAATGCCAGCTTTGCATGTGCAGAAGTCCCGCACGACCACAAACACCCGACTGCGCTGATCTGAAACCACAACTATACCGAGAAGACCGGTGCATGTTTGCATGCAGCTGCAGTTTGGCAAGAATTTCTGCCCAAGTGCAGAGCGGTTCAAAACCAAAGCATCAGAAACCAAATGGAAAAGAGCAAATCTCATCATAAAGCTGCATACGAAGAGATCAACAGCTGGAAACTGCGTGCAGTTTTAGACACCCACTCACAAAAAGATACTGCAGCAAAGGAACGAAGTGTCAAGTGATCAGAGGAATGGAAGGACACGAATATATATGGAACAGAAAACAATGCTGCTGAAGCGATCGAGCAGCGATGTGATGCACAGCGTAACGTTAAACGGCGACTGCTCCCTGTTCCTGTGCTAGGGATGCCCAGCTCAGCCTTTTTGTTTCTCTCCGGACTCCCGAGCTGGCACCCAAGCCTCCACTCTTCTGGAGCAGTGAAAGTGCTTGAGGAAGCAGAATCCAAACACATAGTGCAAGAGCTGCTCGTCTGCAACTTAACTGGTGGGTAACTTCCCCCCCAGCTGAGCAAGACTACGCCCCACTGCCGCAAGGGCTCCTCACGCTGCTCTTGCAGATGGGGAGCAAGCGTTCCAACACCAGCATGAACTTTCAGCCATTTTTACCCATCAGCCAGTTTCACAAAGCCTCCACATCCTGATCTGTTGGGAACAACGCCTTGGCCAAGAGAAACACACAGCGTCCTCACGTCTGAGTGCTGCTGATCCCTGGGACATCCCTGCCGGCGCCAGGGCACCGCAGGGACAGCGTGCCGACAGGCGTACCTGCTGCCCCGCCGCTGCGGGGGCATGCTCGTGCTCCAAAGCCACCGGGCCCGCTCCATCTCTTCACACTTGCCATGCCGAGCAGCGAAGGCTGAATCAGACAAGTCCTCGATCTGGAAAGGGAACGGTACAGGGCTCGGTCAGGGCTTTGTTATATTAAACACACATTTACGTGCAGTTTTTCCAGCATTAGCTACAGCATGAATTTAAATAAATGTTGATGTCTGGAGGGAGGCAGATGCTATCAGCAAGGGAGCAAGCCCCTTGTTAAACTCAGTGCATTGCTGAGGGAGGGATTAAGAACTGAAAAAGAAAGGAAAGCCATTTATCCCAGAGCGAGAGCTCTCACACAGAGGTTTAAGGAAATACCATCATATCAGTTCAGCTAAAATAATAACTATAGCAGCATGACTGGTCATGATTTCTTGATTAGACTATCTCCATAGAAGATTGCTGCCCAAAAGGTCTCCTGATGGCAATTAGACCTCAAATTCAGCTGTACCCAGCCAGCTAATCCAAGTTCTGCCTTATCACTCCGTTTCCGCAAAGAAACCGACACCAGGCTGGCTTCTGCAAGGCCAACTGTGCCATTTTGTTGCTAAAAAGTAAAAGACTGCACCTCTCTGCTGAGGTCCCTGTGCCCGTACCCTTCCAGTATCCTCCCTGGACACAGTTAGCCACTACCAACCCCAACCCACGGTAACTGGGAAATAAAGCAGCTCTTCTTACCTCCTCGTTGTCTTCATCAGGGTTTGCTTTCAGAACGCCGATATCCACTTCGCGCCAGCTGCAACACACAACATCAGACTGCAGTCAGCCACAGGCACAGCCAAGCACATGTCTGGCACGTGGCAACACCATTTTTTGTGGAAGAAAAAACACAAGCCTGCCACAGTGAGCAACACATTCAGGCTCAGTTTTAAGCCACACGGCCACATTTGTCTACCAAAATCCCCCCCTTGTGGTATGAGACAACAGTTTCTCTGCTTCCTGCGTTAGCCTGACCCATTTTACCCATTTTAAGCAATTTTTTTCCATAGGAAGCAAGCCGTTTGCGCACACCGAGTGCCCACGCAGATGTGTCCTTCCCTGCTGGAGGCTGAGGAATGGACAGCGCAGCTATCGGTGTCCTCCCGCTGCAGCCCTTCCTCTCTGCCCCTGCTCAGCTCCCGGCGCTGGTCTGGCAGCACGGCCAGAGCCTGCGGGGGCAGAGGAAGGGGAGCAGATGCTGCAGCATTTCCTCCTCTTCCTCTGGCCCGGCAACAGGCTCCCTCCCTGCCCTGCGCTGAAGCGGGCCTGGGAAGAGGAGGTAGGGCCAGAAAAAGGGAGGGCTGTGGGGAGGAGGCAAGCTGGGAAAGAGACCTGGAAAACTGGAAAGGAAGAGGGACTAGAAGCCAGGCAGTGGGGATGAAGAAGCTGCTTGAGGGCTGCAGCAAAGTCAGCAGACTCCCACGGAGCGCTCAGGTGCAAAAACCAGCTACTGATCTCAGCCACGGTGTTTGTCCAACATCCAAGCAAGGGCCGACAGCTCACCTGCTCGCACTTAGCTCGGGCAGAGACTCCCGAGTCCCACTGCTGCCTCTGCCCAGGCACGGACGGGAGCGTGGCTCCTGGCCAGTGCCACCCAAGGCATCAGCTCTCCCCAGCCCAGGCACCCAGGGCACACCCGGGTGCGTGCAGGGCCGGGAAGCACCCGCACCTTCAGCTCAATGTGCCCAGCAGCTTCGTAGCGGGACAGAGGACAACCAGAACGACTTTAGTTGCTCAAGGAGACCCGAGCAGGGCAGCCGGCTTTCACACGCTACGGACACCGAGACAACGTATTCCCTAACTCAGCAATAAGTCTGTTTCAATGATACGATCAGAAGTTTTCCAAACTTTCTCTTACTCTCAAGGAAGAGGAAAGCCCATTTCCTCACCAGCATCAGCAGCCACTGGAGCAAAGCCCTAGGCCAGGGCTGAACCTGTGGCCTGACAGCTGCGCGGTGAAAGCCGGGCAAGTGGCCACCCCCCGGAGCCGGGCATGGCACGCGTACCTGGGTGTGAGGATCTCCTTATACTGCAGCTTCTCCACACGTGTTGTTGCAGCGACAGACATCGGGATGACAATGTTGTTAATATCGAATGAGCTTTCCCCTCTCCTCCTCCTTGGCTGCTGTGACAAAGACAAGAACAACGTGAGAAAGGGTTGTAGGTTTTGCCATGTTAAGTCACTGATAGAAAAAGGACGTGGCCTCATGCACCGTGGTCTCGTGTGACCGACAGAGACTCCAAAGCCAGCAGCAATTTGTGTCGGAACGGAGTTCGTCTACTGCCTGCTGGAAGCCCTCTTCCCGCCCGGGCACAGTTTGCAGCACAACCGAAGCCGTTAGAGTTTGGAAGGCACCAACAAGGGCAAGGCTGCGGTGGCCCCGCGGGCACTGCAGTGAGGTGAGCAGAGGCTGCTGAGCTCCAGCCGCCATCCCCACCCCGCCGCCACCATTCCCTCCTGCCGCTGCACAGCCAGATCGATCCGGCTGAAAAACCAACCCAGCAAACGATGAAGAAAAATCTCCCGTACAACCCAATTCCCTCCTGCCAGTGTGAAGGGGGCGGTGAGACCATCAGGACAGAGGGGAGAACCACGCGTTTGGACCACAGCCCCCCTGCTTGGGTCAGTGCAGGGGCGTGGATCTGCCGCACGTGATGCTGTGACAAAGGAGGAACACGAAGCAGTCAGACAGCAGTTCATCTCGGGTTTTGACAGCTGTACTAAGAACCTAACAGCTTCCATCTGCATCTTGCTTTTGACTGGAATAGATTTTCCAAGACAGAAATAAGCTACACACTTCTCTATTTAAACCGGGTTGAACGCTGGGTGCTCTCCTACCATCTGTCTATCTGAAAACCTCCCCCAAACCTGTGACAGCAGCACTGCCGGTACAGCGACACGAAGCTTCACAGATCAGCTTGATACGCAACAGCCCACCCTCCTAACAAAGCCACCTGCAACGTGCCATGCTACCTGTGCCTGCTCCCAGTGCAAAAGCACGCGGGAACCCAGCCGCAGCTGACCCGCCGCAGCCGAACCCCTGGCCTCCCGCGGAGCTGGATGAGGATGCAGTGGGTGGGCAACTGCTGCCACCATGGTGGCAAGGAAATCCGATGTGTCGCTGTCAACGGCGAGGCCGGACCCGCTGGTGTCCTGCGCCCATCGGGATGCTCGAGCCTTTCAGCACAGCACCCGTCGGTAAAGCTGACGGTGGGGAGCTCTTGCAGGGCTCGGTTGCTGGACACCCCACCTAGTTCACTAGTTCAGATTTCTCGCCCCGTTTTTTAGCTCGGTCCTGGTGTGGAGGGCAGTACTCAGGTGCTCTCTGAGTGCGGCTGCAGCGCTGCGGGGTGCTGTGTTTGCACAGCCCCGAGAGCCAAAGCACAAACCTGGCTGCACCTAAACAGGCTGGGCAAGCTATCCTGCGCGGGAGGACCTCTGGTCAGGGTCAGGAAGCTCAGACGGGGTGAGGACGTCCTTTTTCACATCTGTTCCCTGATGCGAGAAGAACAAGAGACCCTTCCCCTTGTGAAATCTTATTATCAGATGCTTTTATGTCCCAGCGCAGCAGTGTTCCTGTATTACACTCTGAGCTCAACCTGCACCAGGTGTCAGGACTTTCCTCCGTTCCTTCAATCAAATTTGTACTGAATTTGGTAGAACTGGCAGCACGCAATAAGGCCCATCATTTCTGAAGCAAAATCTGCTGGGGAGCCACAGAAGAAAACCAAGACTACAGGCAAATTGCACAAGCACAGCGCACCTCCCCTCACGCACACACCTCTCAGTTCAAACCAGCTTATTCCACCTCCTCTAAGGAACGAGTCTGGTGGTATCGATTTTGTGGCAAGGTTGTGCACACTGGTAGCTACTGCAAAACCACTAAAACCAGACCCAAACCTTAGTCTGCCTTACAATAACTTAGGCATGCACCAATAGCTCTGGGCTTTTGGAACAAGCACAGGAAGCTTTTTGGGACCGGAAAAAGTTGCTGGACCTTTGCGATGAGCAGATTTGTTTAATTTGTCATCTGTTTTCACAATCGACACTCTACCGAGGTTGAACGGGGAAGCCCGTAACTCAAAGCTGCAGCCTCAGCTTTTCTGCAGACTCCAGAAGACAGACTGTTTTAATTCTAATTTCAAGATGAACAGGCACAACCACGAATGCAAAAACAGAGACAAAAACCAAAAACAAACAAAAAACAACAACCATTTTTCCAAAACAAATGTAGATTCTGCTTACCACATTTGTTTAATTCTCAAATCTGTAATACAGTGTCAAAATCTGCCAGTGCTACCAACTGAGAAGAGTCTCCAAAAAGCAGCAAAGGAGTGTTAGAAACCAGCTGCCAGGATGCAGCCGTGAGTGACCTGCCCAGTCCGATCAGGCAGTGATGGGGATGGCACTGTACTACCTGGAAGGGCTTCCCCTTGCCCTTCATCTGGACATCTCAGAGCACCATTTCAGCCGTGATGCTGGTCAGTACTGCTCGATAACCTTGCTTTTCAGAATGGGTTATGAAAGAGCAGCAAGAGAAGCAGAAAGCAAGACCAAGAGATGTGCACGAAGCACAAACAGATGGCATCTTGACACACTTCGGCTGCTGAGAAGAGCTGTCCTCTTCTCCAAAACACCTGTAGCACATTCCAGCAAAGCTACCACCACTTGCTGGGTTCTTTGGCCACCCTGAGCAGTCACAGCCGGCTTCACTGATGACACAGCTGACGACACAACAGCAAACTCTGTTGTGAAGGAACCCAGCTGGGAGCTGGCAGAGCTTGGAGCAAGGACAAGGGCACACATTCGGCTCTGAGCCGACAGGGACAGATGCCTCTTAACCGCCCCACGTCCAGCTTAGGCTGTGCCACAGAGAGAGGCCAGGTGCTTTCCTTGGCCACTTCAGAGCTCAGAGTGGGAGGGAGTTATGGTCCTGCTCACCGACGACTTTTAGACACAGCTCCATAAAGGTCCCAAATCCTGTCATCCTTTCTGGGACGCCGAGCATGTCTCAGATGATAACACGAGTTCAGCAACTGCTGAAGCCCACGTACAAGTGAAAGTCGAGATCCCAGCCACCACCGACCTGCCCCAACCCCATTTACAGCCCAGCACACACGGAAAAGGCCATGAAGGGGAAGACATCCCAGTGGAAGCACTGTTGTATCAGCAGCAACGCACTGCTGGTGCTCAGCTCTTCTACTCCTTTTCCTGGCATCCCCACACAACTTCGGAAACCAAAATCTGGATGTGGAGCAAAGCCAAAAGACTACTGGGAACAGGAACATTTACCAGCAGTTCCTGAACTGACAGTGAACCTCTAATTGCAGCTGACTCTCTGCACTGCCAAAGTCAATCCAGGAACACAGCGGACCCAAAGCCAGAGCAGAAAAAGGGCCAGCAATCCCACCACGAGCTGAACCAGTGGGTCCAGCAAGGAAAGAGAAACACTGAGCCCTCACGTCTAGATGCCTGAAGTCCTTGAAAGCTGAGACGCACCATGGTGGAGCTGAGCTCAAAAGCCTCTCCAGACAGGCACCAGATACTTACGGCTGCGTTGGAGGTGCCCTGTGAACTCGCACTGGCGGGAGCAGAGCCATCCGAGGAGGCGGACAGTTGCCGTGCTATAGGGCTGTGAGGGGCAGGGGTCGCAGCCGCTGACAAGTAGCTCGGGCCACCGACGTCCGTGTGATGCTTCAACACTGCACGAGGAGGTGGGGAGAAAACGAAGAGCGATGTTAGCAAAGAAAGGTGGGGGGGGGCAGGAGGGGGGGAAGAAAAGGACCATCTGCAGCACCAGAAATGGCCAGTGCCGAGGAGCACTCTGCAGGAAAGAGAAGCATCTTCTGACTGCAGCTGCCAGCTTGCCAGGCCCTGCGGGAAGAAGCAGTTAGAGCACACGAGGCATCGCTGCGGTGGTGACAAGGCCCAGAAGCAGTGCGTTCCCCCTTCTCCGAGGCCGAAGAGGGAGAGAGGCTGGATATGCAGCAAAGCCCAAGCTCCCCCCGAGAGACCTGGCCATGGGAGCCTACCTTCACTCCTCTCAGATGAGCAGTCTCGCAATCGCTTTTTGTCATAGGCAGGAGGCTGGACAAGCGAGCGCTCTGGCGCTCTCTCGGCCTTGGACACGGCCGTAAAATCGTCTAAAGGCGGCCTGTGTGCCTTGTCTGGTTGGATTTTTTGATGTGAGCGCTCTGAGGAGGGGAACAGAGAAAGAGCTATGAAACGCCTGTTTTCACCTCTCTTTCTGTCGGCACAGGAGGCTCAGGCAGATGTACCAGCTCCACGAATCCAGACAGGTCGGGCTCAACACCGTCCCGGCACCGGGCAGATGTGCTCAGATGAGCTGTGGCACTGCCCGCGCCAGGAGAGCTGCGTGAGCACAGCCTCGGGCTGGGCAAGGAGGGGTCCCTACGAACCGAGACTGCCTGAACCTCACAACCTGCACACATTTCACCTTCAGCCCTGGCCTGCAATGCCATGGCCTCATCCCTGAGGGCTCAGTTTGAAGGGCATCGTCCTCTCTCCTCCCAGATTGCACTGCTTTCGGGTACGAGACCGGGGCAATGTTTCTGCACGCAGCAGGGGCCGGAAGGACACTTACTGGCTGCAGTGAAGAACGAATTCACCAGCTTGTGGCGGTCCTTGCGAACGGGGTCGGACAGGCTGCTGGTAGGCATGGGGGCTCTGTGCTTGAGCGAGAGCTTTTTGGGAGGTTTGATTTTCTCATAGGGTTTGTTCTGCCACTGAGATTTCAACATGCTCTGGAAGTGCAGGCTTGTCGGCACATCTGCAGAGGGACACAAAACACGGTGTTCAAGTTAACTGAATTATGCACCAGAAAGCAGCGGTACCATCACCATCCCCCTGTCCCCCAGCAGGAACAGCCCTCGACAAACACAGCAGGCTTTCACCGTACAGCCTGGGCTTGCCTATGCCCTCCTTGGGCTCAGGGAGGACCTGCACTGTTAGGATCCAGCTTTTCCAACCTGCAGCTCTTTGAGAGCAGCACATTATTTCAGAATTCACAGCCCAGGAGAACGAAACCTTTGTCAGAAAAGCCACGCGTCTCTACCACTGAGCAGGTATCTCGTGTTGCCGTGTTCTGTTCTGCTATCTCAGATCTGACTTCCAAGAATCCGAGATATCTCAAACCTACAGAAGTACGGGCCGGAAGAGAGCAATTCAGCTTAAATCCTCAATTTCAGGTCAAGACAAAAGCCAACAAGCAGTGTATGACGTTAATCTGCCTGACGTGGCATCTCAGCCATCTAACGCAAGTTGTGCTAAGCGGACACACTTCAGAGGCTCTGAGTGAAAGCAGCCACTCCGGGGCGATGCCCGGGCAGGGACTGGGTCACTCAGCCACCTGCGAGCACGGCAAACTCACAGCTAATTACCCAGATAACTGATCCATTCTGAGCCTGAAGTTTCTGTGCACACCACAGGTCACGCTAATCCAAACTCACGTCTGTAGTAACACAGAATTGAGATGCAAGGATCTGAAGGAGCCCTCTGCATCAGAGGAAAGGTCAGGCGAGTAACGGCCCAGCTGGGGAAGCTGTAGCTTGGCAAGAAGCCGGGAGCGCTGGAGCCCTGTGGGACCTGGCCCAGGCTGGAAGGTGGGACAAGCAGCCTCCAGGACGCAGGACACAGAAATCCTTTGCCCAGCTCCCAAGTGCAGCTCTATCTAAGCAGCGAAACAACAAGCACAGCCGTGTCTCAGCCCATTTCTACAGTTGGACACGAGGAGTTAAGGGCCACAGGCACTTCCACGTATCCTCAGCACACACTCACAGCCCCATCTTTGCCCCAAACTCCCTTCACCAGCACCCGGCCCCATTTAATCCTGCCTTCTCACAACCAGCATGTGCACGCTGTACTGCTCTGCAATCCGGCAGACGCTACTTTTGCCCACATTCCTCAAGCTTCATTTCACCCAAATCCCGCGCACATGTGCACTCCTGACCTTAGCTGAAGGATGGAACGCTAATGAGATTATTCGGTGCTTTTCTTGTGCAGATAGACTAAGCTATACGGTAGACTATAAAAACCATTAGCTGGACTAGGAAACTCCTCCAGCCTCAGGAGTCCCACAAATAAGCCTTCCTTTCATACCCAACACTTCAAACTCCAGATCTGATCACCAAATGCTGCTGTGCACGTCTCCTCCAAGACCCAGCTCTCTTCTACACACCCAGGGGCCAAAATCCCAGCTTGGACAAGCATTGAAACCTTTTAGGTTAACAAGAGAACTACCAAGGTGTGAATTTATCTTCTCCAACTACCCCATCAGACCTTAAGACCACCAGCGTGCAGTTTGGCATCCTGCCCACCTGCTCTCCCTAGCACAAACCAGCAGACCATCACCAGCAGGACACACAGCTCCATGCCGGCTCATGCTGCCAAAGCCAGGAGTGCAAAGCATGAAGATGAGCATGAGCAGCACGAACATCCCTCCCCCAGGTCTCACGTGACGTTTTCATAGGGACTTTGAAGCAACCCTGATCAGAGATGAACCTTCCCAGGCCACGCACAACGAATAAAGCTCCTTGCGAGTCCGGCAGGGGGGACACTACGGCAATTACAAGCTGCCATGGGATTTAGAAACTGCATCCAGATAACCTCAGAGGGCAACCTGAAGGGATTCGAGCCCTGCTGCTAGTCTCAATGGCTGATATTTGAACCCCTTCAAAATTTCCCAATAGTTCCAGGGACTGGAAAGCCCCAGCAGACCCAGGACAGGCAAACAGCACAGCGGGAGTTGGCAGAGCATGGGCTGGAGTCTGCTGTTATTAATAGGGGGAACCTGACTCTCGGGGAAACAGCCAGGACAGCTGCGTTTAAAATACTTTGACGGCTAAAGCTCTGGTTTAGCCCCATCTGTTTGGGAAGGATGGGTTATCACGGTGCAACGGCAGCTCTTTGGCCACCACTACTGTTTGTGGAGACACGTCCCAAAGAGAAGAGAGGGTCCGAGCCCTCTAAGGATACAGCCAGCAAGGCTGCAACAGCAGGATGCTACAGTGGTCTGCCTCTGGGAAAAGGCCTCTTCTCTTTGCTGATCTTTTGTCTTCTCCTGGAAATTCATTCCATCCGCAGCAGCTCACACTTCTGTGGAAGGATGGACCCGGTTCGAGGGAGAGGAAAATGCAAGACAAAATGCTGTGAGCAGGAAACGAGCTACGCGCTGCATTTTCTCTGCCCTGCTGCCAGCACTGCCTGCACTGGAGCCCGCGCAGCAAGTGACACCGTCCCTCCTCCTCCATCGCGGTGCTCGCCTCCCGGGGACCGGCAGATGGCAACCGCGCCGAGCCCGAGCGCCGCGGCTCACATCCTTCCCACCAAGGTTATTACATCATCTGAAAATTCCCAGCTAGAAATCAGATGAACCAGAAAAAGAACGAAAGAAAGGGGGCAAAGCGCTTACAAAGCGGGTTAAAAGCCGCGATGCCTCCGCCCGCCTGCCAGGAGGATAAACGATCTTTTTCCTCCTGCGGCGCCTGGCAATTTTGCCCTTGGCAAACTGCACCGGAGATCCCCGGCTCCTGGCGCTGGAGGAGCCCCAGAGACGGGCTCAAAGCGAAAGCTAGCACATGCTCACAGCTCCGAGGCCAGGCTCCAGCTCACAGCCTCCTCCAGAGCATCAGCTGAGCCTCTGCCCAGCAACACGATCGGTTTGGACCGATTGCTTTCATGTGAGCCCCCGGAACATGCACACGGGAGCGCCAGCAGCAAACCTCGCGGGCTGGGAGACACCTCGAAGCCGACTCGTAACAACTGCAGGCTGAGCGCTTCCTGCCCGAACACGCTGCCTTGCTTTATGCTTTGATAGGAAAGTATCCCCACCCTCAAAAAGCAACCCCAGCAAAACTCTACTAAGCATGAGGGAGTAATTCTGTCATTGTCTCCGGGAGGGAGGGAGAAAACGGGTATTTCTGTACAGACGTTTTAAGCTTTAAACGCTGTAGTTTTAAACACAAAGTTTTTAATCTTACGCAGCCAGAACAGATCTTTCATCGTGTGAGCTGGCTGCAGCTGACTCCAATAAAATGGAAAGTGAACACTGGATGAGAATCCGCCCGGTGGCCGTGACGTAACAGCACACATCGGGGCTTCTCACCGCTTCCATGACATCGCATTTGACGCTACGGACAGAGGACTGCAAGTGCTGTGCTGCAGGAGTTCGGTGCATTAAGTTCCTCTAGAGTTCCTTAACATAGGGATGTTTCTTGGGGGCGGGTGGGGATTTAGTTTTTAAAAATAGCACAAATTTGTTTTTTTTTTAGTCTGCCTTAAACACAGTGCTCATGAAAGATGCCAAATTAATTGTTCCCAGACACGCCATGCATTTCCTACTGTTGCACAAAGTCTGAGCAAAGCTGGAATTTAAAACTACGCACGCTAGCCCGGTGTCTTAACCCAGGCCATCAGAACAGCAGGAACAGGCAGCTCCCTCCCAGCAGTGCCAGCGGTGTCCTGCACCTCAAGCAGGCAGCCACCCCTACCAAGGAAAGCGATCGCTACCATCGATTTATTTCCTGGCTCTCCTGACAGAAGTGCCAGCTCGCATCATCCGCAGTCCCGTATTCTGTGATCGGAGGAAAAATGACAGATGGACAATTTCATGCGAGCCAACAGTTTCTGGTCAAAGCAGCAGCTTGTTTTTAGGTTGGCAGCTTAGGAAGCACAAGACTCTGGAAACTACCACTACCGCACCCTCGGGAAAAGTCCCTACAGCGTGAATGCCTCACAGTCAGGGTAGGTGAGTTATTCCTCTTAATGATGACTAACCTTGAAACCATAACGCAGGGAAACGAGCGTCGTAATGGGAACATCCCTTCTTACTGTACCCTCTGACCCATGGAAGATCATTTCCAATTCCATACAAGGTCAAAGAAGTTTTCTGTGACTTAAACCAATCCACAAGTAATTTTACACAGAC
This sequence comes from Chauna torquata, assembly GCA_013399475.1. Classification (NCBI taxonomy): domain Eukaryota; kingdom Metazoa; phylum Chordata; class Aves; order Anseriformes; family Anhimidae; genus Chauna; species Chauna torquata. The sequence goes on along the minus strand of VXAL01015909.1, from coordinate 75,393 downwards.
GAATAAACTCTGCAGAAGCCAGTACTTCTTGACTGGTTTGTAACAACACAGACACCAGCCCGAGGGCCAGGTCCCAGTGTGGACTCGCAGACTCCAGTAAATGCTCTGCTCCTGAAGCCACCTGCATGTGAACAAGCTCGGTCTGAACAACTGCGCCTAGCAGATCTGCACTTCCTCTGGATGAAGGGCAGCAGCGCAGGCTGGAGGAGCAGCCTCCAAAGCCCTGTACGTCCCTCGTCTCCCCTTTCAGCACCCAGTTTTACAACACCCCTTGCAGCTCTGTGCTGTGCTTACCATCTGGGAACGATAGAACAGGATGAATACATGAGTCCAGCTGGGAGAGGCGCTCCAGCAAAGGGGCATCATACTGGATTTCCAGAGTCGTCGAGCTTCGAGTGCCGCACAGAGCACACGAGGGGTTCACATCACAGCTACATCGCGCCAGGCTGTTACGGTGGACCTGGAAAGGGGACAGAGAATTTTGGCATATCAAAGGTCAATGCTCTCTGCACACATTCTGCTTCGATAGACAGCTCATGAAAAAAGTCCTGAAGGTTCGTTTTAGATACCCTGCAGAAAACCTGTTGATTTAGTCCAGACTCAAAGAAGGACGCTTTCACCCCATGTAAACAAAACTGAAAACTACTGCTTGCCAGCACGCAGCTTAACATCTACTAGATTTGACTAAAAGTGTTTATCTACGTTGAAAAACTCATTTACAAAGCCATGAGGCAGCACAATTCAGTTGTCAGAGAGGAAAAACACCTTCTAGTTCAGACAAGTCAAAGAACCATCGCTATGCCAAGAGCTGGCACCTACAGGGATGTCTTTACAGAGTGAAAAAGTGTTTTTCAATCTTGTTTCTTAAACCAGGATGGACTTTCAATTCACAGATTTATAGACTTTATTTAGATTTCCTTTATAGAAAACTGCTGTGGCGTGGATGCACAACTGGATGTAAAACCCGTACAGAGACAGTAACCAACGAATCCCTGTCAAAATGGAAAGATGCATCAAATCAGATCCCATAAAGTCTGTTCTGAGTCTAGTAGTATTCAAATAATTTCTGCTAATGACTTGAATGACAGAAGAGAGAGTATCCTTAAGCCCTAGCAAATAACACTACCACTCGGCAGGGCTGCGAGCACCTTGAAGGAAAGAGCTGGAATCCCAGACATGGTTACAAATTAGAGAATTGACCTCAAATAAATCAAATGCAACTCACTAAGGGAACAAGCACCAAGCAGGCACTGCAGCGATCCATGAAGAGGGGAAAGAGCCAACCGAGCAGCAGTTCTGCCCAGCGGATCTGGTGATGGTTAGGGATCAGAAAACGAGCATGCATCAGCAGTGTCGTACCATTACTGGGAATTAACACCCCACAGGGCTTTATAAACAGGATGGCTCTGCAAGATGCGTGCAGTAATCCTGCCTCTACGCAGCATTACTAATGTGCGAGCTGGAAGGCTCGCACCTTTGAAATGTACAGCTGGTTTTGGGTGCACATTTCAAGGAATGTGTGCACCAAACGGAGAGAATCCAGAAAAACAACAACAACAAAAAGACAAGGTCCAAGAAACATGTCCCATGTGGGGAAATGGAGAGACCTGTGTTTGTTTAGTGTACAGATGACCACATTAAGAATTACCATAATAATTTGCAAACTATGAGGAAAACGGCTGGAGCAAGGAGTGGAGCTGACCATTTACACCGGCATTTGGACTACTGGTAATGACTTTAAATGGCAGCAAAGGCAGCCTATACTACTTTGTTTTGCTTGTGTTTGCTGTCTGAAAAACAAGACTAGCTGAGCACTCCCACAGCTTGCCTGAGGTTTAGACAAACCGCCTGGCACGGTTTGAGGATGCAGCAGTCTGCCCTGGGGCACAGGGATGCTGTGGACGACTGCAGGACGTCCCTTCCTGTCCTGTTCCACAAGAGCAATCCTATTTCCCATCCGATGCAGGCTACGGAGCCTCTCTCCCTTTAAGCCTCTCTTCTTTAAGTCAGGAGATCTCCTGTAGATTTCAGGCGACATTGTATTCAGATTTTGTCAACAACAGACACAGTTATGAGTTATCTCCATTAAAACAGCGAACTCCCCCAGTTGTCATTTCTGGTCACAGCAGTTCATAGCCACTTTGTGCTAGACAGGAGAGCCCTCTCAACTCCATGTGGTACTTCCGTGATGTAGCCATCACTCAGCCTTCTCTTGAGGTGGAGGCCACACAAATCCTTTGCTATCTGGCACTTCTTCCATTCTTCGGAGCTGCTCTTCTGAACCATTTCTGATTATCAAATGTACTTAATGAATATGGTCAAGAACTAACACAATTGACAGATTCTTCCTCAAACGCCGAGTGCAGTGTCACCTACTGGATGACAGGTCATCAACTTCAAATCACTGAAGATCACAGAATCACAGAATCAACGAGGTTGGAAAAGACCTCTGAGATCATCGAGTCCAACCTATAACATCTCACAAGCAGTCACTGCAGAAGTCCACCAGAAATACCCCAGATTGACTCATTACTCCTTTGCTGTTTTAAGCTAATGCAGCTGACCAAGAATCCATTTTGCTCAGCAGAATGTTGCTTTTTGAGTTTCTCTTTTAAACTCTAGCCCCTGCATTGTGGAACCCCCTGAAACCTTGTGGTAATGATATTTGCCTTGAAACAATTCTGACTCAAAGGTAAGTAAGTAGATTTGTGCCATCTATGGTTCTGCAATCATAAGAGCTGCATGCACAAAAAGTGTCTTATTCCCTCAATTTCTAATCATCTATCCTCCAGCTGACAGTTTATGATATTCCTAAGAGAAGTTAAAAAGAATGAAGCATGGCCTTTCCTGACAAAGGATGCTCAGGGAAAAAACTGTATTTCCGCTGACTATGTGAAGAGGAGTACAAGAGAAAAAAGAAAAAAAAAGGGAAAAAAACAGGAAAGGAACAGAGTCACAGCATTCAGCAATTTCCAAACATAAGTAGAGGAAGGGAGCAGGGTCACTTCTGCAGGCCTTTTGCAAGACATCCCACGTACGGCTGGGCAGACAGCTGCAGTTTTCCTTTAAGCAAGCAGCAGCAAGTTCCTTGGTCTGTGTTAAACCCCGTGCTCAGAGTAAAGGTTTCCTGACACCTGACTTTTCAAAGCTTCACTCAACTGCTCAAACTTTACCATGTTGAACTACCCAGCCTGAAGTTTACCTTAGGCTAGTTGGTTTTAGAAAAGAAAACCCTGTGTCAGAATTCAACATCTCTCCTCCACAGTAACAGCTACCAGAAGTCTTCATCAATTAAGAGCTTCTCCTTCATTCCTCCCTTACTTCTCCAACAGCCTTTGAAGCCTCGCTGGCCTGATCTTCCTCCCCATTTTTTCCCCTCTTCATAACCACAAACATTCCCAAAGCAGCAGGGAGACTTCTTTGCGCAAAGAGCAAAAGCAGAGCAGACCAATACATCGGGACCTCACCAGGCCCTTTGGTGGGGAGCTTGTGCTATATGCTGCAGCAAAGGAGAAAAAAAAAAGAACAGTACTAACCTTTTTGGAAAGGGGCATAATGCTGCTAGGTCGAACAAGCCGCCGCTTCTTACAGCTCAGTACTGGGCGAGTGCGAGCTGCTACGCACGTTCCATCAGAAGATGAAGAAACCATGTTCAGTCGTTGCTTTTTATGCAAGAGCTCCTCAGCTTCCTGGCCATCTCCCTGAGCGTGTTCTGCCAGGCCAGGCTGAAGACTGCCCAAGAACAGAAGAGTGTAAGAAAGATAGTGTTATTCATTCAACCATCCCATATTACCCAGCAGTACCAGGCAGGGCCAAGATTCAGACCTTAGCAAACACCCGAAGCAGACTTAAAAGCATTGCAGTTTCACAAGACAATAGTTTTTACCAAGCCAACTCTAATTTCTGCTTTTACTTTGGTCACTTTCCACATTCTCTCCCACCTCTCAACGTTTGACAAAAAAACACTCTGGACATTCTGAACAAAAAAGCAGCCTTTAAACCAGGCACAGAGCAAGCTCCCCAAAAGCCACTCTTGCCACAAACAGCTTTAATCCTAGAATTCAGCTTCCCCGAAAATTACAGTTCAGGGTATCTTAAGACAATAGGTTCTCATGAGTTTAAGTGCCAGAGAGCACAAGGCAGAGAACTTGTTATTTCCTAGAAAAAAAAAATTTTAAACCTAGATGTAAACTTGATTCTGATTAATACTCAGAATAGAGCTGTACCTCTAACAGCTCTCAGCAGTGCCACCAAAAAGGTGCAATGTTAACACTCACCTTTCTGTTTCATACACAGAGGAGTTTCCTGTCCACACGCGGTGACCCTGCCCTGCTGTGGCATCAATACACTACAGCCACCTACTAAATACCAGTGCAGCTCCCCATCTGCAGAGCCTTTTCATGTATATTTTACAACTGTTTCATTTCTAAAAATGCAAAACATTAAAGCCCTGCGGTCTAATGCTCTGTAGTTCAAAGGCTACAGGCATAAAAAGGGCTCTGCCATAGCCTGCAGCGTTTCAGCTGTAGTGATGAGTTGGTCAATCAGTATTTCTACGCTTGCTCACCCTGCACCGCTGCAGCATCTTGCCCAAGGTGCTAAGCAAGTGCAACGGTGCTGGCAGCGCTTCTCTAGCCACTACCAGAACTTCAGGGTTCAACCCTGAAACCATCCTGTAGCATCCGAGAATTTCTTTCACTTGTGTTTATTTACGTGCTTAAAGATTTTCTTAACAAAACCTGGAGAAACAAAGAATTTAGAGAATCCTATTCCCAATGAAATCAATGGGATTTGGGTTCCTCTGCATCTCCAGAAAAGCAGGACAATGGTTTACAGATATTTCTGCAAAATAATTGCAAGCAGGCCTCTAGTATCTTTGAATCACACAATTTGCAAGTGTATTAAAAATACCCACAAAGAAACAGTTTTGAACATGCTCACTGCACGGTTGCCTGCGGGGCTTGTTCATGTAAACACAGCGCAGTTCAATACCATTTTCAGAAAAACAATGCAGCATAAAACCTCAAGCAAGAGATCTCCAACGCTGTTTCCAAGCATGATCTACTACCAAACTTTTTTTTTTTTAAAAAAAAGAAACCATTTATACCATTACCCACCCAGTTACTACCAACCAGCATGTTACAGGATCGTTTGCAATCATAAAAATCAAACTCTATCCATAATAAGCAAGAAGCTTACGTGTTAATAACTCCATTGACGGGTCTTGGTGCTCCACAGGGCTTGGCGGGATGGGATTCAGGAGTATTTGCAGCAGAAATACCCAAGTTGTCTAGTGGCTGGGATCCAGAAACACTCTAAGGAAGGATGAGAAAGATGATAAATTAATTTTTAAAAATATTCTTACACAGCCACAACTTTCTTATTCCTATATTCTAGTTGAGGATTCTGCGCCGGAGCTGTGGGCTTCCACGCAGAACTTCAAAACAAGGATTCAGAAGCCGGTGTGCGAACAAGGGACCAGAGACGTAAGGATTTGGTAGGGAGCAGCTCTGGCAAGAGGCTGGATACACGACAGCGCTTTCAATGTGAGAAACAAAGGCTTGCAATTCCCCTCAGGCAACCACTAAGGAGCTTGAAAGACTCCGCTGAGGTCTTAAAAGGAGATTTTAGCATTTTGTCTCAATAGTGCAAAAAAGTTCATAACCACCTGTAAACCTCGCAGGCTGCTTCAAGTCTGACGGTGTGCTGCAAGCCACAGGGCTGCAAGCTCCTGCCTCAGCACTTTGGGGGAAAACGGGAGGCGAGGAGAACAGACTTGCAAAACCAAATTTGCATTTTAACTAAATACCTGTGCAAGCACGGTCCAAATAGCACTTTTCAAGATCTTTTAAATTAGAACGCACACAAGCTGTGGTTTTGGGGTATAAGCATGCCAACTCTATAAAACTAAAACCGCCTGATGCACACAAAGGTGGAAACACCTTTTTGTCAGAGGAAAGCAAGTACAAACCAAGCTAAAGACACAGACCTCTCCCTTCTGCCTTGGGTGTGAAAAGCAGACAAACCCTCTCAAGCTAGGGCGAGCGGGCAGCTACTGCGCGGCTACAGCACGGAAACACCGAGTATGGCGCACTCGCGCTGGTCAGCAAAGGGCGTAAGCGGGGGGACTGTCACCATCACCGCCCTGCACACGCTGGCTTTGCACCTCCTGCCCATGCCATCCCTGCTCTCCAACCCCACATTTCTGCCCTGCCACTCAGCTCCCCCGGACACATGCTCGCAGCCCCGTCTTTTTCCTTTCAGACACGCTCCTCCTCTTCCCCAGGGCTAAACTTGATTTCTTCCTTCGTGCAGCACTTCCTACACCCGCTGCCAGTGTCTCTCTAGCTGGGCTTCCCCCTTGGTGCACGCAAGGGCGGTGGTGCATTTCAAGTACTAATAAAAAAGACAAAAGAAAAAGGGCTGACTTATCTATTCACATGTCCGCTCAGCACCCCTGCTCGTCCCGTGCTCCTTCTCAGAAGCATCGGTATTGGCCCCCGTTAAAATCCTCCCCGCGACCACTCCCCAACTCAACAAAAAACCAGCATCAGGCTACAGCGGTGCTGGACCGCGTCCAGCAGAGCAGAGATCTGATTCACCCAGGGAAGAGCAACTTCTGACAACGCGCAGAACTTCTGCCTGTTGCCTATTTGAGGAACTTTGCTGGCTTCTCTGCCCTTCTGCTAAAAAAAAAAAAAAAAAAAGTTTCTCCTGTCCGGATACAGGACCAGGCTGATGGGCTCGTCTGGTATTCGGCCGCCCCAGGCACAGGTCGGACGGGCTGGAAGCCTTACGCAAGCACCACGCTGCGCCCTGAAGAAGTTAAAGCCGGTGCAAGAGCCGAGCCGTTTCCCTCTCGCACACAGAGGCTTGGCAAGCCCGTGCCATCACCCGACACCTCCGCTGGAAACAGGCACGGTGCGGGCGGGCGGGTACACATGACTCATGAGCTCCTTTGAAACCGGGTATTTATTTTCTCCTCCAGGAAGGGCCTTAAAGGAGGAAACTCTTCTCCAGAGCGGTCTCTGGCTTGGTTATTTGAGATAGGAATACAGGGTGAGCCGCCTTCTGCGGAGGAGCTGGAAAGTGTCAATCCAAAGTCCATTTATCAGTAACACCACAGGCTCGCCCTATCGCGCTGAACATGGGCGCACCCTAACAGGGCTCTTGCGTGACCGTCGGGGGGGGAAAGAGCAGGACTCCAAGAGCTGAGATCTCCAGCTCTCAGAGCTCTGTCCCCAGCTATTCCTGGCTGCACCTCCCAGTGGCACGCGCTCTTCCAGGGCTGGCAGCGCAGCCGGGCCGGGATCTCCGCACCAGGACCACAGCGATGCTCCACACTGAGCACTTCCTAGGTTGTGGGTCTGGAAGTCCAGGTCTTCAGGATGCCTGCGGATCGTAGTGGGGTCGAAGATTCAGCTTTACACGCCTGCTGGTTGCACGTGAAACCAGGAGCCTGCAGACCACTTCTCTCGGCAGTAAAAAAGCCATTCTGTGAACATGTGCTGGCAGGTCATGACCCGACACCAGAAATGTCCCCCGCATTCCCAAAAACACAGCTTCAGACCTCCACGTATTGCTAGACACAAACCCCCAGTGCAGGGCAAAGTCCTAACCAGACGCTCCATCAACATCTTCTCTCATAAATTACTAAAAATCTCACGTGCACCCCCTCACAAGCAAGACCAGCAATGAACAGATTATCAACAGCTGAGTTATTTCTTCAGGGCTTCATGTTACTCCCATCTTCAGGCAAAAATATTTATTCACCTCCTGAGCTCCCAGTTCCAAAGTGGAGGTTGACAACAGACCTTTCCAGGCCTGCTCCGTAAAGCCTTTCCCTCCACTTGACATGATTAATTCCTCCTAGGGATTATCAGCCACATCCTACATATCAAGCTGATGCCCGGGGACACACATCCCGGATTCACGCTGGCCAAAGGAGGTACCCAGGAGTGGATGAGACGCAAAGGTGAAGAGCTGGGAATGAGACGGGAGGCACTGCCTCCCCTTACTCTGCACTGCAGAGCTCTCCTGCTCTCCCAGCTTGAACAAAAGAAAAATCTTAATTCTAAGCAGCCCGCAGAGCACCGAAGTGATAAGCACCTCTCCAGCAGAGGCCCAAGAGATGCCCTTCCCGTAAGTGTCCTAATGCAAGAGGAATGGTCCCTGGGCTAGCCTCTGGCTCTCACTCAACACCCCACCCGTATGAGCAAGTCTAATGAGGCACAAACCCTCCTGCAGGAGGGTGGAAAAGCCGGGTGCCTGCGGGCAGCCCTTCTGGTGGCTACCGCCTCCAGCCCCGCTGCAGAGAAGCGGGCAGCCCAGCGACGTGCGTGCCCACCAGCAGCCACGTGTGCAGGGGAAGAAAAGGTCCGTTTCAGGAGGAGGAGGAGGAGGAGGAGGAGGTGTCCTCCAAGGCGGCAAGGACGGCTCCAGAAGTGGCTACAAGAAGGTGCCAAGCATGAGCAACTACTACTTACTTCGTAGTAACTAAGCCTGCTTTGCACAGGAGATGATGTTCTTCACTGCCCTCAGTATCTATTATTTGTGTCACTGTTACCTCTAAGACCTGCAAGAGATCGGATCTCCGTAGCGTTAGCGCTGTAGTAATAAAAATCCCTGTCTGAAGAGCTTCTATCCCAGTGAAAGGGATGAGAAAAAGGACAAAGCAGGAAATGAGTAAACACAGCAATAGTGAGATGGCTATGAGCGGAAAAACCAGACAGCACTGGCCAAGCAAGCATTTTCTTTCCTATACACCAAATGCATGGACATCTTCTGTTCTATACATACAGAGATGATGTCTAAGACAACCTAAAAAAGGACAGCGTGATTTTTTTTTTTTGAAAGTATATGGAAAATTTCTTGAATGTGTAGAGACAAAGTCAGAAGACACAGTCCTTCCATCAGCAGATTTCCAGGTTGAAAACATATCGTTTCATCAGATAAACATCCTGATTTAGACAGAAAGAAAATCTTCGTCCCATTTTGATTATCATCCCTGTTATCAGCCTATTTACAGGTTGGTTCCCAAATAGCAGCAATTCACCAGCGCAGGAGCATGCTATTTCTGAAGAGAATCAGAGTGTGCTGTCCCAGCATTTGTTTATTATTCACTGAGTGCTTTTTGGGTTAAAGCATGGAAGGGGGGGATGACAGACGGACATCACTGTTCAAAACCAGACACTGCGTAATGCTTGTGTTTCAATCATGACCTGCAGCAGCCCTGCCATGCTCGCTCTCCAGCCTCCTGTTGCTCTTGCAGCGTGGTTCTGTTTTCATCTGAAACACCACCAGTCCTCAGCAAAACCTGTTCATTGTACCAATTACACAGCAGAGTTTTGGGCTGAGCTAATCTGCTAATTAAAGACTTACATTCCAAAACACACATCTGAAAGCCCATGTTAAGCGAGGAGATGTTTTATTACAATCACTTGTAATAACCCCTTGCGGTCCACTGTTAATCAGAAGTTTCACAGTATTTCATATTATCGCTCAGTATCAGAAAAACCCTGACACAGTCTCACCAGTGAGAGGACAAAATACTTGAAGTACAATTTTGCGGCCGTTTTTAGTTACGTTTTTCCTCTGCATCAACTACATTGAATATTGGTCTATGAAACCCAAGCACTCCCACTGCAACGAAGCACTGCTTCTCCCCAAACGCAGCGGTAGGACAGGGAAGCAGGAGCTCAGCAGCCTGTCAGCAGGAGTTTGAGCAGGGCAGGGACCACCCTTCTCCTAGTACTACACCGCAACTTCAAAATCTTCCATTTTAATACGTTGATGTGTCCCACAGGATCAAAAGTAATCACAGCCAGACCGAACAGTATGATCAAGCCTTTACTCTGTGGCCTACATTTCTGCATTAAATAATAAATACCTGGCACTCCACATAGTTTCCAGTGCATCTCACTGAAATCATTAGCTCCCTTTGTAAGGGGTAAAGCTCAGGCAGATATTAATAGTCACATCTTCAGAAGCCTTTGCTAATTGTGTTGCTCTCAGTTTGAGGTACTTTTGCTAGAGGGAAAGGATTAGTTAGGATTTTTAAGCTTCGTAAAATGCTAATGCATATTGCAAAGGTACCCCAAGGAACTCTGTGCTAACAGGTGTTTAAATCGCATAATTTATTAACCCCAAAATAACCTGGGAGGGGGCAAACTACAGAGACCAACAGATTGGCAACTGCCACGTGAAATCCCGCAGGGAGGTGCTTCTGCAGGACGCCCGTCCTGTGCCGTGAGGTTCGAGCATCCCTCTGCACCGCAGCTCCCTGCCAGGGTTCACGAACGTGGAGCGCCAGGACCCCGGCACTCCTGCTGCTGGCACTTACCAGCCGGTCAGCCCCGGGCTCCAGCTTAACTTCAGCACTAACGGGACGGGACGCATCATCTACTGCAGGATCAGGGGGTGATGCTTCACCAAGAACTATCAGCCCCTGAAAAAGAGGGAACGGAACAGGAATTAACTGCGGGTCCTTCAGGCTCAGCAGGGAAACCACGCATCCATCGTCCTCCGGAAAAAAAAACCCTAAAACCACTGCGCAGCAAGGCTTGCATTCCCACAACATTTTTCAGACGTGATGCCAAACCGAATCCCCTGCTGCCTGGATTTTCCTGACATTGAAGCTGAACTCAGAGGGGGAAGGACGGTGGCTGAAGCCAGATCACATGCCTCCAGCCCATGAATAGCAGACACCGAGCTCCCTTCCCGGGCAGAACTGCTGAGGCACGGCGGCCAGCGCGCTTCCCACCCTTCCCCTCCTCCCGCACGCTCGTGGGCTGGAGGTTCAGCGAGCCGCATGCCAGCGAAACCAGAGAGAACATTTTGCTGTAGTGCAGAGCAGGAAACGGCTGCTTTAATAGCACAAAGTGGAACTCGCCGCCGCAGCCGAGCAAACCATTTTGAGCGGGTGCCAAAAATCCACAGTCAAACTCGTAACTCTGAGCGGATTTTTCAAAGCAGTGATATTCACAAAATTCAATAAGGAAAGAAAAACACTGATAAACAAGCCACTGCCATAAACCTAGTGGGACAAAGCACGGTGGCAGAGCACTGTTTTATCAGGCTTCACATATGCTGTCCTGTTTATGTTTCACTCCAAGTGAAGCTTACTCCAAAGGCAGGACTGCTTTCTCTCTCCACAACTCAAAGTAAAATAAAATCATTACAATTACGCCTATTCTGAGCTATACTATAACAAAGCAGGCTAAAATGCGCAAGGGATGACGGAGTCGGGAGAACCTAATGGCCATGAATATAGCCAGGGACAAGCCAAGCCAGAGCAAGTTCACATTCTCTCAAGCAAGGGGCTCAGCTACAGAAGGGCTGCTCGGGTTAGGAAGAGACGGATCGGTCATCTGCGAACAACCTCAGAGGTCGCACGGCGTGTCCCAAGAAAGTCAGCCTGAAAGCGGACCTGGACATGTTACCTGGAGAGGAAGGAGCTGCAAGGCATCCCTCAAAGTCTGCAGAACCAAATCTTGCGCATCACGGTGTCAATGACCAAGGCCATGGCACGTGGCCACTCAAGTCTCTTGTAAGGTTGATCTTACACCTTGGCACAATCTTCTATACAACAGAGCGGGGGCTTTCCAGAAAAACAGTGGTGGCTCATTCAGGGATCGTTTATTTAACAACAGATCGTTCATAAACTAAATACAACTGCACACGGCCTCTGACCAGCAATTAGGAAGCAGCCAGCTTCTAGATAAACATGATGACTATTTTCTATAGCCTTCCGAGATCCCGGAAGGACATTTAGTAGGTGAGAGAGGCTGGAAGCCTAAAATCAATTAAATACTGCTGTGCTGTTCCTGTATTCCCGAAAAATCCCTCTCCAAAAGCAAGCCATCACATTCTGCTCCCACTTCTAGAACCATCCTCAGGCGTGCTGCAGCAGAGGTCGGTCGTCCCCGCACGTCAAGTGTAGGAGACAATGGACATGAAAAAGGGAGAAACCAGGTCTGAATGCAAAATCAGAAGCAAGGCAGCTGCTTCCCTTTGACACTCCCGAAAGCACTCCGGCTTCGTGTTTGCTCAGAGAGAGAATGAGATGGGGAAGTGTGCGCATCGGGAACAGAAACAGCTACCAGGGACTTCTGCCTTCAGCTGAAAGGCAAGAGGACGAAGCGAGCTGCTCTGTGTCTCAGGACAGAGCAGTAATTAATTCTAAATACTACAACTATTTGTTTAAAGGGACGTCCCCTTTACCGATGACTTGGTCCTAAGAGCTGCACTCTACCGGGGTCCCAAAGAGCTCACGCCGTCAGATGCAGACGTTCGGCTTCGAAGTGCAGGCAGCGCGACGCGCGCGGCGTTGCTCCCCGCGCAGCGGCTGCCTTGCCCGAGCCCAGCCACGTGCCCGTCCTCTCCGTGGCTCCCAGCCGCCGGGACAGCCTCTGCGAGCCCCCCAACCTGCGGGCCGGTCGGCAGCTTCCTGCTGAGGGGCTGGGCTCCCCGCTTTGCTTTTAAGACTTTTGTATCTCTGTTACTTACATACGTCTGAATAATAGATAGGAATTAGAAGGGCAACATGAAACATCCATCTCCCGTTTGGTGCAGGGAAGAAAGGGTGCTTTGTGAGTGATTCCAGGCTCGTACAACACTTGCTTTTTACCAGCATCCTCCAAATGAACAAAAGTAATGAAGAAGTCAATCGCACGGCTCTCAGAGTTTCACTGTGGCGGTCAGCAGCCTCTGCCAGGGGACTAGTGGGCGAGGAGCGGGGCTGACCCGCGTTAGGACCGACCAGAAGAGACGGAGAGTCCCCAGCAGCTCTGCATGGGGACAGCAGCATCGCTCGCCGTGCTCTGAGCCCGACACCACCGCACAGCCGCAGCGAGCCCGCGTGAGCACCACGAATCCCTCCAACCAGCCGCTCCTCCCGGCTCATCCCACCCCTCCCAGCACGCGTTCCTCTGCTATCAGCGGCTCCAGCCCAAGCACGGCCCCACGGGGCCAAGACCTCGGAGGGAGCAGAGCGAACCCTTCGCTGCTGGGCCGGGTGCAAGTCGAACCCCAGGGTCTGCAGGGACGATCAGCAAAACAGCCTAGTCTTTAAGGAGTTCTGGTCATTGTATTTCAACCAAGTCTGCCGCTACACAAAATTCCTGCAAGGACTCTTCATCTTCCTTTACCCTGTACTCCATCTGAGAGGGAAATTCATAAGAAAAGAGACACAGAGAGGGAAACTGCTGTCCATCCCCTTTCAAACAGCGAGCACCTGCCACCCACACGCGCAGGGAGGTGCGCAGGCTCCGGGGGGGAACCAGCACCCTGTCACACCCCTCCACGAACAGCCCAGGGAAGCATGTTAGCGAAAAGAAACAAAAAACACCGCGTTACCTTCGCAGGCATCCAGTCCCTTCAATTAACCGTACGCGCTTCAAAACCAACACAAAATCGAAGGCACAACAGCCCGCTGTTTTTAAGCGGCAGAAAACACAGCGCTTTACAACGAACTTCGCACGCATGCTCGCTGATTTGTTGTCTTCCTCCGCATCTTGCCAGGCTCTGACCAAGCCGCTCCAAATGTGCTGAAAACACAATCACTGCCGAGACACCAGGCAGCAGCGTACCTTCAAAACAGAAGGTTATTTTCCACTGCCTTGTCCTTCCGTTGCTTTGATTTGACAAAGCAATGCATCTTGCTTGTGAGGGTACATCAAGATGTAAATTTTAAACATACAAACATAATAAAACTGAAACAAGGATAAAAAAAAAAAACAATAGCAACTTCAAATGCCTCCAGAGGCAACATTTTAACCTCTTTATGTTTTAGGCCAAAAAAGTCAGAATTAAGTTATGCAGATTGAAAAAATACAGTGTCTCCAAATTCTTTTGCTGTTGCCTCTTGTACAATTTGAAGTCAAGCCCATTCCAAAAAGACTTCTGCATTACTGAAGCATGCATTTATTTCCCTCTTCTCTACTTGCTGTGAGTTGCTTTTTTAAGTCTTACTCCAAGCTCGTCATTGACAAAAACATTTTCCAAGGCATCCTTGAGCTCAGTGACACCAACGAAACGACAGCTGGGTGCAAGCGGGATCTCCATGAAGCCCCGTCAGAAAGACAGGGTGTTTGATATCTGCTTTCCTGTGCAGGCAGGACAGCCACTGTCAAATCCTGAATATCTGAACTCTTTTGCCACCGTAACTGGCATGCTTGATCTTAAATTCATGTATCAGGTTATCGCAGTTGAGGAGTTTTTGTCTGAGCCAATGAAAAAAGATGACAACTTGTTTTTCCAAAACCTCAGATGTACTTTTCAACTTTGACACAATACTGTGATGCTCTCCTTTCAGACCTAGAGACTGCAACCTTAGATAAAAACATATGGGATGCTTGTAGCCATTACCAGGCCGCTTCACACGTCTGTCAAGTTGTCAGAATCTGGTGAAAGCACTGAATCTTCTCCTTCACTGGATGAGTTTTCCTTTTTCTTCCACTACTTAACTTTTAGAATATAAATGTTTAGCCATTTTGTATTTTATACTTCAAAACCACCTTGCAAGATCTGCTTTCTTAAGACAGAAGGAACAAAGATTCTTTCTGACGCTGGTTCGTTAACTCGACATTCCGACCACTTTCCAGAAGCCTTCTTCCCTCCTCTCCATAATGTATTCCATTCAGCCAGCCATGCTCTTCCACCTCGTCATTTACAGCCCTCGCTCACCCAATTAGCCTGTTTTTCTACATAGCTGCATAAAAGACCACAGTCTTCCTCCTCTGCCTGTGCCTTTCTACCCACCTGGAAGTCTCCCTCCCAGCCATCCCCAGAACGCCGTAAATCTCGGGAAAAGAGTTCACTGGACTGTGAATTCCTGAGGATCTGTAAGTTGATGCAACACCAAGATCCTTCTTGCCACAAACTCCAGACATTCCTCCCTCCAAGGCCTGACATTTAGATGTGCATGCCTGAACAAGTCTCGATAACGATTCTTTCCTCATCCCTTCTCTGCTCTCCCCCATTCTCCTGCCATCTGAGAGCAAGCCTGAAAAAAAAAATTCCTTCCACAGAGAAAGGTCAGCACCTACAGTCTTTTTTTCTGACTCAATTTTCAGCCTGTGCTACGTGATAGCATCTGAAGTTAACTTCCTCCACAGTCCCCTCCCTTCCCCAGAAAGCCTCTTGTTGAGCTGTTCCTCATCCCCATCTTCAGATACTCCTGAAGAGAAAGAAAGGTTAAAAAAAACGAAATAAAAAACAAAGACTGGAGTGGAGGAGTGCGCCCTACATGCAAAAGCAACAGCTTTGTTCAGCACCCAAAGACCGGCTTTTCAGCAAAGTATTGTGCTCTTTACGTTACCATACTGAACCAGGGAAAAGAATTACACTCAACCCATGCCAAATAGCATTACCATTAGTCACAACTGTGTGATATGCTGAGATGCAGCAGGGAAAAAAACGCATCGTACTTTGCATACACACTCCCCACCGCATTGGAAGAGAGAGCCATTAGGCCACAGACGGCAAAAACCCCACGTAGCCAAACAGTCCTCACCTTATTGGCTCTAATCTGCTTGTAAATATCCGTTTGCTGCCGGATTCGGTATTCCAGGTCCGAGACGTGGGCTTGGAGCCAATTCCAACGACTGACGATGGCTGCACGGTCTGCTGCCCATCTCCACTCTGCCCTTCGTCTCCTGGAAAAATAGACAGGGGAAGGGGGATTATTTGGAGTGTGATTTTAATTATACAGCCCACAGAAAACCTAGCAGAACTGACAGCTAGATCAAAAGCTACAGCTGAATGGCACGACTGATACCATCTAGCCACCACTAATAATTACCAGCCCAACTACAGACGTGCTGTAAAAGCCATGCCTCCACAGAGCAATATTAAAACAACTTTTGGTATCCAGCGATTGAAGTTCTGCCTATGCAAGCGTTAAGATTTTATTCCATGCTTAGCTGAACCAGCAGCTCCAGTCCTACCTGGCTGCATCAGCCAGACCCACTTTTCCCAAGTCTTGGAGAAAACAAAACCTATCTGCCCTCCCTCCCTAAACTTACCCTCTTCCAAAGGACCTCTGGCATCAGTCACGAAATATTCCCGAACACCAGCACAGACCACATGGCCACAATTAAAATGCTGTGGCAAGTTTCACAACACGTCATCATTCAGTTTTTTAAGACAGTAACTACTATTTGGAGGCGAGTAACAGAGCTAACAGCGCCTTGCACAAGCTGCTCCCCTGCAAGGAGGTGTTGCAAAGGAAAGCAGGCAACAGCAAACTTGATTTCTGCATCTGATGGCTTGACCTAGCAAACAAAGCCAGGAAAAACCAGCAGAAATTACCAAGTGAGCTGCACCTCCTGATTTCCACGGCTGCATGGGGGAACCCACATGCTTTGCAACCCTTGGCTGATTTTCCACCTTCTTTATCTCTGCTGCAAACACAAAATAGAGTTCAGCAGGAGCATAAATACACTTTCGCTAGTGTGTGGATTACAGCATTGCATTTTATGGTCGACTGTTACAAAAACACCCTTGCTCTCTGATAACGCACTCCAGGGCAGAAATGAACAAAAAGAGGCAATGTACACATAAATCCACAGCTCCACTCTCCTACATTAGAAGCTATAATATTACGAAAATATACCCTAAGCATCCTAATTCTGGTGGATAAATACTAAGACTGCCCAGAAAATCAGAAAACCACAATATGATGCGGAACCAAGGCAACAAGAGAAAGTGCGCACACAAATCCAGTGTCACTGCACAAAGCCTTTGCCACATCTGGATGTCTGAGAAGAAGGAATTAGTAACAAAATAATTCCCTTTTCCCCCCGTCTCTTCCTCCTGTAGCATTTTTGGCACAGAGCACATTGTCTAGGTTGGAACCCAGGGAGAGCGGAGATGCCATAGCGAGGTCCAGATTTTTCTTCCAAAACCTAACCAAGGAAGTCTGCTGCTGAGATTGACCCGTTTCAGAGCTGAAACCAGACATTACAGCAACAGCAACACATGGTAAACGAGATTTATTGCTGAAGCACTGCAGAGACTGTACGCAACAGCACTAATCAAGTTCTTAGAAAAATCTACACCTCTGACGCATCCGCCCGTATTTAGGCGTACTGCTACCAAACACACTTGCCTAAAAAAAGCACCAGTGATTACGAGTTTCAAATAAACTAAGAGAAATACCCTGAAAAGAAGGAGTTGGCTTAGAACAAGACGAGTTCTCCATATTCTTGCTGGACCTCCCCATCTGCACGGGTAACTTCAGTTTGCTGCCAATGTAGACGAGTCCAGACTTCCACCGAAAGAGGCAACTGCATCAGCTGCCTGCAGTCACCCCAGGCCTCTCCAAGACCATTTCCAAAGCACTTCCACGAACCTAAGTTCTTCTCTCTGGAAGAACTTATCCCCCACGAGGGACAACACACTGCGAGCTTCGTGACGCTGAAAGGCAGCAAAGCGGTGGCTGGGCAGCAGACCTTCTCCCTCCTCTCGCAGGGACCTTGCTCTGAGCATCGCTAGAAAGGCGTCACCCACAAGACTGATGCATTTTTACCGCACAGTTTCCCACAAGACTTTCCAGAACACATTACTTCTCCGCCAGTGACGTTTCAGTGAAATTCTTCCATACCCTTATTTCGGAAGCCGAGGACACTTCTACTGGAGAAGAGTTCATCTTTTTTTAATCGCTTAAACAAAAACAGGAAAGACTTCTGCAATGGCTGTCTCTGCTTTTACAAGAGGAATCTTTAGCATCTGCAGGTGAAACCGACTGTACGGACCTCCCGAAAGTTTAGGACTCTAAGCCAGATCTGCAGGCTCATGCTTGCTCTCTGGGGATCTACATTGGGAATATTTTTTTAAAAAATCGGGTAGAAGAAAGGTTGAAAGCTGCTGAGAGCACCTCCAAACCGCTTCCTCCTCTTGCTTTCCTCTGCAAGGTTATAAAGCACCATTGTTCCTGCTGGAACAATGTGGTCCTGCTCCATTAAATAAGTCTCACTCTTATTCGGATTACACAGAAATCAAGATTAAGCAAAAAAAACACCGTCCACCCATTCAGATCCTAAGCGACACGGCGGTGTAAGCAGCAGCAGAACCACTCTTTGTTTTACCTTAAAATCAGGACACATCCTACCCCAGAAAAACCCACTGGATTTAAACCAAAAATAAACCAAGAAAGCGAAACACAGAAATATCTACCTCCTCTGACACCCTGCAGCACGGGTGGAGGAGGGGAACACGCGTAATGATGGCTCAGCCACACTTTCCAAAACAGCACCGGGCGTAGCGTGGTCCCTCTATATTTAGAATTAAGCCCTTTCAGCCTGTTCGTTTACACCCTCTGCTGCAACGTGCTGTCAGCAACATATATGTTTTCCTCGTGTAGATCAGCTTTTGGATAACAAGCCGTGTAGCTTCTTTAGTTTTAATCTCTACATAAATAGTTTGCAAAGCGATATTTTCTCGACTAGCACTAGAAAGTAGCAACCACGCACAAAATACGGCGCTTGAAGAAGTCGCAGGCAGTCACCTGAAACCTCAGCCAGACACCCAGCTACTGGGGGCAGGGAAACCCACTTCCTTTCTTTCTAAAGAGCAGGGACTCTGCAATGATGATTAATAGCAGAGTTTATTCCACCTGCCCGAAAAGAGGTTTGGATTAAGCCGAGTAAGAAGAGAGACGAGAGCCAGATGGCTGTGAGTGGGCTGCATGGCTCGTCCCGAGAAGAGCCTGGTGCCTCCAAGGGCAAAGCTGGCGCGGGCAGCGACGTGAGCAGCGGAGCAGCAGCTCCTGCGCCCTCCAAGACGAACCCCTCATCGCGCTGCTGCGCGCGCATCGCTTCGTGCGACTGCGAGCACACGTCCTACAGGGGATGGCACAGGACGGCCGTGCAGCCTCTCCAGCTCAGGACACAGCCGCAGGACAGAAAAATTATTTAGGGGCTTGATCCTATAAAAAATAAACTTCCAGGTAGACTCATTCCCCTGGTGCAGGCTTTGGTGTGCGCAGGACAGCGGCCGCCGCGCACGCAGCTGGCGTGGCACTCAGCTTGACCGACAAGGACAGAGGGAACCAACCGCGCAGAGGAACCACCAGGTGCCCGCACGGTGCAGGCAGCGACGGAGGAGGAAGAGTGATGGAGGAGGAAGAGCGACGGAGCCAAGCTCGCCCGCAGGGTTAGAAACGCTGTGCCGCACGCACGGGAGGCTGTGGGGCTTCACCCACGGGTGAGGACCTCAAATCCTGCCCGCGTGGGGCTACAGCGGGGCGAAGCCTCGACGAGGAGGCGGCAGCCCTGGGCGTGCAGGAGATGGGCACGGTGTCTGCCTTCCCGGCAGACGTGCCGCGCGGCCGTCAGAGAGCTGCAGGAAGTAACTTCATCGACATGACAAATTCTCAGATTGTTCTGATTAAAGCAGGGGGAACAGCTGAGGGAAGGAGGGAAGTAAACACTTGTTTAAAAAAAAAAAAAAAACCACCTACAAAACAGCAGTTCAATATGACCAGAGAAAGGCAGGGGAAAAAAAAAAATCCCATGTTACATCAGGTCAAGTCCTTGGGACAAGCTCCAGCCCTTCCCCAAGTACAAAACAGGCAATTGCGGGTTCAGTTCAGAATCCTGAACAGCAAAGCCCTTCCAGAAAGCAACCTCCCCGGGGCAGATGCTGCTGCCGTGCGTCAGGGTCCCCACCGCACGCACGGCAGAGCCAGCGGGACGGAGAGGAGACGCACGCCCAGCGAGCTGCCATGGGCAGGAACCAAACGCCGTGCCCGCGGCCAGCCCTGCTCGCTGCCGAACTGGGTTTCGGCCATTTCAGAAAGGGGTGTGTGCTCTGATTTATTTATTTTTTAAATAGGCAATATAAATACAGCCCTGCCAACGAACACAGCAACACCTAGGTCAACGCGTTTCCATCGGTACAACCCTGCTAGGTTCTGTTGTCTCAGCAGCTGTGGTGCTGCAAAAGCTCGACGAGCCCACATAGATAAGCACGTACGAATCAAGTCGCAGCCACGCGCAAAGCATTTTTGGGGTGAAGATGCACACAGATCTTCCAAAAAAAAAAAAAAAAAGCCCCAAAAACCAAAAACCCAAAACCAAAAGGCACATCCATGCCCTCCTCCCACGAGCTGGCGGTTTTAACACACTGCCTTAGAGGAAATTAGGGCTCCGTGAGAGCTCCCTGGTTCTGTACAAGCAAGTCTTATGAGACACGTGTTTGTTCCGCTTCTCCTAGACCTCGGAGAAGCTGTGCTGCCTCTACCCACCCAGCCACCAGCCGGCCGTCAGTCTGGCTTTCCTTCTGATGAAGCCATACTGCCAGATGCCAATGGAGCGTACAGAGAGAGCCCCACCAAACCTCAGCAATTAGGGATGAGCAGAATTGGTTTTCACCAGGAGACTGCCCTGCTAAAGGCCCAGCTGCAAAGTGAACAGAGCAGAGTCACCAGCTGCTGCTAAACCACCCTGAAAATGACACAGAGTGGTGCAGAAAAACAACGCAGAAAGATTTCAGATGGAAAAGTTTCACGCTGGAGGAGAACCACGTCCAACAACCGCTTACAGGAGTCAGCGATAACGAATGAGAAGCAGCTGCAAGGGTCCGGGGCGAGGTTGTTTCCGCCACCCAGAGCGCTCCAGCAAGCCCAAAGCATCCTGATGCTCCGTGAGCAGTAACAGGTCGCGCTGGAAGCGAAAAGAGCCATCGCTAGGAAGAGAGAGAAACGCGACACGTGGAAACGCTGAAAAACCTCTCACGTAGCCGAGCAGCCCCTGCGGTGAAACAGCACCCGACGGGACCGAGGGTGAGCCAGAGCGCGCTTGCTGCGAGCCGGCACGGGGCCCGCGCGGTGCTTGCAGCGGAGCAAGGACGTCGGCACGCGGCGGGGCGGGAGGTCCTCGGGCACCGGCAGCGCAGGCGGTGAGCGGCAGCTTTCCACGCGGCTCCCCTCCTCCGCTTCTCACTGGCGTGCACCCAGGGGCTGCTCTGCCCTGAGATGCTGTCGCCTACCAACGCAGAGGCCACGCTGCCTTCAGTCTCCCCCTTTCCCGTGCAGCTTTCAATGGAAGAAATCGGCAAAGACCAGGTCTGGGAGTCTGAGACCTTCTCCCGACACCGGCGCAGCCTCCTTCTCCTGCCAGACACGCTGGCAAAGGTGCGAGCTGCTTTCACGTATGAGACCCAAGTACAGGGCACTTCTCGAGTAAGACGATAAGTATCTGCCCACCAAACGAGGCCTCAGTACTGGGAATCACGATGAATTCGAGGGACGTTTGCCAGGCCCACAACCAGGGCTCCCCTCTGCCAGTCCCGAACGTGCCTGTGCTGCGGGGAGAAGCATCGAGGCTCTAACCTGGCTTGATCCGGATGCGGACAGCGGCTCCGTCACTTGTGGGCGGCCTGGGATCCGCCGTGGCGTGTGTCAAAGCAGCAGGCTGGCCGTTACCGGTCTGCCACGAGCCGCTGCCGCCGTCGCAGCTCTGGATGGGCAGCAATCTGCTTTCGGCGTGGCGTGGCCCGTCGCATCCTTGTCCTCGCCCCGAGGATACAAGAAGGAATATGCGTTGTGCGAGGTCTCATTTTCGTTGCACGTATCTCAGACGGCGCTGGCCAGCACACGACTGCAGGAACTCGCAGTCCAAGCCCTAATTTTGATTCTGCTCCCAAACCCCTGCACAAGCTGCCTTCCTGCTCCCAGCTCTGTTCTCAGCTCCGCGCCCCACTGCACCACGCCGCTGCCAAAATGCTCCAAGGCGCGCTCGTGCCTCCCCGAGAGCCACCTGAGCATCAGCGTTTGATGCAATTCCCTGGTCTGAACAGGAGCTGGGTCTTGCTGCCAGCTACGACAACAGCAAACAAACAGGGCACACCAGGACTAAGTTCCCATTTCCACCTGGGATCTTCAGAGAAGACAGAACTTGCCAACGGACCACAAAAGCAGTTTCAAATACGACAGTTCAAGACATTCAGCTGTCAACTCTATTAAAGGGCAAATTATCCATATTAATTCTGCATGCTTTCCTTGCGTTACCTACCACAAGGCAGCAGCCCCAGGGCAAAATTTAGTAGTGCGAATGCAGTGCAATGCTTCGTGTCCGTACTGGTGCAGTGCCTACTCCTGAACAATAGCAAGATGCCAGCAGAAATCTCATGGTTAAATCGTCTCTTGTTGCTTCACAGGAAGCTGGAGAACATTAGCATTAAAATCAGGTTAAAAAAAATAGTTTCCCACCCACTTTCTCTGCTCGCTTTTTGAGTGGCTCACATGCCAGTACTGACAATAAAATAAGACATGGGGACGTTTGCTGTTGGATCCACGCTATGGACAACATTACCAACGCATATGTACGCTGAAAAGACAGGACAAGCCCAAGTAAAAAGCCAAGTGCTCTGCTCATGTACAATTCAGGCAACAAAAATCCAAGCATCGTCCCCCAAGCGCTATAAATGCAACTTTTTCTGTTGCTCTCATCATCTTCAGTTGTGCCTCGCTAAAGGGAAGATTCGCGCCCAACTCAGCCGCTATTTTCCAGTTTGCTCCTGTCCCCACATATTCTCCACCTTCATTCCTCTGCCCCAGCCCACCAGGCTTTTATACTTTTTCAGACCAGCGCAGAACGAGATCTATGGGTGGAGCAAGAGTTAAACTCTGCCAAACGCACTCGCATGACAGCTCCAAGGGAGGAAGAGAAAACCCCACCAGTGCTCAAGAACAATCTCATTAGCTGATCATAACACTTCTGCCTGCAAAGGAGCCAAAGTGAACAATTTGTTCGGCTGAACACCCGCCCCCACCCCGTGGACAGAATCACCAGCTTCTGAAGGGCTCTTCTATTCACAGCGTGTGCTCGGCACTCATCTAAATCTAGTTCAAACCTCAGCTCGGTTCATTCATTCCCATATTCAGAAAAACCGAAGACCTCTAGAGGCTGCAAGCAAGGAGTTATTTCCACTGTTCCTCGCTGAAAAAACCCCCACCGCTGGGAGGAAATTTGGGAGCACAAATCCTAAGGCATTTTGCGCAGGGCTAAGCAAGGATGCCAGGCTTCTGCCCAAGAGAGAGGGCAGTACTGGCCGGCCGCCAGCAACCCGGGGGCCACGCATAATTTGCATTCAAATGAGGCAGATCAGGACTGCCCTCCTTTCTGAGGAGGAGGAACCATCCCAACCACTCCACCGGCCACAGCATGCAGTGCTTTGTCTGCAGAGCAACCATCGCTCCGATCAGGATATGAAAGGTTTGTTTTGGCATCTCTAGTTCATTTCTATTAAAAAGAAAAAAAAAGGAAAAAAAAAAAAAGAAGAGGAAAAAAAAATTGGCCCAGGCCAGCCGTTAAAAGATGCTTGAACTCCTGCACAGAAGTTATGGCGGGACAAGTCTGCACAGCCTGCGGCAATTACACGCAGCAGAATCCAGATTTCTAATACTCCAGTTGCAGGCTCCAGCCCACAGCTCAAGGCTGGCACAGAGCTGCTGGTCCCAGTGGCACCAGACTGGAGCTGATGCTCTGTACTGGAGCTCAAAGCCCAAGCCTTTGCCCCAGGCCACCCTCTCATAGCACTTTCTCCAAATCCCTTCCTAGCAGAAGGTAAGTGCAGCCCAAGGATCTAAGAAAACCCTTGGATGGGTACAAAACTCAATCCACAAACGGATCTACAGCGGGGAGAACAAAGGAGGGAAACTAAAAATACCAAAGCGAAACAACTGCCGCGGGGGGGGAGACAACCTTCACAGCCCTTCCTGTCCACTAACAGATTCTACTGCGATTCAGGACAATTTTAACTGCTTTAGAAGTTGTGTAACAAAAATACGCTTGAATCTACTCTTTAGGAATGAAGTTTTCCCTAACATAAAATGTCACAGGATTACTTATGTCGTTGAACAACACCATAACCATCTACATTCCTCAATATTACACTGATCTTAACAAGTTACATACTTCTGAAGCGCAAATGGTTTCAGAAAGTGGTCTCAGAAAAGGAAGTAAAAAACAAAGCACCGTCCTGCGCTACCCTTCTTCCCTTAAAAGTAATGCTTTGAAAAAAGAATGCCCCATGTAAGAGGAATCCCAGCAAGCGGGCAGGGAACAAGTCAGCAAAGGCTATGGGTGTACACACAAATGGAACAAACACTGCACTCAGTTTCTCTCCAGGAAACTGAAAATCATCACTTTATTTACCTCCCGGTTCACAGCAACGCTGCTGGCTGGTGAAACACCACCCGCGCCACCTCTGGGAACTTTTCATTTTAGTTCTCACGTGTGCCTGTGCCACAGAAAACGCAGCGAACACCTGAAACCGGAGCAGCCCAAGAGCACTGTCGCTCCCGGCATCCCACGGCACATCAGCTCGTGCGCCGATGACACCGCGTTTCAGCCCCACATGGAGCAGCTTGGAGCCCACATCCTGCCGGGTTCGAGGCCGCCAGCAGTGACTGCACGGTGCCGGTGACACGGAGTTGGTGCCACACCTGCGCTGGCCCTCTCTCGGCCCCATCCGCAATCCCGATGGAAAGCGTGAAGCTCATGGAGAACACGCGGCAGCTTTCTCCAGAGCCTGGGAAGGGGAGAATGGGTACCTCGGAAGGGTAGAGTGGATCCCCTAGCAGGGTTTGGTTTTAAGAGCTGGAAGGGTGCAATAAACATATTCTGTTTGGATGGTGACCCTAAAATACTCACTAAGGCCACTGGCACAAGGATCCGTGGGACTGCAGGCACCAGCTCCCAAGGTGGGTCTGTACGTGGTGTCAACGCGTTTTGTCAACACAAGAGCAGCTCCGTCGCACCGATCTCGCCTACGGCCGAGCCGACAGGAACCAAACCACGGCCGGGTTCGACTCCACGTTGGAAGGTAAGAGAATGGAGCAAGTCCCAAGGTCCCAGGGCAAGAACTGTTACACAGTCCTGCCCCCCGCACCATCCCGCCAGCATCGCGGTGCCCCAAGGAGGTCACCTTCCAACCACGGACACGGGAGCCAGCCACCAGGACAACAGGCGGGGTGGCAAGCAGCGAGGCATTTAACGCTTCCCATCTCCACTCTGTCCTGGCCAGCAGGAAAACCCGTGCTCAGGGGACCCCACCGTGGTTCAGGCCGTGCCACAACAGCCTGGGACAGGCGTTTAGGCACCTTTCCACCAGTTTGCAGAACTTGCCTTCCTCTTCCTCAGCTGACCTGCAGCAGAAGCTGCAGCTGCTCCTCAATCTTACTGGGCAAGGAAGTCAAGGCAGAGGCCACCAGCGTCTCAGCACTGATCTTCAGTAGGAGTCCCCTGCCAGCAACCGTGCGCATGAAAAACGTGCGCGCTACGTTCCCAGCCTCTGCTCAGCTTCCTTCAACGGGTGAACCCACGGTGATCTGGGAAGGGCAGGGAATTCTGTAGACTAGAGCACTGGAGAACACCCCAAGCTTCTCTTGGTTTGGGTTTTTTGTTTCATTATCGCTTTTCACAAGCTTTCAGGCAAAACACCATGCCGCCCGCTACTTAACACGCTGGTGTTCCTCTTAGCACCTCTACCTCGTTCCTTCCCAAAGATTTCTGCGGAGAGGATCTTCCCAAAGTCCTCAGCTCCCCAAACCAACGCACATACACAGGTGTGACCCCAACAAGCTCACTTCACCCGGTTCCTCTGAAGCTCCTGCTGCAATATCGCCACCCCCCAGGCGTGCTCAACTTCTTCAGCTATCTCAAGGTGTCACCCATTTAAAAGAAAAAAATGCCCTAATTTTCCATTAAGAAAACCCCAGAAAGACCCCTAATCATAAAGGGCTCTGATATAGTGTATTTGGTAAGCTACAAAACGATCTCAACAAAATGACCGTCATACCCTTATGATTTCACTTTCTGTTGAGTTCACGACCGAGGCATCAATTTGGCAGTAAGCCGATCAGTCAGAGGCAAAGCAGCACAGCCCAGCAGAAGGCTCTGCTTAGACTCAGAACTGGAGTTTAATTTTTTTTTTTTTTGTCTTAGTCTCCTGAATACTCTAAGATCTTTGCTGAAATTCTTCACGCTGGTTGCCAGGGCTAGCTTGGAACTTCAGCGATATTTCAAATCCAAGTGCCCCAGATCTTTACGCTATGACATTTATGTAATGCCCCAAGCATTTATTCAGCTGACTGTCTGAAAAACAGCCATTCCAAGCTTTAGCTGCTCTTCAGCCCTTAGTAGCAACAATTGTTCTGTGACAATAGCCTAAAATTCCGATTTTATTCGTCTGTGCCAATGCAAGGACTTGGGCTCCTGTCTGAATGCTGCTTCGGCACCCGCGAGCCACGGAGCGAGATGCGGGGGAGAAGGGGAAGGTAGGGGAGCAGCCTGGGGCCAGGAGGCGGCAGCCAAAACAGCGTGGACGTGAAGAGCTGGATGGTTTTACACTGGCAAAACCAACTTTCCAGCTACACAGCAGAGCAGCCAGCTGAAAAATCCCACATTTATAAGCGAATTTATTGGAGCACTTTTTCAATATAGCTCTCCACATGCTCACAGGCAGCTACGCAGGCACAGCAGCCAGCAGAACAGCCAGTTCTGTCAATGCAGGGAATGTGCCTGATCGTCATCACGCCAGAAAATGCAAGGCAGGTTGTTACCCCCTGCAGCTAAATCCAGGAACAAGAAGGTAAGAATACACACCATGCATGAAAGGTTTTTATTTATTTATTTTATTTTTAAATAACTG
The DNA here is from genome assembly GCA_013399475.1 of Chauna torquata. Taxonomy (NCBI): domain Eukaryota; kingdom Metazoa; phylum Chordata; class Aves; order Anseriformes; family Anhimidae; genus Chauna; species Chauna torquata. The sequence continues at coordinate 48,735 of VXAL01015909.1, read as the reverse complement.
AAGAACAAAGTTTGCTCCGACTGCAATGCACGGTTAAGTTCATTGGTAATTTTTCCCCTTACAGCTCTGATTAACACACCATTCTCAATCATACCAACTAAACACCAAAATGCCTAAATACCTAATATAAAGGATGATGATCAAGCTCACTATAAACTTCTTCCAGGAATATATGCACCTTTTTTGGTAAACAGGGCCCTTTATCGGCACTACAATTTTGCTTACAACAGCTTCCTAACAGGTCTGGATTGCACAGGAAAGTACAATCATTACCTATTTAGACCCACATTTTTCTTTAGAAGTTATATTTCTTCTATTAGAAAGCAGAAAGTGGCAGAAGCGCTATACCCATGCAAATCTGGCCCTTCAGTTTTTCCTCCTCTTCACGTTAGAAGTGGCATTTCACTACGAGATTCACAGCCTCCCTCGTTTTGGCAAAGGCAGTAGCTAGGGACCAGCAACTCCTGCTCATTGAGCAGAGGATACAGGAGCTGGTAACAGAGGTCGGTTTTACCATCCTCACTAATGCATCACGAGCGCAACAACTACAACAATCTGACCCATTCTCTCTAATTTCTTTAAGTAAGAGGTCCTGAAATACTTGACAAATTGCAAAGATTGCAATTCCATCCCAAAACTCTGCTCGCTGCCAACGAGCACCAGCGCAGCCTGTGCAGGCAGACGTACTGGCGCGGAGCACAAGCCAAGCACCCCCCCAGCACATCCCCGGACAAAACCAGCACCTTCTGCAGGAAACACGAAGAACTAAAAGCTGCTGGGACTCCGAGTCGAGAAGCAGGGAATGGGCTGGGACAGCCGGGGCTCGCTGAGCCTCAGCGGCAGCGGCCAACCTCCTCCGCGGAGGCACGCTGGAGCAGACAGGCTGCTTCCCTGCTCCCGGGCTCCCCCAGCCAGCAGCAAAGACCTCACCTCGCACTTGGCAGCGCAGGATGAATCTGACTTTTTGGACTGCCGTAAACTAAGCTTCCCTGGAATTAATGCAGTTAAAACTCCAAAGAGGAGAGGGATGGGGGTGTTCGGAGCCTTAACATTCTTCGGATGAGAGTAAGTGCACAACAGAGAGGAGACAATTACAGCACAGAGTAAACCGTTCGAAAAGTTATTACACTTGTTCAACAGCAAAGCCCTTTGTGTGTGTGCAAATAGAGTAGTTTGGTGTCAAAGTGGGGGAGCGCTCACTATAGACCATTAGTGGCACAATCCCTGGGGAAACAAGAATAGAGACTATGCAAATCAGGATCTATTGTTAAAAGGGAAAATTTATTTCACATTCCTGAGTAGCAGTGTTCCTGGAGCATAACAATTGGTGAGGCCCTTCTGCTGAGTACTGCACATTTTTATGCTCCACAGTAAATCAATATTCCATAATACAGAAACTATGTTAAACTATTGCCAGTGCGAGGACAGCAGCTCAGAGCTCCAGTTGGTGAACAGCATTAATACAACACTATATCAGAACAGGACTTATTTGGGACATGCTTCTCATTGTTCAGAAGAGTTTACTTAAGGCAGAATTTATGGAATTATTCTCCAGGATGTTAAAGCCTCCCAGCTTGCACCACAATGAGAACAGCACTGGTAGAGGCAGCTTCCTGATCGTGCTGCCCTCGGCTTGATCTGAGCAAGTGGAACTACAATCACCTTGGTCTTGCAAAGCTTTCCAGCCACGCAGCATCAGCAAAACAGTTTTGCAAAAAGGCACCCGACCACTCCTTCAGCACCGCCGCGCTGCCCAGCGCTGCAGGCGGGAAGGGCGCGCGGGCACCAAGGGCAGCCGCCTGCCCCAACTGTTTCCAAGGAAGCGACTTCCGATCCCTATCAATCCAAGCAGGACTGCTGCGAGCAGTCCAACCGAAACGTGTTTGCATCTTCCTCTAGGCACAGCCAGCAGGAGACACCGAGTCTTCCTCTTCACCTCCGCGGCGCCTAGCGAGTGCCAGCGGACGGGCTGACCGACGGAGGGAAGAAGATGAGTGCCAGGGCACGCACGGCTTCCACCGCTTCGCTTTTTATTACGCAGCCGTAAGACCGAAGGTCAAAGGGTGTTTTGTCAGGGATCGAGGGGAGGGGGACGGTTTTGTTCAGCTCCACAAGTTTTGCAGCCCAAGATCAACGGGAGACTTTAAAGTAAGGGCTGACACCGAAGCAGACCTGTTCCCCAGGCTGGGAAGTTTCTGCGCTCCCGGGGTGACCCTGCCCTCCTGATCTGCTCGTCAGGGTCCCGGGAGGACCGGGAGAGGGCTTGGCAAACGAGTCGCCAAATGCAGAACTAACACGAAGCTGGAGTTACAAACGCAGCTCCGAGCATCACACCAGCAAGCTCTCTCTGCTCTGTACCTGAAGCACAAAAGCCCTAAACCCTTGTCACAAAAGCCTGCTCTTAAGAAGTTTTTCCAGTCCTTCCTTATTGCCCATTAAAGCAAACAGGCTTTGAAATTCATAAGTAGAAATCCAGAATAAAATAAATTTGTTTGGACCATGCAGTGACATCAGGACAGTACAGGTAGAAGCCAAGAAGGATTTCCAGCCAAAGCAGAAGCTGGAATCGAGGCGAAGTACAGCCTGAGCCTGCAGACTAACAGGTTTTGGGGCACACCGGAACAGCAAACAGAGGCAACGCTGGTGCTAACAGCCTCAGAGGGATGAATTCACACATCGGGTGCAGTCCCCAGGCTCCCCTCCTTCCCAGGGAGCAGCACGAAGCAATCTGCTCCCCAAACGCAGCCGGGCACGCTCCGCTGCAGGAGGCAGAGCCAGCAGCCCGCACGCGCGCAACTGCAGCTCATGCCCGCGCGCTCAGGGGCTTGCCCTGATTTCCAGGCCGTCAACCTGAGTGGCAAGAAAAAAACTGAAAATACGTATTTCTGGCCTGAAGCACAGGAAGGTCATCCCTGCTCAAAGTAAGAGAAGCACCAGGCCTTTTAGAGAGGAGGACACCCACCGAATACAACCATGGGCGTCCCCGCTGCAGTTCCAGCGCTCTGCTCCGCCGCAGCTCGCGGCACAGCGCGGAGGAGCTCGCAATAGTGCGCGAACCTACACAGGCATGCCCTCACCCGGCCCCCCGCACACAAAGACGGCCTCTTTGGTCTAAAATAGAGCGAGGATAAAGCTGCACATCAATATCAAATCTGAAGGTCATTTAGTCAAGGGAAGGGGCAGACGTGCTATTTCTGGCATGGAACCAAGAGAAGTTTCCTCTCTCAACCCACAGAACCCTTTGAGTTAACACAGAAATAATACAGTTCTGGCCTCCACGTCCTTTATTGTAGGAACAGACTAAAATAATCCTGGCTAAAGGACTGCTATTCAGTACAGGAGCACGAAAAAGTCCAGAGAGAAATGGGAAGAGGAGAGAGGGGGAACGACAGGAGGCTAACGCGAATCACGCTGCGTTCGGTTCTGCCTGGAGCCACAGGGAAACGTGGCACAGAGCATTTAGGTGGTGCGGGCAAGGAGAAGGGTGTCTGCTGCTGGCTGTGTAACTGTGGCAAATGGCACTGGAAACAGAAGATCAGAAGGCATGAATTAAGGAATTAGCAATCATACTCCACAGCAAAGGACGCAGAAAGATTTCGTGGCACTGGATCAAATCTGAGAGCAGAATCACAGCAATGACACAGGGGCAGGTGCTGGGTTTGGGGCAGAAAAACTGGGGACAAGGAGCTTTGCGCAGAGCCTTCTGTCCCGGGGGTAACTGAGGATGGCCAAAACGCAGCATGCTCAGGCTGTGAAAATCACATTTTCTTTCCATGAGGAGAAGAAAGGCACAACCTGCATTGTTCGACCATGTTAAACCCCTTTTTATAGCACATGCTCCAGCTTACAAAGAACTGAAGAAACAGGATTCACGTATCAGGCAGCAGACACAGAGGAGCACCTCTGCTTTCCAAGGAAGGACTGAACTCCAACCAGGTCCAAGAACCTTCCAGAAGGGCAACAGGCCAGTAACGAACGTCACGAATGAAGGGTTTTCAGGGAACTTCCCATCTCAGCTCCATACAAACTGACACTGTCGTTTCCCTCTGCTAGCACTTGCCACGCTTTTCGCACCAGCGGACATCTATCAGCACTCCTGAACTTCTCGGGCATTCCTGGCACCTTTATATAGTTTTTCCACCACAGAGCTCAGTTAACAAATCTGCAAGTCACTCTGCATGGTGTCACAAAGCACAGCTTAAGAACCCTTAACCTTAAGGGCTTTCAGCCCTTACCATCTTCTGAACTCACTTGCCAGCAGCAAGTAAAAAACAAAAACAAAAACAAACAGCAATTTCGGCACTTAAGAGAGCAAATTGCTGATTTAACCAGTACAAAAACCTGCTTCACGCCGGACCAAAAGCCAGGAGCGCCCTGTAGCTGTCCTGTGCTTCCCGCACCAGGCGCCGCGGTGCCGTACCACGGGACGACGCATCACCGCTGTGATCGGCCTTTTCCGTGTAAGTAACTACAAAACAGATTCATCACCGACTTCAGTGGGAGTTGGTGAGTCCAAGAGAACGACTTAAGTGGTAACATCTGTACTGTGCGCTGCAGCAGCTTTGATTTTGGCCTGTGAAGCTGTTCGTGACGCCCTCGCCCAGCCAGGCAGCAGCGAGAGCGGGTGCTGTGCTGACTGCAGAGCCGAGCGCAGGACCGGAGCCCCGCTCCACGCACGATGCACGCCGTTTCTGCGCGTCCTCGGCGAGCAGTAAGGCACAGCGGTGATCAGAGGAGGCAAAGGATGCAGCTGAAAAATAAAGTCTGCGTGATCTGCTAGGAAGTAACTGAGACAAAAAAGGACCGAATGCTCCACTTGGCAAGCAATCTGAAGGCTGCGAACCGAGCCATATCGGTCGACATCCTCTCCTCCACCCTTGTTGTATGCACTAACCTTTGGTACAAGGACAAAACGCGCTCAGCACAAGCAGTTCAGAGAGGAAAAGAGGGGAGAAAGACTCACTGCTTGTGCTCCACCTGTCCCCTGGACAGAGGACTTCAGTCTCGACGCTGTCAAGCCTCCATCCTTCAACAGGACTCAATGCACTGTAAAACAAGTACCTCCCCCCAAACATAGTTTTATCCACAGGAGGCCTCTGCTACTCGCTGTGGGCTGACAAAGGCCTTAATGTTTAAACTTACAGATACCCTATTTATTTTCCTGAAAAGAGTATGGGGTAATTCAAACCCTGGGAGAGCGTGCATGCCTTGGAGGGGGAAGGAAGCAGCGTCTGAATGAGCCCGCAGAACTTTTTTCTGCAGGGCTAAGAGCTGGCGATGCTAACAACCGGTGGAATTCCTATGCACGCTGTCCAAACTGCAAATCCCTCCTAGCCGAACGAGGCCAGGGCTCACACGAATTGCCCTGAGAGCTGCAGACTGGAAACCTGTCACAGCTCCACTGTGCCCCGTTCCCCAGGGCTCAGCATCGCACGCCCCAGCCGGGGCAGCTCACTGGCCCGCTGCCGGTGTTCCAGCGGCGGTCGCGAGCACCGCGTCCCCCCGGTGAAAGGAGCGGTCGGGGCGCGCCAAATCCCTGCAGCCCCGCGGGACCAGCGGGGATGGACGCGGCAGGGCAGCTCAGCAAGAGAGCGGGTTGCTCTTTGACCAGGTTGCTATTTAGATTGCTACGATAACACGCTTCAAAAGTAACACCCAGCTAAAAGCCACACGAGGACGGACAGTTTGCACATCATGAGGTTCCCATCCTCCTTGATCGCCGACTTCCACCAGAGGCGTGTCTTCAGTTAAGGTTTCAGATGTAAAGTTTCCTTTCGACGTCCCTCTAAGGAGAAACTTGGTGGGCACTCCTCTGCTCACGTGAGATGTAAAGGTTAACGGAGCAAGTTCTTGACATCAGAGGTTCTCATGAGCACAAGAAATCCTTAACTGCAGTGTTTCTGCAATCATCATTTATAGCATGTTTGCATCTTCAACACAGCAACAACTATTAAGCAAAGCTGATAAAAAACTGGCTATACTAGTTTCCAAGTGTCCAAGTCCCCTACAAGTGTCACCAAGGGGGACGTGGACGTTACTGCAGGCTTACGCAGATGTGATGCTGCCTGCTCTCTCCCCAAACCTGCCTGTCCCAATGTTCAGAAAATCCACTTAGTTTCAGTAGTACTTCGAAGGAATTCCACGATACCAGCTTCAAATCGACAAGATATAAATTCCCTCCATCCTTCTGTTCAGACCGTTCACAGTGTTGCACAGCCAGATTAAAACAGACCACCAGCACATCTCAAAACCCATATACACAAACAGAGCACTCTCACATTTCTCCTAGCCTTGCTACAGCTTTTCGTAAGACAACATTGCCAAAAAAGCCTAGAGAGGTTTTAGCCTAGGATATAACAAAAGTTTAGTGTACAACAGTTTTTATTTCAACCATACTCAACGTCCTGGTCTTCACATACAAACCTTTAACTTACTTTCATTCTGGATTGTTCAGAATGGCACAGAAATAAGTGACGTGATTTCTGAGTGCTTCGAACACTCATTTAAAACTTAACTGGCTGAACAATCAGCTCCTGGGTTTCCGCTGCAGCTCTTCTCGTAAGGCATCAGCACCCCAGTGTCCTGCTAAATGCCATACGTATTTTTGCTGCCACCTCCTTCGCAGCTCTTGCTGCGCTGGGCAAGACGCTGCTTTCCCTCCCCTCTCTCTGCCCTGGATCCTCAGACCACAAACCGCTATTCCATTCACACAGATTAAAGTACAAACCTCTTGCTGATGCGCGAGTTTGATCCAAACTCCTTAGATGTCACTCCCTCTATTCATGACCCATTTGCATCTCTAAAGCATAATTTTTCTGGTACTGAATGGTCATCAGGTCTCTAGTCATGCTTGGGGCAGTGCAGACAGGCTTCAGATGGTAAACTCTGGATAGCGCAGAGTCCAAACGCATGAAGTCACAACTGTGCAGCCACGTTTCTTCTACAGGGCCAAAAGGCATCAGCCCAGAAGATTTACAGACGTGAACAATAACTGAGAAGAGATACAGAATTAACTCCAAGTAGGAGATCCACATCTGACCAGGAATAAAAGCAAATAACAGGCAAAATAAGAAGGGGAAGAAGCCAACAGCTGTGTATGCAGTTGTATATCCACGGTGAACTAGGGGGGTTCCAATATTTGAAGCTATTTACTATTTCACACAGGAAAATCTTTCCTTACAGGGTAGGACACTACAGGTGTCCCACTACAGAATCCTGACCGACGACCGAAATCCGGTGTCTGCAACGCGGCAGAGGTGGCGGGGAGGAACTCGAGCTCCCTCCTGCAGCTTGGTGGTGGGGAGGAGGCAGAAGGTGTGACAGCGCGAGAGGCTCCACGCTGGGAGTCCAGTCCTGAACCTGCTAATTCCCGGCTCCATCACAGATTTGCCTTTTGATCCTGGAAGCGTTACTCGACATCTTTTTCTCATCTATAACGTGGCCAGAGGAATTCTGGCTCACCTTCAAGAAGAGCTGTTATCTACTGGGTATTTACTGTCCCAGGCAGAAGATTGCTTTAGACTGAGCTGGATTTAGTACCACAGACCGAATTCCACTGTAACCATCAATTTACTACCTTCCTGTCTTTTAATTAATTAACCCCACGCCAGAAGAGCTCCCTCTGATCAGGACCGAGCGCACCCTCCCAGGCAGCGCCGGTGCCAGCAAGGAGGTGGAACGAAGCGAGGGCTTCCCCCTCGTGCCACAGCTCGTCACAAGGCAGCCGCCTGCGACCGCGAGGGCTGCAGCCTGCAGGCCAGCGCTCCCCTTCCGGAGGGAGAGATACGCGGGATACGCACACACGAAGGAACCGAAGTTGAGAAGCGATTATATGGATGCCATTTCATTTTTGGAGATTAAAGGAGAAGGGAGGGGGTCAGCAGCAGGTCAACAATCCACTCCTTGTAATAACCTGTAGGCGAGAGCTATTGTTTGGGCTTTTTTTTTTTTTTTTTTTTAAAATTAGTTCAGCAGCACGAGGCATCTTCTTCAAATTGGGGGAGCAGGAATGCGCAGCCCGTCGTGTGTCAGGGCTGCTTACACGCTCCCGGACACTCGCCCATTCCCTCCCAGCAGCTCAGGCTCTTCCCAGAGACGCTTTGGCTACTTCATAAAGCTGGGGAAAGGACACGCTTTGTTCAGCAGTTCTTTTTGTCTCCTTGCACTCCATTTTCTTTCCTCGAAGTCTCAAAAAAAAAAACCTATAACTATCCCTCTCCTTTAGTAATCTTGAATATTTATTAGCATGCCTGATCTACAAAAGAAAACACACGATCCGATCTACAGCAGCCTACGTCCAGCTTTTTTTTTTTTTTTTTTTTTTTAAAAACCCTCCCTTCCCCCAGAGCTCTCATTCCACAGCGACCTTGCCAGCTTCTGCATCAGGGACCCGCCAATAATTAGTTCAAAGGAAGTGGCAAAATTTCCCAGATACATTTACTGAGAAAGCCCCCACGCAGCAGGGGCAAGGAAGCTCGGTAAGTTCTCCGAATCCTGCCATCCCTTCACAGCCAACCTCTACTCCGTAACGTTCATTTCTGGGGAAATAAGGGAATTAACACGATTTGGAAGCAAGTGAATGGAGATCCTTAACCCCAGATCCATCGGGGGCAGGACGGGTCTATCCCCCACTGCACAGAGCGCTGGAAGTGCTGCACCCTCTCCTCTCTCCCCGTTTTTTCCTTTGCTACCTCAAGCAGGAAAGAGCAGAAGACACCGTACGCTTTCCAAAATTCAACCACACTGCATTTTTCCCTATGTGTACAGCACCGTCCAGCCCTGATTATATATTAAGTATTTTCCAGCAATTCAGGCAAGGCATGAGATTATTCAAGCTCAGAAGCACTCTCCCCTGCTGGACGGGATGCTTGGTGGGACCTGAGGTCCTGTACTGGAGCACTTCAAGCGTGTCAAGCTCCCTACTTCACCAGCAGCGCTTACAGGTAAATCTTGGGGACTGCTGGCTATTTACCGTTCTTCTGGATACGCGATGAAGAGCAGAAAGGTGGCTCACCCACACTGCTCGCACGGGTCTGGCCGCACTGCTGCGCGCTCAAAGCTCACCGCTCCCAGAGGCTGCTGCGGGGCTCCCGCAGAGCTCGGGACCAGCTGCGGCAGATGCAAGCCCTAATCCCAACGTGAGAACGGTGAGAGACGGCGCGGGGCTGGCTGCCGCGGCCGACCAACAGGTGTGGATTCGGGAACCTGGACTCGTGACAGCGCCGCGGTACTCCACAGCAGGCATTTCTGGGACAATGAAATCACTGTCCGCCGCTTCGCAAATAAAGTTCCTCTTTGTGAAAGTTCAACTCCAGCAAGCAAGCGCTGCAACCCAAACCCCATCCCACCTCCTGCCAGGACTCAGATGAACAAAACCAAGCTCCGGCGCTTACGCTGCCCTCAGATCCTGCCTTGTTGCTGCTAGAAAATTCTCTGGACAGCCCTGGTTTAGCCAACCCCACGCAAATTGAAAGCGTCATACAAGATCCAAGATACCCGCCGATCCTGATGGGCAGTTGTCAGGCCTGACGAGCTTGGCAAAGAGGAAGAGGAAATAAGTCTGGTCACAACTCAAACACTCGTACGCAGCCACTGCATGAAGGGGTTGCGCAAACGTATTTCATAAATAGGTCAGAGAAATGGGAAAGCAAGCGAAAGACAGATGGCACCACAAACGGGGAGGCAGGAGGAAGAGGGCAACAGCATCTAAGCCAAGAAAGACGCAACCAAAGAATTCTTCAATGAAATCCCTGTTTGGTTTCACGGCCCCATACTCCAGAGCTGACAAGCAGGGAAGAAGCAGCAGGAAGTCCATTTTACTTTACGTTGGGGGGAAAACCAAAAAGTAAAATAAAATCACATCTCTGAGCACAAGGCGCTGTTCACCTCCCAGAATCTCAAATTCAGAGGTGTCAACGTCTTCCTGGGAACAGAGCCAAAGTGCACTTGTAATTACCGACTAGAGGACAGCATAAATTTAGGGCACACTACCCTCCATCTTCAGCAAAACTCCCACTGGTGTCAATATAACCTTTGTGCAAACTTCACAAGACAACTACAACCTGCGTGCATTACAGGAAATTATTACGCCGGCGTGTTTAGCTATCTGTCAGAAAGAGGGAGGCCTCAGCGCTTCATCTCGTCTTCTGACATAATCCAAATATATCCCTTTGCCATTGCAGAACTGAGCATGTCAGACCTGCAACACAATTTCAGTAATTTAGCTATTTTGTTCTTCTGTAAAGATTTATTTTTGTAAGTCTAAAGCTCCACGTATGCAAAAAAAAATTCTCTTTTTAATGTTTAATTGTTTAAAGGTAACTCTTGCTAAGACATCAGAACAGTTCATACACACAGCAGACAAACCACATCCCAGATGACTAGCAACTGAAAGGGCAGACTAGAAACAGGAGGCATTTTGAGCAGTTCCTGCAGAAACACGAATCTAAATAAACCTTGATTGAAGGAACAAAAAGTAGTAAGACGCATCGCTGACAGCAAGATGGCTTACTGCACTAACAGCAAGTGCGAGCTGAACACACTCAACACTTCTCTCCATATTTAGCAGAAACAAAAGAACACAGGCCAGAATTACAGTACTGGGATTTTTTTTAAACAAGGGGAAAAAACGCTTTTAAAAGACTTCCCGATCATTCAGGAAAAACTCTGTTGGAATATGAACACCAGTTCGAAGCCCTGTTAAAAGAGACAGGCAAGTGATCCATCCGCAAGCAAGAGTAAGTCAAGTCACAGTGGTAACAGACTTACCAAAGCCACCACAGCCAGAACTCAAGTCTGAGCTCTCTTCAGATGGCAAGAGGCGACAAGACCACATCCACCAGCACTTATGCTTGCTGCATGGCTTCCCAGCCCACCAGGCAAGGGAGGAAACAAGAACTGATGGCTAAGAGATCAAAGCATGCAAGTTCAACCCAGGAGAAAAGCGCAGCTTTAAAAATCCATTCCAGCTCAAGCAAAGAGGAATTTACTCAGCTAAATCGCTCCACCTCTGCGATGATTTCTTCTCTTCCTATGTAAGTGATCCCATCAAGCCTTATGATCCACATATACGGGGGGGAAGTATTTCTGACATCATTTGTCTGAGCTTTCTGACATCATTTGTCTGAGCTTTCTGACATCATTTGTCTGAGCTTTCTGACATCATTTGTCTGAGCTTTCTTTCCTCTACTGCCATTCTCTCCAAATCGTTTCGTCTCCTCCCAGCAGCTTCTGTCCCATGGCCCGGCACTGCTGCACTCATCTCAGCCTGGTCAGCTCTCAGGACACGGCGCTCCTCTGCCTTTTGAGACCGGTAACTGGAATATCAAGCAGCACTGTCCATACGCACTGTGTGCCCGCTGAGGGAGCGTTCAAGCAGAAAATATTGTCAGTCCTAGCAGTGTGTCCCAGCAAGTACAAGAAGTATTAAAACACTCGGCCGTGCTAGCTTTGATGTGGTATTCCCGAGAGGCTGAGCCAAGTGCTTGGATCACTTCATGGAATCACCTTCATCGTGGAGGCTTTAATCCAAGGATTTCGTTCTAGTTTCCATTAAATTCTGCCCCCAAAGATGCAGAGCACAGCTCAGCTTTGCATCAGTCACCATCCACGCATCTGGCAGCACATAAGGCTTGCTACTGAAACAACCGCCCTCTAAGCAAGAGGTGGTCAAGCACGAGCAGTCCTCCAGCAGCTGATTGCTCAACAAAGCCTTACTGGAAACATCGCTTAAGAGACTGAGGTCATGTAACCTGGGGGTGTCTGATTTGCTACAGGTGGTCTGGGCAGGGAGATTTCAACACACGACCAGAAAACAGGGAGGTGCAGACTTGGAAAAGCACCACTTCCTGCAGCCACTTCTAATAAGCGCTCCCGGTGCTTCAGCAGAGCGGCAGTCGCCCTCTCAATGTCGCAGTCAAAACTAAATGAATCATCTACCAAGAAAAGGAGCAAACAACCGAAAGTGTCCCAGCTCCAACTCACTGGAGAATCTGATTCCTCAGTGTCCTGCAGTTAATGGAAACGCAGCCACAGTGTGCCAGAGGCGACGCGCAGCAGCGGACAGCCCAGCGTTCAGCTGTAGCTCACGTGCACACAGAGGAACCACCACCAGCACCGTGCTCCCAGTAAACGCGCGTCTCCACCAGCTGCAGGTCCTTCACCCCAGGCTGAAGAAATCAGTGAAGAGCGATTCACGGACCCCTCCTAGGAGCCAGCTTTAGGAGGACAGCTTTGCTGGAAGAGCTTCTCCAGGCAGTTACATCTTCCACAGGATATCCCCAAGGAGAGGAAGGAGATGACATAGTCTGGACTTTCAGAAAGGAGTAAACATACTGGAAATATTACCCAAGATGATTTTGAAAACCAGAACAAACAAGAAGCACCCAAGGGAGAGGTCACTCTCATCCTGCCTGTGGCTCACTGGAGATGGGCAGCGAGGAACCCAGCGGGCAGCCCCACCAGCTCACAGGTCCTGCAAGTCCCAGATCCCTCCTCCTCCTCCTCCTCCTCCCTCCTCCTCCTCATTCCCTTTCCCCTCCAAACAGTGAGCTTTCCAGCAAGCGCTCATTTGAGCAGAGGACAACCCTCCGATACTGGCATCCGCTAGGGAGGCAGCAATCATGCACACGCAAGCGCTGCAGAAGTAAACATGCCAGAAAACCCCGCTCCGTTTATTCTCGGTTCCAATTTGCTTAAGCGAGCCACCCGCCCGGCCGCCCAGCTCCGCAGCACCGCTGCGAGCTGCCTCTGGCTTCCCCTCACCGGCGCTGCTGGCACAAGCATCTGCCTCCCTTTCTGCTGCCCAGGCTGCTGACAAAAGCAACAGCCTTTCCGAACGCATTTAGTAATAACCGAACTTTTTTCTTTTTTAAAAAAAGAAAAGCCTCTCCCTCATCATTTCATGCAGCAGGACAAGAACGGGCAGCACCCATTTTCAACTGCTATTACAGAAAACATAGGTAAAACCAGAAAAATCATTATCTAATTGCAGCAGTGTATCTTCCCCACATCTGTTCACCAGGCACTTTGGGTCAGGCTTTAGTCAAAGGTACAGAAAGTAGGACAAAGGTGGGGGGAAGGAGAGGGTTAATAAGTGTCAAAGTTCATTATGCAGCGGTTCTGCTCAACCACCTACTGTTCAGAGACGAAGAGTGCTGACCCTGTTTATTTTCTTCTTTCGAAGTCTTCACAAGCTCCTGCAAAACTCATGCATGTCTTGAGACAAAGTGGATAAATCCTGGGGCAGTGAATAAAGCCTGCGATCCTTCCTTCTCCATTTCAATGCTTCTCCTGCCTACATTCTTCTTTTATAGGACAATGTCCCCCACTTCAAGATCGAGGAACCATAATTGCTTCAAAACAGCCAAGAATCCTGGAGTAACTATTCCAGGCTTCACAACACTGGTGGGAATACAGTCCGCAGTGAATAAGGCTTCAAAAAGCACCCTATGCCCTCTTCCCCTTTCAACTGTCTAAAATAAGGCTTAAGAGGAAATCTGCCAAGACACTGAAGAATAAGGCCACCTGTTCTGCTAAGTGAACCAAAGGAAGCAACAATAACCCACCAGCAAAAGCACACAGATAAAGGTTTTTCAAGCTTCGCTGCAAAGCCGAGGGAGCCAGGAATGTTTCTCAAGGACTCAGCACCCTGTAACGTGTCCTCTCTTCCCCAGGGAAGCGTCCCAAAGCCATCCCGTTCCCCCAGGCACAAAACAGCGGTGCAGCCCCCGAAGGTCTCCCCAGAAGTACTTTCAGAGTAATTAATGTTTATTTCATCTATTCCGCTTATCAGGTTCAGTCCTTTGGCTGTTTGAGATTAAGTAATTACCGGTGGCAGGGCAACAAAGCTAGGACAGCTTCACAGTTTCTGGAATATTTTGTTATGCCACGAAAGCAGCCAAGCCCGGTCCCCGAGCAGAACAAGGTGGAAGCAGGAGCTCATTGCTACCTCAGTCATTTTACTAGAAATGACATCAGTGCCCTCGGCCCCGTTACCACCTACATGAAAACGTACAGACTCACCAGATGAATCAATTCGGTGCTCCCCCTGAAGCAGCAGCTGCGATGTGGTCACTGGGTTTCTGTTCACATCAGTAAGGTGATTCATATTCAAAAGCAACTCGAGTTCTCCTACAGTACCCAGAGGAACCATCAACCGCTATTTTTGGGACCCTTTGCCAGCCCATCCCGTAACTCGCTCTCAGTCAGCCTAACGCTACAGCCATGCAGGAGCCTGCACGGAGCGGTGCAGAGAGCAGGCTGCCTCCAAAGCTAAGGAAATGCTAAAAGAAAGTTAAGCTTTAAACTACTGGGTTAGTTAATGTTTGTGTAGTGCTTTCAAGATGAAAACACTATATGTGCTAAGCATTATCATCAAGTCTAAGGAGAGCAGACTTGGCTCCAGAAGAGATACTAGAATTACATACACACAAATTAAAACGTTTGGATCCTTTCCAGAGCAGATCATTCGGAATTTGTCTTTCTGCTTGTCGGTACACAGCTACGTGAATATCTGCTTTTTGTAGGCCTGGTACAGAAATCCATACAGCCAAGTTCCAACCCTAAAACTAGATAAATAACACCAACAAAACTCTTGCATGGCAGAGGATCATCCTGAAAACCAGCAGAAAGCCTATTTTTTCTTTTGCAGGTTACCTGCAGATCTTGAAGAATCTCAGCTTTACGGCCTATGAAGTTTCTCTGACCTCCACACTCGGACACCACGCTCCAACCACGAGAAGCTTCAGTGGAGGAAAAATGCCCTGTAGGAGGCTGGAAAAGCTCTGGAAGGTTTAAACTGAAATATTCAATATTTATATAAATACTTAACATTTATATGTGTAACAAGTTTCAAAATGAGGTTCAGACAAGAACCACTCCAAGAAGCTTACAAGCTTAGCCAAACAGCATCGCAGCTTGATGGGAAGCTACAGTAAGAAGCTTTCTTTAACAGAGTATCTGAGCCCAGGTCTCGCTCCTTGTACCTGAAAAGGCTTTTAAGGGAATTGCTGGAATAGAGTTTACTCTTTAATCAAAAGTTTGCTTTCTTTCCGATCTTGTAGTACATCACATGGTACTCGCATGTCAAAAGCAAAGACAAAATTCCTAGGACTTTAGATTTTTCTTCCTCTGAATGAAAAGCAGCCTGGCTGGGTTGCGAGCATCACCCTTGCTGCTGCGACTCCCAGGTCCCCAGATGCCGGCACACTGCTCCCAGCGCCTCGGAGCTGGGCTGCCTACGCTCCCGCGGCGATGCCTCCCCGCTCTCCTCCCGCGTCGCGTGGCGGGGAGGAACAAGGGCACCATCCCAGCGTGTGGATGGAGAAGGCAGAAAGCATCAGGAGGGGTGAATTCGTCGGCTGAAATAAACAGGTTGCTTCCGACGTGAAGCCAAGAGGGTAGGGGGGAATGCAAGCTTTAGGAGAGGTGGTTTTTTTTGTTGTTGTTGTTTGGTTGTTTAAATAAAGTAGGAAAGGCATTTCTTTAATAACAGCTGCAGCGTGGCGATCACTGCTCACCGTGAGGGCCCCTCTTTGCTCCGTCCTTATCGGAAGCGGCAGGGCAGAGCAGGGCCCTGGCCGTGACCACCGCCTCGCTGCGAGCCCCACGCTCAGGCCAGCTCGCTGCAGAGGTGGCTGCACGGAGTGGTTTGCTGACTAACGATGACCAGGAGAAGCAAGGCAGCTGTCTGGGATGAGCAGGACTCCCAGTTTCCCTGCTGGAGCCCCTGGAAAGGCTGGGCCCGGCAGCCAGGCAGCGTCTGAGCAGCGGCGCCCGTGCAGGAAGCACTGCAGGAGCCAGAAGGCACGGGCAGGTACTGCTGGAGCACCGGCCTCTCAGCCTGCAGAGAACGCAGAGCACGCCCTGCAACACGCACGGCAGCGACAGAGCCCTCCGAGTAACACGCGGGACCGCCGGACCCATAACTCACCTGGGTCTGACAGGACAACGGTCAGAGCACAAATCCAGAGTGACGCGCTAAATAAGATGAGCAAATCCCGTAACGCGCTTCCACCACTAGTTGGACGAAACCCTAGAACAGAGGAACGTGACCCCAGAGGGAAAGTCTCTCGCTGAACTCCATCAATCAGAGCTTGCCTTCGCTTCAAGTGCCTCTTCCAACACGGACGGACATTACCCAGGGACCTCCCCCACGCGTTAGCTCTCACGCCATCCTCATTATCATGTGCATCACACATATTAAAAAATGATATGCTAGCTTTGCCGGAGTGTATCAACATATCCAAAATAACAGTCCCTTGAACTTCAACTTAAAATAGCTTAAACACAGAAAACACAAGCCTAATTTGACATGACGAGCACTTTGCTGATTACAAAACCTTTTTAACGCAGTTCCCAGACAGTCTGATCTGCAGACAGCGCCCAGGAAGGCAGCTCGGAGCCGTCTCAGCCCTTGCCAGTGCCACGCAAGCGGCGCAAAGGGCGGAGCGCGTGCGCTGCAAGAGCAGCAGCATCTCAAGCAGAAGCTGAGCAGCTTTCTTGGAACAGCACAGGTCGAAATCCACCATTAGGATTTCTCTGTGCCAGGAAGACAAGAGGCAGCTATGTGCAGTTGCCCAACGGTTTTATTTATTAATCTGTTCAAGAGAGGGATTATATTTAACATCAGAAAACAGCAACCTCTGCACATCGCCATGCTTTCAGCCTCTGAAATTCCAGTGCACAGGCCGGAGCTGCCTACTCGGACAGGACAGCTCATACCCTTGAACAAGCGAGCACAGGTTAATTAAGCAAGGCAGAGTATGAACTGTGTTACCCGACATACAGTACCTGCCTCTTCCACTCTCCCATCCCAAAGCAACAGACTTTATCCTCCAACAAAAACGCAACGGGGCACAAGCATGCACAGCTGCTGCAGAGCAGCTGGCAGGCTGCACGCTTGTATTCTGATTTATCTCACGACGAATGTTTCACACGTCCGAATCCCAAGTTTGTACTTCAACTCTTTACTACTGACAGAGGGAGTCATCCTTAACCTAATGAGAAGAAGACGTTCAAATATTTACAGTTACAACAAAAATAAGCAGTCACTGAGGTTATAAACCACAGCTGCAATTGTTACCGAGATACTAACACTAATTTTCCTGAAAAGGAGGAAAGGGTGTGTGCTGGTGAAGAACATAACAGCTTTTATACGTTTTCATATGGACTTCACTATGAAAGGCAGACCATTAACCGAGGTGCTCGTAATGCTATTTAAGCACAATTCCCTACAAAACAGCTTCGTGACAGATTCTCTGGTGTTTTAGAGGAGAAAAGCTGTGAAGCCAAGTCTTCCCCAAACAGGAAGAACACAAGTATCAGGAAGTCTCCTTCCCATGCAGATTCTTGGTGGTTTAATACGGGAATGAAAAAACTCCCACAGAAGCTTTTCTTCCACAGAATGCTAGTATTCTCTTTCCCCTAAGTTGCTGGTGTTTTTTTGTGTTTGTTTTTGTTTTGTTTTTTTAAATCTATTTATTCTGCTTTTTTGAAGAGACAGTATCCACAGAGTCACTGGAGCAGAAGTAGGGGACTGGCTCTACCCAACGGGTTCCAACACTGTTGGAGAAAGAAGCGAACATGTAGCTTTAGGATATTTTCGCAAGACAGAAGCAGGAAATAAAAGCAATTTTAAGAATGATCACAAGCACTTTTGGCCACATGAAATCATCTTCCCAATGGCAGTGTCCGAATCACATGCTTCGTACTTCCTGCAGAAGACAAACTCACACTGTGTGCACGAGCACGCTCTTCCACGCAGAAGTGATACGCCACGAGTTTAATGGGTGTTTTAAACTAGCCACGTACACTTGATTTAAGACTCACTTGAGAGGTTTTCCTACAAGAACACAAACCACGGAGTTCACGACATTCTCAGAAAGGAGCACCAGGTGTTTGACATTCGCCGTGCAGCACGAGCACCAGAGGAGGGGAGCAGCACCGGGACGGGCTCGCTGCTGCTTTGTATCTCCCCTGCTCTTTGCATGTAACGGGGCTCCAAAGGGGCTCCAGCCCCGAGGTGCGGGAGGAAGCCCACTCCCAGTCAAGCAACGCCTTCAGCCCCCTCTCTCCTCCACAGGCTTTTATTTCCAACATCAGCTCAAAGAAGCGTCTTTTGGTACATTTAGCTGTGCTGTTCTGCAGCACGCAAGAAAGCCACCACTACTGGAAAGGAAGGACAAAAAAAACAAGCTAAAACTTGACAAAAATTTCATACACGTACCCAAGTTGTTTCAATGGCCAAACAGACCAAGAATTTGGACTGCAATACGGCAAATGAATGGGCACCACCTGAGAGCACACCAGGAAAGCTGTATGCTCGGCTGTGCAGGGACCTGACAGCAAGAGCGCGTTCAGACCAAACATCCCAGCCGCAGAGCCCTTCCTAGGGGGCAGTTCTTTATCTTGCAGGAGGAGAGAAACCAGAGACAATGACCAGC
The DNA here is from genome assembly GCA_013399475.1 of Chauna torquata. Taxonomy (NCBI): domain Eukaryota; kingdom Metazoa; phylum Chordata; class Aves; order Anseriformes; family Anhimidae; genus Chauna; species Chauna torquata. The sequence goes on along the minus strand of VXAL01015909.1, from coordinate 30,292 downwards.
GTCGAGTTAAAGGAGTATACTCCATGCTGTGAATTCTCTGCTGTTTTGGGTCTTGGGGAGTGGGGCTGTTAGAACTAAATGCATTGCTGTTGAATTCCAGCAGCCCGACCATCGCATACTTCCCAGCTGCGCGGGAAACTCCTGCTGTAAAAAAAAGGGAGATGGAGAGGATACACATGCACAAACCCCCACATGGAAACTCAACTGCTGCAGAGGGACCTGGTGTTTTGTTACACCTTCCAGGAATTCTGTCTCCAAGGACCTGTAATAAAAACTTCACAAAACCACTCAACTGACAGCCTCCTCCCACAAATTCCCACACACAGAACACCCTGGTCTTTTGCAACTACCAACTGCACCAGATTCAGTGATTCCCAGGCAAAGCAACAGGTAAATCATCAACTTCAGCTGAACGCCCTCCAGAGAACACCACCTATGCAGCAGTTTTATTAACTCCAATTTAGACAGGCAACATTTCCTTTCGTTAAGATGTTTGCTTCGGTCTCCCAGGAATCAAAGACAGGCCCAGTCTTCCAGTGCCTTTTTACCCAAAGTCAGGGCACGGGCATGTGGCAAAAATGGCATCTGAGACTGAGAAGAGCAATGACTAGATCATTTTTTGATTGTTATACATCTCCCAAAAGGATGCAAAAAAAAAAACCCACACAACATCTAGTTTCCTCTCAGGTATCAGAGCAGTAGTAGAAAAGGAATTCAGAAAATGGATAGAATTTTAGTAGGAGAACGCGTTACAAACTGGAACATACCTTAGTGATCACAATAAAGAAGATCAGAGCTGTGGTTTAGGTGATACTATTTTAAAAAGTATACAGCTTCTGAGCAATGAGGTATGTTCTGCCATGTAGCAGCGCTGAACTTGGCTGGCTTCCCTTCTCTCTCCAAACAGCAACAAAGGCATACTGTTCTTTACCAGAAGACAGAAAATACTGGCACATATTTTCAGAGAGACACCTGTTACGACTGGAAGAACTCACGCCGAGTACAGCAGAGGTGGCCGCGCTGGCCACATGAGCCTCAGCCAGCGTCACGAGGCCAAAGGAAAGTGATAACACCGTGACTGACGCTCCAGATGCCACCATGCTCGCTGCTTTTTCATCCAAACAGTTGCCTGCTCTTTCTCAACCTGGTATAAACACAGTCATACAGTCAGCAGAGATGCTGATGGTCACTGGGGAAGTTACAAGAGGATGTCTAGCTACATTTTGCAGATAAAGCCTACCTCCCAGAGCAGCATTTTCCCTTTATTTCTCCATGGAAAAAATAAAACACTGCAAAGCCTGCTTAGGCTTTGGTCACGAATTATCTATACTTTTTACTTCAAAAAGAAATCTCTGCAAGTAAACTATGTCAACTCTTCCTGCTAACTGGCTGCAGAAACCTCATCCTTGAGGAGCTCGGGCAATTGGCATGCTTGTTACACCTGCAGCTTGAGCCATACAAGACAGAGGCAACGTCCCCTCTTCTGTTTAGACGTACACCACCACATACTTCAGAGTCTCCAACCTGGAGGCAGGAGGCAGAGCAAGACCCACAGAGCGGGAAAAGCAGTAGTTAGCGATTCTGAGAAAAGCTTTCCTCCTCAGGCTCACCAGCCAGGCTGATACACAGTGCTCCACGCTTCTTTGACCTTCACAAGAAGACAAAGAACTCATGATTTATATCCTTTGAGATCCAACCAGAACTCACAAAAGAGTTGCAAGAACTCTATTCTGTTATAAAGGAAGTCCTAGAAGAACTGGTAACTGCTGTCAGTTTAGTTTAATAAGAGTTTGCAACCCCTTAATTCCATCTGAAGCAAAGGTTATAGGCTGTCTTCTGCTTATTGACAAGTTTCATCTTGAAAAGCTACTTATAAAACAGCTCTATGCTTTCGCCACAGCAAGGTACGGAACTCAGACAAAATACTTGCGGTGCAGAACCTGGACTGAACGCTGTGCTACATGCTGCAGTGGCTCGTCCCCAAAAGCAAGGTAACAAGCTCTGACACTTGGAGCTACAAGATCTGATATCCAAAAGCTGTAGGAATGGAAAGGACAAGTCTGACAACAAGGCAATAAAAGAGGTTTTAACTGATTCCATCCACCACTTCCTTATGAACCTGACCATCAACCAAATAGTGCCTACCCCAAATATACTGAACACAGAGCAGCTTCTAAGAGACATCCGTACTAAAAGCTGTATTCAGCTGTTACCAGCTTTTCCAGACAGCACGAAATACCACTCAAACAGCAGCTTTCTGTACAGATTGCAAGTTCCCAAGAACTTCTCAGACCAGAGCAAATGATCTCCGGGCCTGTGTGCAAAACGCAGTGAAAAACAAATTCATGCAGCACCAGATGCACCACTTGCTAAGCACATTTTGGGTGAGCTCAGTTGATGGTTGGGTTTTATTTTACTTCGGGGTGTGGGGGCTCACAGGTCAGCTTCAGTTATCTTCAACTTCAGCTAGAGGCGAGATGAAATGAAAGGAGGCTCAGCTGAGATGCAAACAGAACGAGCTGCGGCAGGGGCGTGCTTTACACCACGCTGGTTCTGATGGCAGTGCTTACCAAAAGTGATGGTGAAGAGAAACCTCAATGAATTTCTGAAAACTGCAAGTTACAAATAAGGAACACCCAAAGCTTCGCAAGAGACAACGTTAACTCCTCCAGCAGGCTCCCAATCAAACCAAGAATTTAGCCACATTTAAATATTTTGCTTACTCACATACTTACCCACATAAAGCTATAAGGAGTTTTAGAAGAGATGTTAAACCTCGTGTTTGAAAGTTTAAAACAAACCCTAACAAACAGGAATGAAGCCTACCACAAAGAGCAGATCTTCCTACTTAGTTTTCGTACGTTCTTTAAAAGCGCAAAAACGGCTACAAGAACGTGGCCACAGCCCAACGTGACTCCCCCTTTTTTCAGTAACGTTATGGACACGTAGAGAAAGAACAAGACCAAATTCTGCATGTGAAGAAATAAAGCAGGTGGCATTTCTGGTTACATGGCTGTACTATGAGCAAGTGTCCACGCATCCAAAAATTTCGTATCCAAATTCTCAAAACACTCTTGCTTTTACCTATTACCTACACCTCACTTCCTGCCCTTCCCCAAACCTGCTTTAATAAAACCATATTCTAGTGTCATTAGAAGAGGCTTCAGATTTCCTCCTTGCTGGCAATGAACTATTTCAGACACTAAGGAGATCAGGGCACAGGCCTCAACAGCAAGCTGCTGGGATAACAGTAAACACAGAAACTTCGTTAAAAACTTTCTGGTATACCACACACACATTGTGTACATACACGCACACACTCAAAGATGCTTAGACATCTGTCAAGACTTTCAAAATTCACTATAAATCCAGGCAAGTTACTCACAATTCCCTATAGCTGAAAAAAAATTTAAACACACAAACAGCTAGAAAACGAATCGTGTGTAAACATGTGCAAGAGAAAACAAGACCATTTTTACTTTCAAACAGTCTGATTCAACTACAGTTTGGTAAACTTACTGGCAATTGCATTTTTTCCTGTGACTCCAGGTTCCTGCAGCCTATTTCTGACCCCGGTGCTACCTGAATTATCCTTCAGCCTCTCAGCTATTTGTTGGTCTGTTTACACATCTCCGTGTGGCTACAGTACTTCAACTCATTAAGCTGCTAATGATTAACACAATCCAGCAAAAAAGCAGAAGGCTTTTGATACTTTATAAAAAAAGCTACACAGAACACAGTATTAATTTAATCTCATTTAGATACAGAAAGATTCACCATTTCATTCAACAAGCGCAAGATGCTTTCCACTACATCTAGGCAGCCAGAAAGAAACCAAAATAATGAGTTTGCAGCCACATCTCTGGTTTTCAAGCAGACAAATTCCATAGACTGAAAGAATAAATTGCTGTCTTGAGCAATTAAGCAGCACTTCCCATCCACGAAAGCATATTCTCCTTTGGTGTCACTAAACTGCACTGCTTTCAAACAACTCAGCTGCTCTTAAAAAAAAAAGCCTTCTTGCTGGCAAGGTGAATGACTGGAAGGATCTTCCTCGTCAAGGACAACGCGGGTTGGTATCACGCAGACTCCCTGTTGTCAACGCAGACGGGAGGCACCGGGAGCGAGGGTCAGCTGCGGAGGAGAGGCAGCCACGGATGGGCTGGAGATCACCACGGCACCGAACCCGGGGGAGGACAGAGCGCAGCCTGCGGGAAGCTCCCCTCGCTGCTGCGGGCACCCCCGTAAGCTCATGGATTCCTTCTCCCTCCCTAAACCAACCAAGCCCTGGAACTGTACCTCTTCACGCCGGTAACCCCACCGGGTTTTCATGGCCTCGGGAGCTCCACAAGGCTCGTTTCCCTGCCAGTGCAGAGGACGGGCGTGTGTATCGCACCGGGAGCGGCGGTGCCCACCGCCAGGTTCGCGGGGACGCGGCTCCGCAGCCTGCCGAGCGGGCGATGCCTTCTGCACAATCTTCAGAAGATGAGGAAATACAAAGCACGAGGCAGAAAGACAAACCACAGGGACAAGAACTGGTGAGAACATACTAAGAACGGAATTATTTTAGGCCAGAAGATGGTTCTCTTATCTGTAATGGTTTAAGAGAGGTTGTCCTGCCATTCCGCCCATATTTCTCAGAGCCGCTCTGGGAATTGAGTGTTTTTGGGCACGCCATATTCGTACCCCCCGCCGCCCCTCCTGCAGAAATGCTTTAAGTCACACACACACATTGTTGGCAGCTCCACCAGAAATTTATTTTTCTTGGATAGCTTCTGCCCAACCCTTTCAATCAGGTTCAGCCAAGACACACTCTCTACTTCAGGACTTTTGAAAAAGACTGGATAATGTTTACCTCATGCCGAAACACCAGGCATGCAACAGAAAACTTTCTGTAGAGAAAAAGCCTGCTTCCGCCCTCTGAGCAGACTCCCTTGCAGTCCAAGTACCCAATTTTTTTGAGGGATCTCATGCTCAGACTAATTTCATTTGTATCCTGCGTGAAGTCTGTAACAAATACCCACCAATTTAATAAAGAGTTGGAAGAGGAGTAAAAGCGAGATGTGCATTCACACACACCTAGCTTTAGCCTTCAGTATTGGCTTGTTTCTTTAATTTGGATCCCCTGCAATCAACAGAACGTTATTTAATATCAGGCTCCGATTTGCAAGAAGAGATTCTTCTAGAAGATGGGATATTTTTAGAAGATGTTTTGATTGGCAGCATTGAAACCTCTAGTACAAGAGGCAGAGCTTCCATCATTACCCCAACCCTCCTCAGTTTCTCAAAAAATAAGATCATGAGATCAACCTCACTGGAGAATTTTGTAGGAGATGTGTTTAGTTCAGGAGGGATTTTTCCACTCTTTTAGGGGAGAGGGAGTGAACGGAGCATTACATACCTTACAGACGCTACCTTCCAGGAGTTACAGTTTTCAATAAAAGTGAAGGCTATTTTTTAATTTATTTACAAGCAAAAGCACAGCATGTCATGTTCACATGTCTAGAAGCCAGGACAAGAGCCAAAAAACTAAGCTGTGGCAACATTCAGTCAAGCGATCTATGAACAAAGGCGGCAAATGAAAATAGTTTGCATTACTGTCATCTTCCAGTCCTTAATGCTAGACAAAAATCTAAAGAGGTTCACACAAAACAAGAAGAGGACACAGATTCTCGCTCTGCTGAGATTTCTAAAATCTGCTGCCAACAACGTCGTCAGGCTGAGAGCATTCAGTCCAAGGCCTGATGCACGACCTCGCTATGAGCAGGACCGTTTGCCATCCCGGTGAGTTACTGGGCTGAACCTGAGCCTGGCCGCTTTAGGACACGGCTCTCGTGACTCACGTCAGCGTTATTTGGACATGTCAGGGGAAAGCATGAAACACATGGTACATTTTCAAATGTCTTCAAAAACTCTGAGGCCAAGCATTTCACAACAAAAGACAACACAAAACTAATTGTATCAGAAACAAAGAGCAATCACTGCAAGCCGATTACCACACACCCTCAAAGGGTCCAAAGGGCCACGTGGACCGAACAGCCAAACCATTACGCATTTTCCCTTCCCCGGACCTAAAGGACTCCCAGCTTGGGAAGAGATGCGATGACGTTTTTTCACGAGCACAGCTGGAACAAACTGGGGTAGGACCCCGAACCATCACGCAGCCGCCGCGCTCCAGCACCTCGCTCAAAAGGCCGCGATGTTACAGCAAACGCTAGCAACAGTGGGATGTTTTAACCTAAAAAAAGTCAGATCTTGGCACAAAGGGAAATTTTCCCTCTGAAATTATTATACAATCTCCTGCGGTAAATGCCAGGACTTTAAAACCGACACCAGCCAGCGCTAAGCTAACAGGCAATTACAGTGATTAGAAAAGGACTGCATCTGAGATCATTACTTGATTTTCTTACATTCTCCAAGACATTTCCATGAGACAACAGGAGACACTTTTCTGCTCAGCTCTCTGCCCCCACGTGTGTCAAAACCCGATCGCAGGTACGAGGGGGATGATTAATCCTCGAGGAAGTCGGGCATCTGCTGTTCTTCGGGGAGAAGAGGAGGAGGAGCGCTACCCATTTGCTCCACTGCATTGTAAGAGGCAACAGCATAAGCCCCGCTAAGCAGATAATCGCAAATTCTCAGAACCTCCTTTATCTGGCCAAGCATCAGCTAAATAAATACAGCAAGATGCTCTTGGACAAGTTACTCTCAGAAATGAAGTGAAACACACGGGAGCTCCATTACTTCAATTAACACTCCCTTTTGTACCAGGTCAGCAGTTCTCAAGGGCAGCCCGGACAGGCACAAACCCATCCCCGTTTCCCATCTGACCAAAATCCCCAATCTCTACACAATAAGCATCAAAGTCACAACTCCAGGCAACCTCTATACCACCAAAGAAAAAAAAGTTTACGGGCGGAAAGGCTTCACCAGGACACGTATTCTAAGAAATTTTGTTTTCAGTCTCTCAAAATGGAAGGAAGATTACACAGTTTTCTCCCAGGCCTAATAAATTTAAGCAAAAACAAATATTTTTCCAGTAAGCAAGCCCCAGAACAGGAAAATTACTTTATACACTAGTTTGACCAGTTGAGAAATTCAAACACCTACATCAGAGCTTCTCAGAGCAGGAAAAAAAAAAATCCTCCTAGAAAGCTCCAAAAGGAGGGGGAAAAAAGTTTCAGTCATATAAGGCAAACATTAAACGTGGCCAAGCGCTCTGGATGCAGATGGCTGTTAACGAGCAGACAAGAACTAGATGAAAGTGATTTTGAGGAATGCCGCAGCATCAGAGCAAAACAATACGGAGAGGATTCCTACGGCAGATTCACCAAGCAGCACTGAGCAGCAGCAACAGACTCATTAGCGGGGACCACCCTGGCACTGCTGCGAGGCCGCGGAGGTGACCTCCCGATGCTGAAGCCTTGCAGCCCTTGCTTGCTACAAGGAGCACGACTAAAAGCTTCTGGGAGTTTATACTGAAGTCTCCGCATGCATGGCAGCGCTGAAGAAAAAAAATAGTAATAATAATAATCTTCTGAAAGCTTCTGGGAGTTTATACTGAAGTCTCCGCATGCATGGCAGCGCTGAAGAAAAAAAATAGTAACCTTCTGTGCATCTTATCTTTAGGAGCTGCATCACGGAGAACCGAGAAGTTTTCAGATTCCATCACTTTAAGTCGTGGGAAGGATGGAAAAAGGAGGGAACCCAGAGGAAAGTGCCGTTTCCATTCACCTCGGCCGCCGGCTCGAGCGGTGGGCGAGCGTCGGGCCATGCGGAGCGGCTGCAGAGGCTACCAAAGGGCAAAGCAGAGGAGGCAGCAAACGTGCAGCTGCTGCCCAGGGGCAGAGGGAAAGAAATCCATGTGCGCTCAGTATCCCAGGAAGAACAACCGGTCACTTTCAGTAGTTCTCCATACAGCCACCAAAAGGCTGGAACAAGTCACTTTTCCTTAAGCTCATCCCAGAAGAGCGCCCTTGTCCCAGCACACACACACGCACTCGCTCGAGCACAAGAAAACAGGCAAAATAAGCAACTCCGTTTGCAGGGCGGCTAATCAGATCAGGGCTTACCTGTACCCGGCCTGAGCAGGCGTTTGGTTTCATGCGCTTAACGTAACCAAAGCAAGCCTGGTAACCGCACGCGAACGGGGGAAAAAGGCAGATCTGTGCCATGACAACTAGGAAGGGTTACAAAAGCTTTCTCCCTACAGAGGACACTATTTTGAAAACAATCGCTACTTCAACAGCCACAACACATGAGAATTAGCTGCAGAAATAACCACAGCTCCTTACACCAAGGAAACCTGGGCGTTAATACAAGAGGAGAGCTAACGCAGGAGCAAGAGGAGGGGCACTAGGGCACGTCTGACAAGCCAGATATTCACACAAAAGATCAAACAAGTTCGTAAGCGCTGCAGCTGGAGACATCTAATTTCAGCCTGTAAGAATTCAGAGAACTGCTAGTGTTCACAAAAAAAGCAGCTTTAAAGAAAGCAAAGTTACACACTTCGTAAGTCAGTTTAAGATCCGACGCACAAGACAGTGTCAATCAAGGCTTTCAGGTAAGGTCTTCCACGAGTATCGCTTAAGGAAAATAGGTTTAAGTAACAAAGAGTTAAGTTGTTTTGGGCTTCCTGCCCGCTTCCAGAGGCAGGGAGAGGGGGATGGTGAAGGGGAGCGAGCTGGAGGGCTGGATATGGAAAGCTGTCTTCAGGCACAATATGAATCATCCCACTGAAGGATTTTCTTTAAGTGGCTGGCTGCAACTCAAACAGATTATTTCATTTAAAGAGGCAAGCCTTTGACCAATGCCTAAGCAACGAACCTTTGACAAGTCAAAAGATGACACTCAGGTGTGTACATTGTGATAATACTCGAAAATCGATCTGTATCAATTTTATCTGCCTTGAGATAGGAAAAGTGGTTAATGTCTTGAAAGACTTCCTAATGATGCTGTAGTTTCTTCAAATTATTTTCTGCTGTGTCAGAAATTCTGCAGCATCTTCCCTTTGACATTCAGAAATTCCTGCAAATGGCAGAGGAGCTACCCACAACAGAGCAGGAGCAGAGAGAATTATTTTCTTGTTTTAGTCTGACGCAGTAAAAAGCCAATACCACAAAATGTTGCATACATGGAGCAAGAGCCCTGCAAGTTGTCTGCATTTAAAATGCAGACCTACAGAAGGCTAATTGTCTCTCTCTCTCCTTTTTTTTTTTTTTTGAAATAGCCAGCACTGGAATAGCAGAAGTCACATGGAGCACGGCTTCAATTCACACAGAAATAGGCGGACTTAGCTGTTACAATTTTTATTTATGCTACTGTCCCAGCCTAGAAATGGAAGTGGCTGCTAAACAGGAATATTCTCCCCTTGGCCAGCGAGATGCGAGTCCCTAGCAGAGCTGAAAGCCAGCAGGCACGCAGAGAGCCACCACCTCTCCACATCTGCCACCACCTAAGACACCAAGCCCATATATGATTTGCATTAAAGCTTCGTTAATACCCCAGGACATGGCTACCAGGACAACGCCTGCCCCTAACAGCACCACAGACGGAGCGCAGAGCTCAGCCAGCATCCTCGGTGATCGTGCTTTCACGCTTTTCATTTTTCCCCATCCACTTTGTTTTTTAAAATCATAAATCTAAAGGGCAGTGACAGTTCCCAGGCACCCACACCGCGACTTCCTTAACGACGCGCTGACACGGAGCGGGAACCCTGCTTCCCTCCGTGCTGGCACCCAGAGCTGCCGGGCAGGACGAAACCCGCAGCGGTGGGGATGGAGAGGCCGCAGGTTCCCGGCGGACAGCACGCTCCAGCTGCAGGGCGGCTGCACCACACCTTTGTCAGTGGGTGCAGGAAAGGCACACAAGGCAGGCGTGCCAGCGCGGCGGCCGCACCCACCCGGAATGCATTACCTGCTCCTGCAGCACCATTACCTGCTCCTGCAGCACCATTACCTGCTCCTGCAGCACTCCTAAGGCTGGTCGCTGTGGGTCACAGTATCAGAGAGCTTTTGCCACCCAGATTGCAGATGCAAATTAGAGAGAAGAAGGGGGAAAAAAAAAAAAAAAACCACAACCAAGGTGCAAAGCGCTGAGTTTATTAACAATGTGATCTTTTTCTGCAATGCAATGCACCCTTCCTTGGCACGACACAGCGAGAACCGGCTCCTCCATACAGCCTCAGTGAGGGAAACCGCTGCTCCCAGCAGATCGCTCGGCGCCTGCAAGCGGAGCGCGTGGAGAAGGTCCAGCAGCTCGTGCAGCATCTGGAGGCCCCGAACGAGCCAGAGCTGAGCGCTGCTGCACTGCAAGCGGCTGCCCTCTCCGGAGCTAAATGGGTGGAAGAAACGTGTTAACTACCAGGCAGCTTCTTACAGGGACAGAGAACAAGGACAGGGCAGAACCGGCTGTCACGACGCCCAAGCTTCACCATCACGGCACAAAGTCACCAAGTGCCCGTGCGGAGCCCGGCGAGGGCTGCGTGCCACCGCTGCCGGCGGCATCCAGGGCGCACGAACCACCGCCGGTATCGGCTCAAGGCAGCGTCCCCGTCACAAGCTACCTGTGCAAGGCCAGAGGCTCGGAAGACTTAATACCTAACTTAATAGAAAGATTAAATATCTAACTTGATAACAGAAAGCCACAGATAAGATACACGGAAGTGAGACATTCGCGCATCGATGTTTAAGCTAATCTGGACAGCAGGAATTTCTTGCCGGGTTCCTACAGGTGATTTCACGGCAAGGTCATCTGAACTGTGGTGCCTTTTACTGCCCTCCACTGCCTCTAGTCGCCAAACTGGGCAGAAACACTGGGCTGGCTGGACGCCTGCCGAGACCACGACTCAAATCTACACCCACTCAAATACGTGCACATAAGCACCCCTCTCTGAACCCTTTTTCTCCAAGCATCCATTTTTGTGATGTCTATTAAATCTACATAAAAACCCTTGCTCCTTACTCAAGAGTGGATTGGATTTGATAATGCAGTGTAACATCGCCAGCCCTGAAGCAGCAAAAGCTCAATATCGGTCATTAAGTAGGAGCCACCAGGGAATTCACTAAATGCAGATTGCCTGGAAAGCCCTATGAGCTCCGCTATCCCAAAGACTTCTAAATGGAGCCATCCCATTTTTAACCCAACTAAGCTTACAGAAAACTCCATGAACACAAACGGGGTAACAGCTCTGAATATTTAACCAAGTATCATAAAAGAAGGAAATGAGCTCCAACTGCACATAGGCTGGGTTAAAAAGGACTTCCGAGATAAGATATTTTTTTGCCCAGGCTTGGAGAGTGAATGACAGAACATTTCCAGAGCTTTACCTCTAGTATCAGAGAGGAAAGACTTCACGGCAAACATCCCCAAGACGACTGAAGCTCTCTTATGTTCTGTTTGCTAGCCCAGGAAAGTTCGATCTACAGAAGGCTGCTCACTCAGGATAATACATTAAATCACTGTCTTCTACCTAGCATCATTTGTTCTGCTCCCAACAGAAAATGCAATTAGACTTCCCTCCGATTCACACTGTCTGCCATTAATATTTTAACGTCCTGCCTTACACAAATAAAATCCTGCAACATTTCTTACAACATCGTTATGTGTTACTATGGAAACTGCTAAAATGTCACAAACACAAGCCTAAAGCTCTGCTGCATCAGGATACCTCGATTCTCCTTACTTCCCTCTTTTGTTAATTGGGTGACCAAATGTTTTGAGCCTAATACAGAAGTCACCATTATAGTGCAGACGGGTGCTACTGTTTCTGCACTGCTTTAAGTTACTGAATATTTTATCAAGCGAGCAGCCAAATGAAGTTACATTTCACAAGTCAACCCCAGCGGCTGCCCAGCCTGCTGGGAGGCACTTTTTAAGAAGTTAAAGGACACTCAAAACTGCCTGACAAACTCAGTGCTGTACGGTGCTGCAGGGAGACACCTGGACCTGCAGGGACATCGGCAGCGACGTGTCGAAGACTGCTCCCTCTGCCTGCCCCACCGCATGAGCAGGGGACAACTCAAACGATGTATTTTACGTAGCAGGACGCACGCATCTAACAGATAAACAGAGCTCTAACTCTTGAAAATAGGCAAAACGTTTTGGAGAATTAAACGCTTCGGAACAGAGCACGCTTATACCCGGTCATTCATAAGACAGCACAAATTAATCCGCTCCAGAAGCGGAAGCGTCACGAGGTGTGCCAGCCAAACTCTGCCACCATTATCGCAGGGAACATCTCGTATTGCAGCTAAGACATCACGGTTACACACGAGTCCGGGGCAGAAAACAGCCATCTGCCAAGCTGTTCACCTTCACTAACCTGACGGCTCACAGCCACCACCTCCCTGCTTGGCACAAGGGCCAGCCACGGCCAGCTGCTGTGACCCGTGTGTTTCGGCACAAAGCTGGCGGCTCTTTCGGGGGGCTACAGGCTGTAGGAGAGCCGCCTTCAGCATGACCCATTTGCAGCAAAGTTTGAGAAACCCCAGCTTCCCAAGAAAACCGGTGGAGCTGAGCTCTCAGCAGCACAGGTCTCCAACCACCCCCTTTCACGTGCTCCTTCGCCAAGGCAAACCCTCCGCCGCCGGTGCAGTGCCATTTAAAGAAAGCGTGCTCAGCGAACACATCCCAGGCACCCAAACCCTCAGCTCCGTGCCCCTGTGCCAGGTACCCTTCCCATAAATAGCTTGCTCGGTGCGGGGTCAGAGCTGGAGTAGGCGTTCCAAAAAGCAACCTTGCCACAGAGAAGGTCAGGGGGGAAAGAAGAGCTGGATGTTACTCGAGCAAACCATTTAATTAAATCGATGACCAGCACATCAGCGAGCCTTTCAAATGCACAGAGCCGCAACCAGAGGATGTTAGGGACGGCTCTGGGTGGGGAACTGAACCATCACCAGTTCAGGACCCGCCTGGCTCCAGGCAGCTCCAACAGACTGGACTGCGATTCAAGTTTGTTTCCACTTCCTGGCTGAGTTACTAGCCAACACACATGCTTCACCTATTTGTACGTTTAAGTCCTTTCTTTCATTCAGAAATACAGCAACTAATACCTAAGTCAATTTTTTAAGTTCCATTTCGCCTACAGCGTTTTCTCCGAGGATGGCCTAGCAAAGCCATCCAGTTCTCCAAGCCTTTGAAACGAGACACTTGCAAAACGCACCATATCCAGGGTGTGCCCAAAACACGCTCTGTGGAAAAATCTGTTGGGGTAGTGCCAGTTCAGCAAGGAAAACATTTTCCCCCAGCTGGAAGCCTAGCGCAGCGCTGCTGCCGAGCGAGCGCAACCAGAACGTATCTGCTGGAAGAGAGAACAAAGGAGGGGAAAAAAAAAAAAAGCCAACGTTACTGCATAATGCAAACCGAAATCTTTCAGGAAGAAAAGCACATCTGTGAAGTGCACCTTTACAGTCTCTTTAAGGAAGCCCACGTTCGCCATTCCTCCACTTTTAATGTCAGGCACAGCCACTTTTCATCCTGTATCAGCATCAGCAAGAACAAAAACGCAGCTCTGAACTGCAGCCGCTTACAGATGCCGGCGTAATGCAATACAAAAGTCTTTTCCCCATCCCCCAGACCGGTACATTAGGCTTCAATATCAGAAGATCTGCTCTAAATGGGGCCCCTTTTCCTTGCTAAAACGCTAACTACAATTTTGCATGAAACTTCAGGAAAGCAGACAAGTTACCACGCCAGCCCTTTAATGCCAGTTCATGTTCACAAAGTTCAAACACTTTTCTCCTGCTTCGGATGCTGTGACAGACTTTTTCCAATGAAAAGTAAAGCAAACCTTTATCCAAAGCATCACCCGCAAGTCCTAAAAAATCTGAGCGAGAGCCCATTCTTACTCACAGCCCCACTGGGCAAGGGCTGTAAAGACAAAGCGTGATTTACTGGCAGCACCAGACACCAAATGATCCCCAGCCCTCCGCGTTACCTTTATCACACAAGCCCAGTGCAGCCCCGCAGCCTAAGGAACAGGCAGAGATGATGCAACTCGCAACAGAAGCCAAAATCCAGCAAGAGGAAAAGAGTTCAACAAAACAGGTGATGTGTACCCTGCCGAAGCTCCACGCAGCCACCCAGCAGAACAGCACGGCAAGCACCCATGGGAGAGGCACACGAGGACCTGCAGAAGAAGAGGCGTCAGCGCAGCCTCCGGTGCACTAACAGCATCCGCGAGGAAGATGCTTTATCTGCACTCAACCCCCCAAATTCAAATGCTGCAGCACAGCACCCGGCTCCACCGCTACTCTTCGCAGAGGTGACCCGACGCTGAGTGCTGGTACCCTTCTGGTTGTGGCCTCCCCTCTGACACAACTGCGACTTCGGCCCAGGAATATATATTTAAACCAACGCATCAAACACATTCTAGGATGAAAGCCAAGACTACCTTAACGGAGTTCTGCGGATGGCAATGTGAGTCCGTATAAGACACCTAACCTCCCTCGCACGCTCCAGTGAGGCCTGCAGGATCACGCTAGAATAAAAAGTCAGGAACAGCTTACTAGACATGCACTGTACCTCCAGAAGCTGTGCTACAACCATAATTTCTAGGAGAAGTAACAGACTCGTTTTTCTTAAGATCTTTTTCAAGCAGCGTTCTCATTTGCCCTCTTTTCTTAAAGAGAAGAGGGACTTTCAGAGTGTCCTACTTACTCTGGATACCTGATTAAGCATTTTTGAACAATGAACTGCTCTCTGCTATTCTGCTTTCACATGCAAAGCAAGCACACGCTCAGGATTTGCTCTTTCCCTTCCCAAGTGAAAGGCATTTGAGGGGCATCACCCCTGACCAACGTACTGCTGCTGAGCAGCATGCAGATTACAAGTAATTCAGGTACGACACATACAGACATCCATAAACAGCTGAGAACCAGAAGGTTGGGAACTGTGCTGCTGTAGTCAGCACCTACAAACACAGCTAGAAGTCAAGAACAAGAAAAACACCACAAAAGCACAAGCAGGTAACTGAAGAAGTCGTCAAGAGCAGAGGCAGACTTTTATGATTGCTCCACATAAATCAGAGCGAGTGAAACATGTTTGTGACCAGTAGAAAAAGCTTCCTTAGTCTCTACTGCGTGGGATTTGCCATCTGAATTGCTGCTCCATGAAGTCACTGACAAGAGAAATGTTATTTAATAGCCCTTGAGAAGCAGGCTACCTTATCGCACTCTCATTTGAAAAATAAAATCTAGGGAGAAAAATCAGACTTTCTAAATTCTAATTGCTCAGTCAACTGATGCACCGACTGCAACTACCCCTCGAACAACCACCAACACAAGTGCCACGTGCATCCCTCTCCAACACGGGAGTTAGAAATTAGTGCTGACAAAAGCACATATTAATGAAAAACCTTCATTACTACTCCAAGTCCAGCGATCCCGAGATCCAGGCAGCACGATGTGACACAGCACAGGGAGGAGCCAGCACACAAGCTCCCAGGCTGTGGAATGATTCACTGCAACACTGCAGTGCAGAAGGTGCTCGGATTTCCCACCAGTAAAAGGGATAATTATAAAGTGTGCTTAGGCATCGTGGCCATAGGCATCGTAACAACCACGACTGAACACACAGCCCTGCCTGACCCTCATGGGAGACGGTCTGAGAAGTTAGTGAGTCACCAGACCTTCAGTTCACTCTCAGCAGACACTCCAGGTGAGAAACCTGAACTAAGAGAGGTAAGTTCCAATGAAATACTTGTTTTCACTACCTTTTCAGAAAGTTTTTCCATGATTCTCAGACTGACGTTGGGGATCGCAGAGGCTAACTCACATTTCGCCTCCCAGCTGACGACTGCGTCGCTGCTCGACACAGGTAACTCATCAGCCAAAAAGCGCTGTCGAGCTCTGATGAAACTAGTCTACAGCCGAATGCAAGACAGCCAAATAAACCGACCAGTCCGAGGAAGGCAGCTACTACAGATACACACGCACATGAAATGTTTCCCAGTTACACGTATATTAATACAGGGCCACAGAAATACCAGCGCTTTGATAACTTGCTAAACCACCACTTGATCACGCAAGCCAGAGCACCCCTCAGCAGCCCTCCAGCACCAGGAGGAATCCGCACTTCACAACGAGCAGTTCCTGATCCTATCACACTGACAGCAGCGTTTGGGCCCTCTCAAAGCTGCGCAGGTCTCAAAGTCGCAGGAGGCTGCTGCCTACGGTCACGCTCAGCCAAAGAAGTTCAGGGCAGCTGTCGACAGGGGAGGCTCCAAGCCGGCCGTGCCATCACGAAGCTGAGGCAAAGCATCTGCCGCTCCCAACTCCGCCACCAAACGTGCTCCCAAAGCAACACATAAGAGACTCTTAGCTGTGAAGCAAATAGCTGCAGATCATTAATCTGAGAGCAAATGAAATGCAGCGTGGTGGTCCTTGATCCACCTAAGCCTAAAGACGCACATCGTGAACCAACCCAGCCTGCATGCGCTTCCTTTCTGCATTAGCTGCAGGAGAGTCCGGAGCGTCTTGTTGAACCAAGCCCACAGCTGGCAGGGCTTCCCAAAAAAGAAGGCGTAACGAATACCTCCCTGCTTTGTTTATGCATTACAGGATGGCCTGGTTATCTGCTTGAACAGCAGCACCTTCCCAGGCAGCAGGTCTGTGAGCACTTCAGAAGGACCTACCGAGTTCCGATGCATGCCTACTGCTACAGGAGATGCAATTCCCCAGGGAGACGCTGCTTCTATAGCCAAGATCAGGCGGGCCAGAACAGCGCAAATGCTTCAAGTCTGTCCTTGACCAGATACTGATTCTGGAATGCCACCATGCCAGAAAAACTCAAAGGTCAGCTCTTATCTAAGCATGATGTAAACAGGTCTTTGTTTCTTTCGCATGCTTCTACTTCAATCCCACAGGCAGTCGGTGACATGGCCACTTACTGCAAGCAAGCTATGAGACGCAGCATTTGAAGTGTCACTCTCGCTAGACAGCTAGAAGCCAGCAAGCAATTTCTTGGGGAAAGGCAGCAGCAGCCAGGAACAATACATAACCAGGGGATCCTGACTGAGAGATGAGCAGAAGTTTTTACATTCTTTAAGATACTCCATCTCACTACTGAAATTACGAATAGACACAGTAAAAGTCTTCCCTCTAATAAGCAAACTCAGCAAGCTGCAAAATCCAGCCATACGTGAGCAACCCTGCAACAAGCCTTTGCTTTTCTGTGCTCACACAAACACAGAACAATGTTTCTGTACAAGCAGCTGGCCCAAGGCGGCTTCCCAGTGGAAAAGTCAGCTCTTCCTCTTCCTGTCTCGTAGCACTGCTTTAAGAGCGGTATTTAGATGTACTCGGGTGCGCGCACCAGCTCTTAAGGTTGACTTCAGGAGTTTTGGTAACAAGCACAAACGTGCATTCAGCCTCGACAGCACCAGAGCTCATGAGACAAACGTCAGAGCACTCACGCCAAGAGGCCAGCCAATGCTGGAAAGTCCGATTACTAAATACCCACAGGCATCAACTTTAAACTAGGCTTGGTGGGCCTGGCCTAGATGCCAGCATGCATACACACCAGCTTCTGAAACTACAGACAACAGAAGGATCATTCTTTTTATTGGCTTTAAAATCTTTGGCTTTTAAAGAGTACTCGGGAGGCTGGGGAATGTAAAGGCATGACTAACACAAAGGGCAGAAAAGTCAGCAAAGAATTTCACGCATCACGTCTCTGAATACCGCACTTCCTCTTGGGATTAAGATGAGTGGCAAAGAAATTTCACTTTGCTAGACAACACGTGAACCTACGAAACCCACAATACGGAAAATTTAATATTACTTTGGACAGACAATTTTGTCAGATGCCACCTCTAATAAGAGCTACAATATTTATAAATTCAATTTTACTCCTAATCCCAACAGAGTAAGTTTGCAGACATTATAAAACAGGAGTAAAGTTACTAAACTCTCTATCAGCACCAGGGCAGAATGCCTCTATGTCCAGCCAGCACAGATCACACGCTCAGCTGCTAGCTTTGCGCTGAACTCATCTAGCGTTTAAGGCTTCACATACAGAAATTCAACCTATGCTAACATCCCAGAAAATAATGCGAAATTCAGCTGGAATTCAGTATTTGAGAGCTGTAACATCTATGTTTACTAGCACTCATCGCATGAGTGTGTTTTCTGGAGGACGCTCCAAGTTACCCAGTACGCACCGCTCACTGTTCGCGTCCACCTGCCTAGTTCAGTAAAATTTATGTCACGGTACTTGACCGGCCATAAACATTACCTTGGACAACAGGTATCAGAATACATCCAGTTATTTCTCCACAGATATCTCAGCAAACCCAGAATAGCACAGGTATGCTAACAACGTCCCCATTCCAGGGAGGACCACTTCGGCTGCAGAGCTTTCTGTCAGCAATAGCCGTGCTTCAGAGACTGAGGCTTGAGTTCCATCAGGCCGGAACAGATCATCTACCGATGCAAGCAAGATTTCACACAGTTCACACACAGCATATGACCTTTTAAGAGATTTGTTCAAAATACTGTGATAAGCATTCCTAGGAAAAATGCTTTTCTTTTGAAGAAAAATTTCCCTTGTTCCTTGACCTGTCTCAAGACCTTTTTCCTTGACGAGGATTTTCCTCGGTGAGGGTCTTCCTCCTCCCCACACAAACTGACAGCTAATGCTCATGCAAACAGCATCCAGTTAACACCGTATTAGCTGCCATCATCATTTAATGCAACTGACAGATACGAACAAAATTCCCAACAACAACTTCTCAGAGATTAAGAAGACATACTCACTTCACACTTCTACCGCCACTCAGACCAAATCCTTTAAGAGATTTTTTTTCCCCCAGGCAGTTTAACAAAAAAAAAAAAAAAAACCTCTGCTGTCAGCGAAGATCCAGAATGGCCTTACTTTACATAACTGGTTTACAACAAAGAACCCCATTGTAAAGAGGCAAACATTTCATTTCAGGGGACAGGTCCAACACATAAGCAAGACACTGCAGAGAGCTGTTTATAGTATTCTGGGTTTGTACCTGCAGCATGCTTCAGCTGCTCCAGCCAGCCAGTACTTCCAGGACTTGCTGCTCTGCAAGAACGCCAACGACTGACTACTGGATGCATGAAGAACTGTATCTTCAATGCCGCACGCGTCGCCTGAACTAGGAAGTGTGCCACAATCATGCCACACTAATTTTAACAATTACTTCTTTGCTCTAAGCCCATCAAAAGAGAAAGGTGTTCCTACAAAATCCAGATTTTCCATCTGCCACCTTTCACCTCGCTCTCCCCCCTGCCACAGGTAAGCAAAGCGTGACTGCTACTTACAGCGGTACATGGGGTTGTTCTGGGTCTGCTTTGGTCAGTTCCTCCTCTTCAACGTCAGACTCTCCTCCCGAGCTGCTGTCAGTGACATCCGAGTCAAACGCTTGTTCGCTGGATCTCAAGTTGGCCATACCACTGGCCGTGAATCTCTCCAGTTCCTCCGATATTGAATCGCTCTTCAAGAAGCTGCTTAGGCCCTCTGAAGTAACTGTCTCGCTTGCAGCTTTCCTCAAAGCTGCTTCTGCTTTTCTGGTCAACATCAACTGGCTCCGATGCCTCAGGGGGTCCAAAGTTGGAAGCTTGCTCAGAGTTTTCTCTAAGAAGCCACCCAACTGCTGCTGGATGTGTCTCTCCACCTGCTTCGCCTGCACCACTTGCAAGCGTTTCTGCAGCCTGCGGGCACGGTTCTCAATGTCTGCCTGCCGTCGCAGCAATGCCCTCGTCCTCATCTCGGAGTCGAGAGCACTGTGGTGACCGGCCAACAGAGAAGGCTTCTGATCCTCCAGCTTACCGCTCCCGAAGTCTGCGTGACCAGCAGCACCGGGCAACCTGGTCTCTCCACTGCCACCCTCGAGCACCCGCTGTTGCTCCGTGGAATTAAGGGAAGATTTGTTTGCAGTGCTATTATTGCTAAATGGAGTCGTGTGCTCTGCATCAAGGCTTCTATGTGGAAGAGTGCAATTGGTCAACCCGGTCTTCAAATCCCCTAACTCAGAACCTCCTGCGTTATAGTCAACACCCTGGAGGGCAGCAGCAGGAGGAGCACACTTGCCACCATTCAGAGCACTGGAGTTTTCATGGTCTGAATTGGTACTTTTGGCCAATTTCTTGGCCAAGCCATTTACAGGCGCTTGTGGGAGAGGTGGCTGGCTATTAGCACTCATTGTTTTTAGATTCTCCAAAGTAAATTCCAACACTGGTTGCCTCCCCAACAGATCACTTGTTTTCAAGAAGGACTGAGATAAGAGAGAGTGAGATTTAAGGACTGTCTGCTTGTTGAAGACTCCTTGCAGCTTCAGAGGCTCTTTTGAAGAAACAGATGTTACATCCGAGCAGAGATAAGAGGCCACTAGCGGCTGCAGCTTGCCCAGCTCTTCCTTCGTGGGGTTGTTTCGGAAATCTAAACTGGGATCCTCTGGAGCAATGGCTTTCCTTTTGGTGCCGTTGGCAGCCAGGAGGATGTTGTTGGCGTTGCCGTTGCTCTCGGCACTGCCAGGTGACAAGGTGGAGGACGGGGGAGCCAGCTTGAATCGGATGTGGTGAGCTTCAGCTGCTGCGTCAGTGAGAGCGGGCGCCATCGCAGCCATTCAGCACAGAGAGACGGGGAGTCCAGCCTCTCCTGGTGCCGAGGCCAGCTCCACTGCCTCCCACCGCCTCTCCTGAGGACAGCCTGCAGAAAGGGAAGGAGAAAGAGAAAGTTAGGCATTGCACTCACAGAAAATAAAAGCAGCAAGATGACAGCACCGAGACGTATTGACTCAACGCTCCAGTAAAGGCCACGGGCACTCGACCTTCAGCGCAGCATCCTCCCTCTGCCGCCAGCAGCCTTGTGCCAAACGGAGCCACCTGGGCACAAAGACAGAAGGAGCAACGTGCAAGCTGGCCCTGAGGATCTCCCAGAGCCAGTGCCTCTAACTACTGCTCTCATCCTTCAGGCCGTCCACGAGCACACCCGCATCCTTCCAGGCCTTCAGGAAAGGTCTGGCCCTGAGTACCCACAGCCCATTGCTCAGTGCCACCAGCTCACCAACTTTACCTTTAAAATCCTTGAGATATGCCTATAAACACTTTTCGCTACTTCTACTGCCAGTTTGGGTATAAGAAATCACAAATTAGAACCATAACACGCAACAGAGGGCTTGACGGGAACGAATCTCCATATGCTCAAACTCCCAGTGGCTAAAGAAACCCCACAATCCCACACCTGCTGGCAACCCCACCGCTTCCCTGAAAGAAAGCCTTAGATTTCAAGAAAATCAGTTCCCTGGTATGAAACCTACTTTCCCAGAAGTTCATTTCCGAATAAGCCAGGTGATTTCCAGTGTTAGCTATTTCCACTTCTTTTTCAAAAACATGGATAAAGATTAACTCACGCACACCATGACGGAGCAGTTCTATACTGACCGTAATAGCAAGCCCCTGGCTTAACTCAACTAGATCAAACAAGTTAAGAAAAATAACCAAAGACATTTCATTCATGTATCCTGCAACATTCCCCCCTCTCCCTCCCCCCCAGATAGCAAGTTTCTGGTCATTTACCTACTTTCTTTACCATTAAGAAGTGTCCCCACTCTTCAGGCCTTTTTTTGTTGTTGTTAGAGCTGCATTCACATAGCCCCCAGGACAGGCTGGGCTAACAGTGCAACAGCTATTCTCCTTTTCCTGCAAAAGCTGTATAATACCTTCACAAGCTATTTCAATGTCAATTTAATAATACGAAATTGCCCTGATGTCTTGCCTGATACGCCAATCCTCTAATTTCACATAAATTTGCATAAGCTTTTTGTAGCTGTTCATTAACACACCCCAAAGACCAAATTAATACGCCATTTTAGAGGATAAGTGAGGACTATCTAAAGTTTGAATATGTCAAATGAGCAAAATTTAGCAGGCAGTTTTGTTTCGGGCCTCGTTCAGCTGCACCGCGGTTGCTCCCCAGCGTCAGACCGGGCACCTAAGCCAACCCACAGAACCGCATTTAAATCCCACTCGTTCCTCTGCCCTCTCCGTCCTCCTCCTCGTGGACCTTCAAGCACTTGATAGAGATGAGCATCTCAACTTCCTTCCCAAACTGGGAATCGAGCCTTGTTCTCAGGCCAGGCCCGAGAGAAATTCCAGCTCTCCTAATGCAGGTCTGGGCTCTGCCTCCCAAAAATGAAAGAAACAGAGCACTGGTAAGCGCTGGTTTCTTGTGGTATGCGAGATCAGTAGAGGTGAAGCCTTCTTCAGCCTTATCCCTGAGACTCTCGCCAGGTCCACAACTCAGACCACCTCCAGTCTCGCTCGCTCTCTTGCTCAACCCACAGACAGGTGACAGAGGAAGACGACAGGAGAAAGGATACGCTCACAGAGGAACTAATAAAAAAAGATCTGAAGCTATTGCAACAGAAGCGCAGAGAGGCTAGAAATGAGTTCAGACTTCAGAAGTCCCCTGCTGACAGAACTTAGCCTATTTTGTAATCAACTATACCTTATCCTCACTGAAAAAAAAGAAAAGTACACTGCATGCCTAAAAATTTAATATGCATTGCACTGAAAATAGTTTTTAAATCATCATTTGGACCCATAAATAACGGCCATGACTCTTCAGGGCAAAAACAAAAAAAAGGAACCTGCGGGGAACTTTCCACTTGTAGCTAAGATGCCCTTGGGAGAGGAGGGAGGAAGAGTGCCAGAATAAAGGACTTCCCCCACTCCAGCGTCCTACCACGACCTCCACTACTAAGATGCGTACACTGGGAGCGACTGCTCCTAAAGAGCAGCGTCACTTCTGCAGAAACACGCCGCTCTGCCTTCCAAAGGCAGGCTCTGGACCAGCGCTCTTCACCACGACTGCCACCGTAACACTGCGAGACACTGAGAGCAGCGCAGCGAACGCCCATACTGCAAAACAGCAGAAAAACCCGCGCTTGGTGCAGAGCACAATGATTCTTTATGAACAAGTCTGCGCTACATTGCGGCCATTTCAGTTTGCCAAGGCTGAAGAGTATTTCAGAGTAAATTTGTAGGTCGTCAACTTCAGTTAAATTAAGAGAAGTAGAAAACGGAAGCAAAACTTTCATACTGCCTCTTCCTCCGGGTTAACAAATTCGCTTTAAAAAGAAAACCCTCCT
This sequence comes from Chauna torquata, assembly GCA_013399475.1. Taxonomy (NCBI): domain Eukaryota; kingdom Metazoa; phylum Chordata; class Aves; order Anseriformes; family Anhimidae; genus Chauna; species Chauna torquata. The sequence goes on along the minus strand of VXAL01015909.1, from coordinate 7,173 downwards.
ACTAAGCTAGTGCAACCCTCCCTGCCTTCACTTTTAGTTGGGCGGACAACATTTAAAAAACCTTTGAAGCCTGGAAAGACACCCTTAAGAATAAAGCTTTGTTCTGGTAGCTTAAAGATGACCTCCGAAAGTACTGGGTGTATAGGTTTTCATTTTGTTTAAGTCCTTAAAAACTGTGTGCTAGCCAGCGCTGGTTTCTCTCACACTGAACTAGATCTCTACTGTTATGAACAGCCCTTGGAAGAAATGCTACGGAATATTTGTGAGTGTGCTTTTGCCCCCCTGCTCTGTTTATAGAACACAGCCTGAGGAACTTAGGAGGGTTCCGAGAGAGTTTTGACAGTAATTCTAAGAACTACCCGATTGTCCCAAATCTTCTGTCTGTCCCTGGGCCTCGAACCATGCCGGCAAGTTCTCCCCAGGCTGCTATCACCCATCGACACCATCAGATTGACGCCAGCACCCACAGGTCCCTTTCTTCAGCGTTCCTCCGGCAAGGGTCTGGAGCTGGCAGGCCTACAACCCACCGGAGAAGCCCACCCAAGTCCTGTTGCCTACAGCTCGGGGTCACCGCAACACGTCTGCTGCGGTGCAAGCTCCAGCCCGGCCCTCGGCAGCCACAGCGCGGCCCCTTGCGCGTGCCTTGTTCGGATTTCGCGTCGGAACACCCAAAAGGAGCTTCTGGAAGTGCAACGCAGCATCCACAACCTGTCCTAGAGTAACGCTCAAAATCCATAAGCGCATCCTTGACTTTTTTTTTTTTTTAAACTTTAAAACTAGAGCACTGCCAAAGCAGTTAGCATTAATTAACAGAGGAAAGATGAAAGGCTTTAGGATGCAGTTAAAAACAGGGTAACCGTAGCTCGCTCTGCTTCCCTCGCTTCCTGAGGAGTGCACGCAAGGCCACCAAGGGAGGAAAGTCACTGGGCCGACTCGGTCAGGTGGCTTCACCCACAACTCCACGTGAACTACGCTCGCATTCAAATTCTTACCCGCCTTTTAAAATCACAGCAAAGGGAAAAGTGTCAAGAAGGCCGAGGCAACGATGGGACGTTAGGAGACGCAGGAGGAAGGCCTCCAGTCACGCTGCCCTCCGGAGCAGCTATCGGGTCACGACGCCCCTGAAAACAATCCTCCTTCAGCACGCTGACTTATTCAAGACCATCTGGTTTTGGAATTCAGTTTTAGGACTAGCCCTTGAAAGGAGAACTGGCTTTCCAAGCACACGATTTTGTGCAACGCCGCAGAATATAAACCCAAAACGAACACAGGATGTTTTTGTTCTCTGAAAATTGTGCCAGGAGTTTCAGGGGGGAGAAATCAAGCACCTGTGCTTGCAGGAAGGTTCATGAGAAGATCCAGAGAGCTCCAAGTGCCAGGCACAGGAGGACCGGGGACCTCTGCTGCCCACCCGTCCCCTTCGCTTGCAGCCCTGGGCTGCCCACAGGCAGCGGTCGCCCCACGGCCCCCCGCTGGGGCTACCTGCCTCCTGCCCCCCGGCACCGCTCAGCGTCGCGCACGGCTACCTTCCGTAGGTCTCGATTCCCCGGACCGCTGTTTAAACCCTCACACGGAGGAATTTTGCACACGAACGTCACCGTCTCGTTTCATCACGTGCCAAGCCAGGCTGGGACTGCTCTCTGCGGGGGCTTTGAGGCCTCCTCGTTTCCCCAGATCTCCTCCTACACCGCTCTCATCCAAACCCACTTAGGAACATTCCCCTTTTCCTACGCCTTGCACTGGAAACGGAGACAGACGAGGTTACGGGTGACCATGCAGAGGCGAGCTCAACACACGCGTAAAGGGGAAACAGCCGCGGCCGCGTCCCGCGCGCGAGCCTCCCCTCGCCCGGCACCACGACCACCCGCAAACTCCTCCGCCCCCAGCCCCGCGTCCTGGCGGCAGAGGCCGTGCACAGCGGCTCATCTCCTCGGGCGAGGACGCTTACACGAGGGTCCTTCCGAACCGAAAGCCGTGAAGGTGAAGCTACCCTGAAGGAAGCGAGCACCACGCCAGCTCCCACTTCCCCTCGCCTCCCCCACGCCCAGCCGACTCCTCAATCCACGTGGTTACAAATGCCTTTCGGAAGAGACTGGCTAGAATAAAATCCCTTTACACTTCATTCTGCAACTGAAAGACATCTAAGCTTCTAACCTCAGCAGAGCAACTTAAAACGCAGGTACTCAACACACAAGCTAACAGCCTGAGCCCTAGGAACACTTTCTGCATCCAAGACGCGCATCTACCAGAAGTTACACGTATTATGCGTAACAGATCCTCTACATGCCTTCTGTATCACCCTGCAACGTTTTATAGTTGTCAGACAGATGTTTACCAATTTAGAGAGAGATTTACATGAGAAGCAACTCTCAAAGCTTTAATAAAGAAAACGTGACAAGCAAGTACAGGACGATAAAGGTATTGATAAGCCAGCGGTCACGTGCAGTTCGGCAGCCAGCACGCTTATAATGACCTACATTTGGGAAACAGGCCTGCTTTTTTTTTTTTCCTTCTCTTTTTAAGAATTAATGAAAAACGTTAAGAACATACTTAAGAACTGCAGATTCTTAAAATATAAACGCCAGCATCTTCCACATACATTAACACAACAGGCTGGCACCTAATCTCTCAGGGAAAAATAATAATTTTAATATTGAGAATTTCCCAGGGAATTGTACTTCTGCTCTGAAGCCAGTAAGAAAGATTACTAAGCTCCACTTCCACAGCCTTTGTTTCCAATCAGAAGCCCTCAAGATTAAAATAAAAGCTGCTGCTTTTCACTTGCTGGTCCACAGAAGTGGCAGGGTCTTTTGTCGACTCCAGAACCAGCAACCTGAGGTCTTGTTCTTCAAGTACAATTTTCTGTTATGTCTGAATTCTTACTGGTTATAAACAAAAACTCACCAGTTGCACAATTTGAGGTAGAGAGGTTTTTTATCAATATGATGTCAGAAAAAAAAAAAAAGCAAAATCCACAAAGCAACATTAACTGTCATCTCCCCAATCAAAGGTCTGGAAAGTCAAATAATCACAAGGAAGAATGACTTCACCAGGTAAATGAAGCATCTGGAGATGAAAATACCCATTGCTTTTAAGTTGTTCTTCAGAGCAAAGCTGTCTTCCACAGTCACATAAAAAGAAGCGTGGTTTAAAAAACAGTAATGGGACATTTGCAGAAAGCAGCAGTCTGACAGAGTCCTAACAAAGACAAAAAAACAAGCTTTAATTATTAAATCCAGGACTCCCCCCTCATCCAGTATCAGAGAGATTTTGTTTTTCTTTCGCATACTCCGGGCAAGTTGCCCAGGAAATATGAAAACCTGAACTCAGGACTCAGAGAGCAAGTTAAACAAAAAACAGAATTGCCTCTTCATTTTAAAGTCACATTTCCATTCAGTAGGTGCTGTTATAACCACCTTTGCACAAAAACACACAAGGATTTTTACCAAAACTCAAAACCCCCGCCCTGTAAATGGTACCACCTTGCTGCTTCATGTTTTAAACCCTGCGTAAGGACTGGCACTGGAAGAAGCCTTGAGTTAACTGGCCATGTCCTCACCAGGAAGCAACAGACCAGAGGAGCAGAATTAAGCATCCCCAATCACTCGATCCCTGCCCAATCTGGCAGGACAGCCTCCCGCTGAGTTTAAATACCTTATTTTGAATGGAGTTCATGAGAGTTCTCCGGGATGTGTATGCTCAGCTAACTGCAGATCTCAGCTTTTATTGCTCCTCAGATCTCACAGCAGAGAGAACAAATCCACGAGGACTGCCACGGCAGCGACTAAAACCAAGATGACGTGAACTCCAGAACAGAGATGCTCGCTGAATAGAAGATGATGCTCAATCACACAGCCTAGGCTCCTTTTTATGGGCCATAATTGCAGCCCAAACTGGGTTTGCTGTTTCTCATTTAGCGTAAGGCAACTTGATCGTAACCTCTCCCATCACAGCCTCTGTCACTGCAGACCTCGGCAGGAAGTTATAGATTTCAGAGAGGAGACTCGTGAGGTTTGACAGAGCTGAAAATGAGAAGTCTTTAAGGTCCATCTTCTGCTAACACCTCCGAGGTCCCAAAAAGCTCTCAATACAGTAGATATTTCAATTAAACTTTTTTTCTTTTTTAAATAGCTAGGTTTTTTTTAAACACTCGGCTTTCCACTAAAAAAAAAAGTTTGCAGTAGAAGATTAAATAACAGATGAAGATGTGGCCTGTTGAGGCTGACAGCTACTCCCATTTCCTCTCCTCAGATGCAATTGTTATCCTTTTTCCTTGTTCTATTAGATAAACAGCACAGTTTCAGCACTAAATTCAGACAGCATGCTCTCAAAACTCTGTCCCCCAGAATAAGTCTCCATGGCTATTGGCATAGCCCATTTTGCTGTTCGTCTCAATCTCTAAACAGAGTTATAGTTTGGGAGTCATCTGGTAACAGGCATTCACAACAAGGCGGGGGGGGGGAAGACTGATTTTCTAACTTTCTCTGTAACCTGAACAGCAACTTATCCACACTGTACTGTTCCAAAAACAGTGGTCTGAACTCAGGCTAAGGAGGACACGCGCAGGCTTTAATGGAATTATGTTTACTGAAGTCCTGCAGCACCAGGACTCTTGCAGATTTGAGTACGACAACTCCGTGCCCAACTGAGAAGAAACAGAAAGCCTTCAGTCCGGTTTAAACTATTTGTTATAAAAAGCAGCATCCTTGAAGATGCGGCTAAACTGCCACTTACAAGGCGGGAAAGGATTCTCAAACCAAGCAGCATTCAGAAGCTATTTCTGCCTCTCAATCCAGATAGACATTGTATTCCTGGAAGTTCTGAGCAGGGACATGGTATTTATAAAATGCAGCAGCGGAAACAGCGCTTCTCAGATCACCTGCCATTCTGGCTGCCCCAGTGCTAAGCAGCTCCTTTTAATGAAACTATAAATGCTCTGAACAGAGGCATGCATGCAGAAGTCACATATTATTTGGTCTCAGCAGCATGCGATCCAACTAAGATGCTTCCACTGAATTAAGTTCCCATTTATGCCTAAGCTGGCCCACCTGCTTCCCACACACTCCAGCAAAACCAAACAAGGAACACAAAAATCAGCTGCTGTTAAATGAGGAAAGGCAGGGATATCACTGACTTACACACACACACACAAAAAAGAAAACAGTTCCAGAAAAAATATTAAGACCCTCCCATCGGAAGAGGAAAAATACATGAAGTTCCGTGGGCGGGGTGGGGGGCACCACTAGTCAGTGCGCTGCTCGTCCTTTCCCCCCGGCCCAACCTTCACCCTTCCCCTGCCTTGGCAGGCCCTAAGAAGTCCTCAGGCCTTATCTTTACCCCGCTACGCATGTGGTCCTACCCTGCCTGGAAAAGGCTTTTGAGGCTCCTGAGGACACGCACCACTCGCTGCCTGAGCAGAAGGAGGGTGGAGTGCTGAAACTCCAGAGACATTCTTTGTTCGGCGCGTTCATTAGATAATGGCAGTTGCGCTCACAAAAAAACAGTTATAAACAGGGCAAAAGGAAGTGACTTTGGTCAAAGAACTGCTCAGTTTTCCTCCCTGGCCTTGTGATGTCAGAATTTCACCAGTTCTCCAGTTACCAAGTGATCTCTTAGGGCAGATGAGACTCGAATACAGCATTAAAAAAAAAAAAAAAAAAAAAATGCAAGAAAGCAACGCAGCCGCATCTGTCTGGTCATCTGCTGCTTTATCGTTTCTGAAGAGGGAACACAAGTCATCCCCATTGCTAAATCATTACAAATCAGCTATAACAGTATCGCAACCGAGTTCCACAATTAACTGTTCCTGCAGCATATCAATCCATTAAGCCCTCCGCAGCTGTGCTACCTTGGCAGTGCGGTTACAGAAAACACAGCCATCCCTCCCGCGCCAAAAACACGCCGCCCAGATCTCGTCCCCGACGGTGGCCGGCAGCGGACAGCCCGAGCTGCTCGGATCCGCCAGTGGCGCGGGGCTTCCCCCCGCCCCCGC
>VXAL01015907.1:19577-31538 GCA_013399475.1 Chauna torquata | reverse complement strand
CATACTGAATGTATTGCAGTGTCTCGTCTTTGTCGGCAACAGATGAGACCTCTGGGGGACATCTGTTTCAACCTCCCTGCTCAAGCAGGGACACCTACAATCAGTTGCTCAGGACCATGTCCCGTGGCTTTTGAAAATCTCCAACAAGGAAGATTCCACAACCTCTCTGGGCAACCTGTGCCAGTGCTTTGTCACATGCACAGTAAAGAAGCGCTTCCCAGTCTTTAGACGGAAGCCCTTGTGTTCCAGTTTGTGCCCATTTCCTCTTGTCCTGCCACTGGGCACCACTGAAAAGGGCCTGACTCCATCTTCATTGCATCCTACCTTCAGGTTTTTATAGACATTAATGAAATTCCCCCCTGAGCCGTCTCTTCTCCAGGCTAAAAAGTCCCATCATTCTCAGCCTCTACTTACAGGAGAGGTGTTCCAGTCCCTTAATCATTGTTGCCCTGAATATTGGCTCAAGTTTAAAAAGGATTTGTATTTAAGGGAATGCAGAGGTGCTTGAGCACTTAATGTATAATTTTCTCCATATTTAGAGAGGAAAATACTATAAAAAGAAATGCTCTAAACTTTTTATTTGCAAGCAAGAAGAAATTAAACTTCTTCACCAATTTTGTGGATGATCTGTCACATAGGGTTTTTGGCTGGAAAGAGACCTACTTTTAAAAAGAAAGTACTTATGGAAGTGTCTAATCTTGAAACTGTCTTTCAGGATCAGAATCCATATTTTATAGAGGCATTGCGGTCCTGAAACAAATGTGTTAACTCATTCAGGCAACAGAATTTCAAACAATTCCCTCCATTATGTTTCCTTTTCCATGTTTTAGCCTCAGAACCTTAATTAAGTTAGCATTTAGCTTGTTGGCTCTTACAAATCACAATTCAACACACGTAACTCTTCTGTCATATAGGCATCTACTCACTGGTATTGTGAATTCGTCTCTCAGAGCAGAGTCTATCTCTTCAGAACTGCAGAACCTTTATAAAAGCTTATAAAGTATATGCAATATTTATAAATGTGATTGTGAAGCCTGAACATATAAACTTGATATGAGGGTCCTATGCATTTACATGAATGTATGAACATGCATTTTTACAAAATTGTACATAGTAAGCTAGATTTACTGCCTTGTTAGCAGTGCTGTACAATTTACTCTGATTTTAAGCTAAAGTCATCATTTCCAGTTTCATTGCACATATATCTAAACATTACACAAGATGTCATATCAGATCTTCTGTTGATTCTTTAAAATATGTCCTTGAGAAAATAAAATGAGAAAGGGAAATGTGGAAAATTAATTTACAAGAATTTAACTAAAGATTATGATAGAGTGCCAAATATGTTGAGATGTTGAGTTAAACTGGAGAAGGCTGTGATAGTGCATGAATAGTAAAAGATGGACAACATTAATGAAGGAGAAAATAAATCTTTGATTAGAGGTGAGGTAGCCACCTGGAGTTTTTCAGGTTGCTGTGTTGGGACTGACTTGATAAACACTGCAGTCTGTGATCCTAGTACAAGAAGTAGGAATATACAAATGAAATTTTCTAAGCTACAGATTTAGGAAGAAATCTCGACACAAAGGAAAAATAAAATCCTCAAAGAACTGAATAATAAGAAATTGAAACCTAAGAGATCTAAGACCAGGTTTTACTTTTAGAGATGAGAGAAAAGAATTGAGGACTCTAAACAAAAGGCTCATGAACTAGAATGATGATAAAGAACAACATAATGTTAAATGATTTATATTCACATAAGACATCAGAATGCAAAGCTGAAAAAGATAAATGACATTTTAAAAAATATTATTGGTTTCCAGTTGAATTAGAGAAACACTTATCTCACTCTATGAAATAAGGCAGAGGCTTCATCTAGAGTATTTTTTCCAGTGTTATATGTGAATTTCAAACTGAAAGAAGAAAAAACTCTTTTGGCCAATCAAAGAAATACAAAACCTATCACATGAAAACAAAACAAAACAAAACCTGTCTTAATTCAGTAAAATAAAGATCAAGAGTGAACTTGATTTTTTTTTCCTATAGAAAGCTGTAAAGATAAATATTAAGAGGTTCCAGAAGATTTTTTTTATAAGGAACTCTGATTGACCTTGGACCTTGGGACATACTTTGATTTGATTATGAAAACTGGTGCAGGCATGACAGATTTTCTTGTGAATGCAGTTTATGGATTTAATAGGTTAGATGTCTCTTTTCANTCATTAAGGCTGTTCTAAACTATCCCATTTTCTTCTTAGTGTTTATACTCTGGTAATAGTCAAGGTTGTTCTCAGATACATCATTCTGCCTACTTAATTGTTTAAGACAGTCTTTCCTCATTATCTTCTCAGCCTTAAAATCCAAGAGCAGTGGCTGGAAAGCATTCAAAAAACTGTTCTTTCCATTTATCCTGCAAAGATAGTGTAACCATACATTACAGCTGAAAGGCAAAGTCTTGCTCAGGGAAAAGACAAATTAGAGTGAAAACAAGTGTCAGCAGTGAAGTAAATGACAGTTAAGCTTATAAAAGTTTATATAAATCCTGGAGGGTGTTTTAGTTTCCAATGAAATGTAGGAATCCTGTGTTCATTTTTTTTTCTTTTTTTTTAATCTCTCCGGATCACTGGTTATTTTGCTCCTGGAAGCACTTACAGTGCTTTTGCTCTTTTAATTACAGCTCATGTTGTTTGACAAGTTTACATTTTTTTCATTTGCAGAAAAAAAAAATCACTTTCTGCTTGGACTCGGACCTCAATTAGCTGAAGATGACAGGCAATCAACAAAGAATAAAAGTTTTGTTTTGTTTTTTCATCTTCTTTATAATTAGTTACAAGTTACATAAACTGGAAGATCCAGGAGTTAGAAATAAATATTTTTGCATCATATTTTTAACATGCTAAACAATCACTGGCCTATTTCGTTTTTAACAGGTCACTTATGAACACCTGAAAAGTTACAGTGACTCTGTCCTAAATTTTTTTTGGGACGCCTAAGCAAATCTTTTCCATCAACAATATTGTATAATCTAAACAAACAAACAAACAAAAATGTTAGAAGTTGCACTTTTTTATAGACGCTACTTTGTTACAAGAGGAAGCTCTCATAACCCTCTTAAATTATTCACTATTGCTGACTACATGGTGTCCCATCTTCCAGAGACTGGATGGGGCAGATCTGTTGATTCACGTGCTCTCTCTCAAGCAGTGAATTTGGTTCTCCAGGCCCACTCTCACCCCCTTCTTCTCTATGGATGCTGTAGAGTGTTATGAGAATGTAAGTCTCCTTTAGGTTTTTCAATAACAGCATCTATTGGCATCTATACTGAACTGAACTCAATTCCACTTGTTTGTGATATCTACCTTATATCCATCAGATTTTACCTCTTAGAGCAATTAAAACCAGAGGTGCTGAGTTAATGACTCCAAAAAATCATAGAAGATGAAATTATTCCAAACATAGTCAACTCAAACTACTGAATAACTAGTTCTCTCCAAAACAAAACCCAGGACCATTCTCAATAATTATGAAATAGCATTTATTTGTTGCAAGACAGTATAGCTAATTATGCGCTTGATTTGGCTCCTCCAGAATCATCTCAGAATACTTTACACTTCCAAACAACCCTAGATACCCTCAAGTCACACCCATGCCATTCAACAAATATTCTTAGCTTCACACTATATAATATAATGCTGGTGGACTGCAAATTAGCTGTAGCTCTGTTTCAGAGAGGCAGACTGTTAGCATTTGAAGAGTTTGGCCCTGAGCAATGTGGACATGAGATATATGTCTTAGTCCATGAACCAACAAAAGTAATGTGGGTGATTCAGCCTCCATGACTAAGCGCTAGCTGGTTTGAATTTGTTGTCATTGGATGTTGTTCTCTTTCTATGTGAAACAACCTTACAGAGCAACTCATGGTGTCTCCAAGACTTTGTAAAGGCCAGGTATTTTTTGGTTCTAAATGTCTCCTAAGGCCTCTAGCCTGAGATTTCTGACTCGTGTAAGTGCAAAACAATCCAGGGGAGATACTGATATAGTAGGTTCAATATTGCTGAATAGGATACATCCCATATCTCATAAAAAAGGAAGAAGTAGAGGGAACTAAAAAAAAAAAGAAAAAATTTGTATTACAAAATAAATCTCATGGATGGCTTTTTTCTTCTGCATAGCTCCAAAGAAATGTCTAGATTTTTATTGATCCTTCAGATTTGTAGTAGAGCTTTGCAACTTTTCTGTGGATGATGGAGAAAAATGGAAATTTCCAGAAAAACAAATCACTGAGGAAGGAATTAACCTTGACTAATTCTTACTTTTGTCTAATCTAAATCTTCTACATTCCTTCTATAATCAAAAGAAAGCAATATGCATTTGCAGAGAAGAAGTCGGTTCAATCTTGTGATGGTGTGCTCCCCCTGCTTCCTTTGCTTTCACTCCTTGCTTCTTTCAGTCTGTCTCATCCAAAGACCTTGCTCAGCAACTGAGGGCTAATTGCAGAGCCTTGCTCAGCAACCACAGTACTGGTTGCTGTCTGTCTCGAAACAGACACTGGAGGAACTAATATGAGAGACTAACATACAAACATCTTGCTTAAGAGTTGAGGGTTAATTTGAGCAATGCGCCCACCAAGATTGGCTGGTAAACAGTATGACTATGAGTCAATTGTCTTATTCCATAAATAATGAGCAGCCCAAGGGCACTTTGAGCTCTCCTGCATGGCCATGGGCTGCCTGCCAGGATCTCCCCTTGAGTAAGGATGCCTCTCAAGGTTACACCTGCTGCAGAGACTATTTACTCCTCAACATTGAGAGATCTTTTGCTGCAACAGATATTTGCTGAGTGACTGAGAGCTTGCTAAACTTTGCAAGCTTTGCTGGGTAGTATAAAGATAGATTACGCATATATAATCTTATAGACATAAACCATTGACCAAGTCTGGGACTAGGAGTGGATTCAGCTGCACCGAGGCTCCTTACCTTTTAGGTTCCAAGAGTTTAGAAAGCAAGGGGGTCCACTCTGAACCTCATGACTCAACAGTAGGGTCTCCTCAATGTAATGTTGCCTAACCCAGTTCTTTATGTAGTCTTTATGTAGTCTTTATGTAGTACGTAATGTCTTTTGTATTATGTCTTTAATGTAGTTTATAATCAAGAGCATTTTTTTGGTAAATAATGAAGTGCACACAGCTGTCTCAAATCTTGTTAAGTCACTATCTTATTAATGATTGAACTTTTCTAGTTCACTACATTATAACAATAAATATATTGCTGCTTCTCTCTTATGAGTGAAACGTAGAATTCTGTCCACAACAAATCTAAAAAATAGTTCAAGATAGAAAGGATGAATTAACTGGAAGAAACAATAAATTTTCATTTAATATAGAGGCAGCTTTGATGACTATTTTAGAGTATATGACTGACTTTTGAAATAAAACATTTGAAATTATGTAAAACTGATCCTAAATTATGTAAAACGAAAGGTTAGTTCTCATTTAGGACCCTCAATAATTAAGAGAGAGAAATTCACCTTTAAATCTTGATTGATTCTATCCAAGATAGCTAACAGAAGAAAAATCAAGAGCCTCCTGGAGATTTATGTCTTTTGAGTATACATGTACTTTTGCAACTTGTTTACATTAGGAACTGACCTTGTTTGCATGTTAAAGGTGAAGAAGACGACTTCTGCCTAATCTGCCTTGCTTTGTAGCAGCTAAAGTTAGGTGAGATGAATACTCCTACAGGCTTCAAATTAAGGAAAACAAAAACTATTTACAGCACAAACTATATACAGACTGAGAAAGTGACTTTCCATATAGTCACTGTCATTTTTTTTTTAATTTATTGTTCAGTTATTTTTTAATAGGCAATTTATTTATTTAATTATTGCCTTCAATTCAGACTTTTTTCTTGTTACATGAACAAAAATGTGTAGATTATGATTCTAAGGAAATGTTGTCTAAATAAACAAAATAGTATTTATATATTTCTTCAGGAATGTGTAGCAACTATAGCCATTTGAATAGGAAAAACAGACCCTGACCAAAGACATTGATATGAATAACAGTGAAATTCATACATACATTTAAGATTCCGCTCAATGTCATACATTTCTTTCAAATGGTCAAAAGGAAATACAATTGTCTTTAAAACTTCTTGCAAAAAGACTACTTCAACTTATTAAAAAGTTCATTATATCCTAGCAACAGCTATAATTCACAATTTAAATTGAACTTACAAATGTAGTACATTCATTAAATATTCATTGTTTGTATATAAAGGCAAATATAGACTCTAATTATGTTTGCAATGGGTCATATTTTCACATAGACATGAATTCTTGGCTGGTCTGTATTTTGTGTGGTAATTTACTGCTATGCAGTTAAAAATAAATAAATAAATAAAAAAGGATTCCAAGGGAACATTACACTTTCTCCAACACATGTAGCAGTATATTACACTTATACTTCATGAACTAAGATTAATTTTATGTTGCTATAATTTGATGAACATCTATTGATTTCAGTAGAACTGAAGAGAACTTACATATTAGCATTTGAAATACATTTGGTTTGTGTTGCACCATGAGAATATGTGTATTACATACCAGGTGGGATAGGAAAAGATCTTAATGCTCCAGAGTTTTTTAGCTAGTGCTGATGTTTTAAAAAGGCACCATTTGGACTCAGTTCTGTAATTCTTCTGCTATAAGAAAGTCATGATAATTCCAACAGCTTCACAAGTATTTCAATGTAAGCAGTATAAAAAAAACTATCATGTTCTTTTTTACAGTGCAAAACATGGGCAAAATCATTGAGGCTAAACTTGAGAATTTTTTATTTCCTTTTTAAGAAAAAGCATCTAAAAGACTGGAGTATGTGAATGTGTTTAATGTTGCAAAAGCCTTAATTTCTCAAACTAAAATTCACAGAAACACAGTGATTATACATTCATGGATAATTGAAATGGCCTATCTTGTCAGAGCTACTGTCAGCTACAGGTTTAGAATTCAAAAACATTTACCCATTATGAATGCCTGTAAAACACTATCAGCTCACCATATGAAGGCATTTGTTTCTGAGGGATAGCATAACCATCCAAATAGCTCCTTTATGGTTCATTTATATTAAAATATGCCAATTTCTTATCTCAATGGATTATGATAAGTAAAGTTCAGGTTTTTTTCCACTGATTTTTTTTTCTTCTATCTCTTATCATGAATCTTCTTATGTTTCTTGTTACGATCTGTAGTTACTATCAGAAATTGATGATTAAGATAAAGAATTGCAATTTTTGTCTGCTAAGAAATGGTTTCATAAAAAAGATCTTTAATAGCCCAGCCTGATATCCCATTGACTGATCTAGGAGAAGTGTATTTCTATTATGTCAAAATTATAATTTGATCTACCTATTGCCACAAAATTTGCAGTCTTTACCTTGATACCATTTCCTAATACTATTAACATTGGAGCTGATGCTTTACAAACATGTTTCAGAATTAAACACTATGTTTAGAAGCAGCCCTGCTTTTTCACGCTGGGATTTGCCGGTTCATTACTCTTGATCATCTCATTTACAGCAATTGCACACAGGAAAGATGACAGAAAACGGATCTGTAGGCCTAAACATAAATCACAGAGGGTTTTCAATAAATCGATATCCATTTATACTCCATATAACGAGTGAATAATGGTATAGATTATGTAGTGCAAAGGACATGTACTTAAAGTAGCATTTTAACAAGCAGACAGGCTTTTTTTTTTTTTTTTTTTTTTTTTTTTTTCATTAACATTATCTTCCTAATTATCTTGGGTTTGACAAACAAGTAGATGTGGTGAGAAAAACATGGATAGCAATTGAAATGCAATGTGTCATATCAACACAACTACAATATCTCAGTACTCAAAGGACATGCAATGAGCTGTCAGTTTTAGACATCAGTTATCTTTTGATTCAAAACACAGGAGAAAGTTTCCAATAAATAATCTTAACAGTTTGTCATTCATTAGCCTGTATGCTCATCACACTCTTTATGCAGACAAAGGAGTATAATGCATAAACAATGGAGACAAAGAGGAGTATTTGCAAACTATGCTGCAGCAAACTTGGGAGCATTTGTAGAGAAGTGAGGTCTCTGCATTCACAGAGTTACAGAATCACAGAATGGTTGAGGTTGGAAGGGATCTCTGGAGGTCATCTGGTCCAACCCCCCTGCTCAAGCAGGGATACCTAGAGCACATTGCACAGGACCATGTCCAGACAGTTTTTGAAGATCCCCAAGGAGAAAGGCTCCACAACCTCTCCAGGCAACCTGTGCCAGTGCTCCGTCACCTGCACAGTAAAGAAGTGCTTCCTGATGTTTAGACGGAACCTCTTGTGTTCCCATTTGTGCCCATTGCCTCTTGTCCTGTCACTGACCATGACTGAAAAGAGCTTTGGTCTGTTCTCTTTGCACCCTCCCTTCGTGTGTTTATACACACTAATAAAATCCCCCCTGAACCTCCTCTTCTCCAGGCTGAACAGTCCCAGCTCTCTCAACCTCTCCTCATAGGACAGGTGCTCCAGTCTCTTCAACAAACACTAACCTGAACCTTTATTAAGTCACATGTGCAACATAAAAAGACCTCTACTTTCAAACCAAAATAATATTTTAAGGCATTAAAACTTTATAAAACTGTATTTAAATTAAATAAATGTGAAAAGAAGAAAAACTGTTCCTTTTTAACTCTATAACTTAAATATAAGAGCCAAGAAATCATTAATCTTGTGCTTTAAGCTTAGCTTTTAACTGTGAGCAAAAACAGAGCACTTCTGTGTTATCTCTTCCAAACAAATTTGTCAAGCAGTAAGAAACAATAAAGTCTGGTCTAGTTTCCAGCAACAGTTTTGCAGTTATCAAAAACAGAGAAAAGAGCATGTCTCTGTTGATGATCACTGCTACTGTTCCCAACTCTCACTGTGTGATGAACAGTAGCCTTTTGTGTCACAGGACAGCACAGAAGCATCCCAAGAGCCCCAAGAGTACCAGCCCTCACTGCAACACCCAACTGGAGGGATCAGGGTCAGGGAATTCAAATATAGAGGAATAATTATGTACAAGTGAAGGCAAGTCATGTCAGTAGCAACACATTACCTGCTACAGAACTTTTCCCTCTGTGGACTCTGGGACTAATCAGTAAAGAATTAGAATTGCCTATCTGGGCTATGCAGATATACTTTTGATTAGAATAAAGGTTGGTTCAAGAATGAGTACAAGCTTCTTGACTTCACAGTACATACGTTTTTGTGCTGGGAGCATTACCATCATTACGTAAATTCCCAGCTAATATAGACTGAAAAAAAAAAAGAGTTAATTACAGAGGCTATAATTGTTCCTGAGGTAGGAACAGCTGCCCACTTCCTTAAACATGGACATATCCCATTTATAAGATCAAATCAAACTATGAGCTTAATTATTAAGCAATTCATTGACAATTCTGTGTGTATGTGTGTGTGTGTGCATATGTGTATGCACTAGGGCGTTTTCCTGAACATATATCCTGAAAATGATGATAAAATGCCAGAGCAGGACTATGACGCACAATAAACAGACAAGAATAATTGCACAGATGCACTGGAGACACTTTTTTTTTTTTTTTTTAATCTAACAACTTAGTATCATCCAATCCAAATAGTGAAACAAAGCACTATTCTAGAAGAGCTCCTTCTCATTCAGTGACTCCCTGAAAGAATGACATTGTGTCAGGGAGGCAGTTCCAAAGCTGAAATGTAATTTGTAATCTATGCTGGTGCTTCTACAACAGAGGCATAAAGCCATCTACTGTCATACTACTGACTTCAGTCAGAAGTTGATGGAATTTAACAAGTAGATTAAACCAAAATAGAACAGCTGTAATGATTTTCACTATAAAATATGAGGAAGAAAGTAGTTTTTAAGATCAGCTAGTTAATTATATTATTGGTCCTTGCACAACATTCAGGTAGTTATCAATGCTATGGGTAGATGTCCCCTGCTCCACTGAAACCGCAAATGAGTTATCATAAAATAGATATTATAATATTTGGTATTCTGGCTACTGCAGTAATGGCCTGAATTAATAAAGATTTAGCAAGTGTGTATTTTGGTTGCATTTGAAAGTGTGGGGTAAAGAAAAGAAATGAAAAACATTATGTGCTTAAAATTAAAAAAGAAAGAAGGAAAGCTTGCTATCGTGCTGTAAGATGGAGAAAAGGTAGGATTTTGTACAATCAAAAAATATAGCCCAATTTAATATAATTCATAGAATCATAGAATCATTTAGGTTGGGAAATACCTTCAATATCATCAAGTCCAACCATCAACCTGACCTTCCATCACTAAACCATACTCCTTAGTGTCACGTCCACACATCTTTTAAATATCTCCAGGGATGACGACTCCACCACTTCCCTGGGCAGCCCACTCCAATGCTTGACTACCCTCTCCATGAAGATAATATCCAATCTAAACCTCCCTGATGCAACTTGAGACTATTTCCTTGTGTCCTATCAGTGGCCACCAGGGGAAAAAAATACAAAAAAATACAAAAACTGACACCCTCCTGGCTGCAACCTCCCTTCAAGTAGTTGTAGAGAATGATAAGGTCTCCCTTCAGCCTCCTCATCTCCAGACTAAACAACCCCAGTTCCCCCAGCCACTCCTCATATGTCTTGTTTTCTAGTCCTTTCACCAGCTTCGTTGCTCTTCTCCACACATGCTCAAGCAATTTGATATCCTTCTTGTAGTGAGGGGCCCAAAACTGAAAACAGCATTCAAGGTGTGATCTCACCAGTGCTTCATACAAGGGGACAATCACTTCCCTAGCCCTGCTGGCCACACTACTTCTGATTCAGGCCAGGATGCCATATGCCTTCTTGGCCACCTGCGCATATTGTTGGTTTATGTACAGCTGGTTGTAGACTAGCACTTGCATGTGCTTTTCTGCTGGGCAACTTTCCAGCCACTTTTCCCCAGGCCTATAATGCTGCATGGGGTTGTTATGACCCAGGTGCAGGACCTGGCACTTACCCTTGTTAAATGTCATGTGATTGTACTCAGCCCATTGATCTAGCCTATCCAAATCCCTCTGCAGAACCTTCCTATTCTCAAGAAGATCAACAGTCCCACCTGACTTGGTATCCTCCTCAAACTTACAGAGGGTGCAGTCTATCCCCTCATCAAGACCATTGATGAAAATGTCAAACAAAACTGGCTCCAGTACTGAGCCCTGGCGAATGCCACTGGTGACTGTCTGCCAACTGGATTGAACTCCATTCACTGTGACTCCTTCAGCTCAGCCATCCAGCCAATTTTTTTACTCAGTGAACTGTACACTTGTCCAAGCCTTGAGCAGCCAGTTTCTCCAGGAGAAGGCTGTGGGAAACAGTGTCAAACGCTTTAATAAAATCCAGGTAGATAACATCCACAGCCTTTCCCTCATCTACTAAGTGGATCATCTTGTCATAGAAGGGGATCAAGATAGTCAGGCAGGACCAGCCTTTCATAAACCCATGCTGACTGGGTCTGATCACCTGGCTGTCCTGTACATGCCATGTGATGGTACTCAGGATGATCTGCTCCATGACCTTCCCTGGCACCAAAGTCAGACTGTAGTCTGTAGTTTCCTCCTTCCTACCCTTGTAGGTTGGCGTCATTTTCACTAACCTCCAGTCATCTGGGACCTCCCAAGTTAACCAGGACTTCTGGTTAACTACTGGAAGTGGTTTGGTGAGCATTTCTGCCAGCTCCTTCAGCGCCCTTGGATGAATCCCATCCAGCCCCGTAGACTTGTGAAACATTCAAATGATGTAGTAGGTCACTTACAGTTTCTCATTGGATTAAGGGAGCTTCATCTCACTCCCTGTCACCATATTCCAATTCAAGGTGCTGGGTACCCTGAGAACAATTAGCCTTACTAATAAAGACTGAGGCAAAAAGTCATTAAGT
>VXAL01015906.1:0-19276 GCA_013399475.1 Chauna torquata | reverse complement strand
CCCGAATGCGGGGTCCCCCCTCCTCCCCTCCACCCCCGGCACCCGCCGCAGCCCCTCACCCCACCGCCGGGCCCCGGGCTCGCCAGCCACCCCCCGCCGTGGCACTTGTGCCCCCGAGCCTTCGGAGAGCGAGGCTGCGGCCGGGGAGGACGGCACGGGGCGCTACGCGGTGGTGACGCCGCAGATCCAGAGGCTGGGCTCCTTCCGGAGGGCGTCCCGCATGTACAAGCAGCACTGGTCCAAGCAGCACGTCGTGCGGGTGCGGGAGATGCCCGACGCCTGGATGGCCGAGCAGGGCTACCCCCGGCGCCCTGCTGAGCGCGGCCGGCAGCGGGCGAGCCAGCGGGGAGCCGACATCGCCCGATACCTGAGCCAGCGCTCGCCGGCGGGCGGCTGGCGGGACAGGAACCCCTGGGCGGACGGGTACCTGGGCACCAAGCAGCCCTGGCGCAGCAAGGTAATGCCGGCAGCGGGGCGCCGGGGCGAGCGCGGGGTGGTCTGGCGTGGCGATCACCATGGGATGGAGCCGGTGGGTGAGTGGGCATCGCGCCCGGCCCCAGCCGCCAGCCCTCCTCTGCCTACTCGCCTGCCAGGAAGGGAGGGAAAGCATGACGTGAGAGCTCTGGGGGGCACGAAGCAGCCAGAGCTGGGGGCTGCGGTGCCAGCATGGGGGGGCGAGCAGCCGTGGGTGTTGGTGGGGTCGTGTGCGGGGACCAGGCTGGATGGGGGACGGGAACTGCATGGCCCCCCTGTGCAGGGGACACTTGACTCTCGCTGGCTGCAGCCCACGTATGTAAATGCTGAGACCCGATCCGCAGGCTGGGACCGGAGAGGTTTCGTTAGCGGGCGGCACGACGACCCCGGCGGGTGTCCGCTTTCCTGCCCGCTGCTGGACGGGCGCCAGCGTGGGCTGCGCTGCCTCCGCCCCGCTGGCTCTGCTGCTCCTCCGTGGCACGGCCGCGGTGCCGGGCACGGCAGCGGTGCAGGGTACGGCCACGGGGAGCAGCCCCCGGCCCCCGCGGCTCAGCCTGCAGCCACCTCCCTCCATCGTTTGCCCCGCGGGTGCCAGCCTGCTCGGGAGTTTCCATCGCCTATCCCTCTGCCGCCGGTCTGCAGCCCCCTGGGGGCTTTGGCTGAAACGTGTGGGCGTTGAGAGCGGCACAGCCGTCTCCGCCTGTTCCCACCTGCCCGTGGTGAGCGGGACCAGGGCTCTCCAAGAACAGCCTTTCTTGGGACAGTCCCAAGTGACGCCTTGCTGGTCCCTTGTCCCAGTTTCCAGCGCCTTTCTTCTCTGCAGACATACGATGCTCTTGTCACGGGGACGCACTTCGGGGCCATGGGGTGCTTGCTCGCGATCCCTGTACTTGCTGCTGTTGGGCTCCCCAGTTTGGGGTCACAGATGGTGATTTCGGGGCGGTCGTGGTGACCCAGGTGGGACGTGGCGGAGGGGGCAGCAACGCCCTGACGGTGCCCGCGCGGTTGCTCCATGCAGATGCAGTCGCTGTGCAGCCTGCCCATCGTGCGGTACCAGGAGCCGCAGGAGGAGGACGGGCTGGAGGACCTGACCCAGCTGGAGTGAGTGCCCCGGCCCCAGCGCCGGCACGGGGGCAGCTCCAGCCCCCCGGGGCTGTGGGTGACAGGGACGTGCTCCAGGACAGGTGGCACGTCCTGTGCCCCCTGCACTCTGTAAAGCAACCTCTGCCCGCGCCAGGGACCTGCAGGAAGCTGCGGTGCTGAGCAACATCCGGACGCGGTTCGAGCGCCAGCTCATCTACGTAAGGGCAGGGGCGCAGGTGTCCCCCGGGGGCTGCGGGGGCTCCGGGCGTCATCGCTCTCCCAGTGCCCGCAGCCCCACACCTCGGCCTCCCGCAGACCTACATCGGCAGCATCCTGGTGTCGGTGAACCCCTACCGCCTGTACAACATCTACGGGACGGAGCAGGTGCTGCAGTACGAAGGCAGGGCGCTGGGCGAGAACCCCCCGTGAGTACCTGGGTGCCGCTGCCGGGACAGGGCACCGGGTGCCAGCTGTCACCCACTCCCGGGTCCTACAGGACCCCCTGGGCTATGTGGTCGCCGGAGGTCCCTGCGATGGGGTGACACAGCACCACGCACCCCACGCGTGCTTCACCCCCCCTCTCCAGGCACCTCTTTGCGATTGCGAACGTCGCCTACTCCAAGATGCTGGATGCCAAACACAACCAGTGTATCGTCATCAGGTGAGAGGTGGCCGTCCCCACGCGCAGCCCCTCCGGGCTGGCCCCCCCGGCTGCTGCCCGTGATTAGTGCTGCCCTGACTGCTGGTTGTGCAGGATGCTGGCGCCAGGCCGGCCCGGCCCCGGGGCCGATGGGGGTCTCTGGGCACGGGGTGGGTGCGTTGGGGGGGGTGCACAGTGGGTGCCTCCGCTCTGCGTTTCAGTGGGGAGAGCGGCTCGGGGAAGACCGAGGCCACCAAGCTGATCCTGCGCTACCTGGCAGCCGTCAGCCAGAAGCGCAGCGCTGCGCAGCAGGTAGGGTGCTGTCCGGGGTCACCCTGGGCATGTCCCTGTCCCTGTCCCTGTCCCTGTCCCCTGCCGCCTTGCTGCGCAACCTTCCACTGGCTCCACCGCTCTCTCCTTGTCCCCATGCTTCCACCCGGACCACGGCAGATAGAGGTACCGGGGGTGAATGTGGGCTGGGATGGCTCAAGGGGGCTGAGCATCGTGGTGGCATCTCTGCCACCTCACCCCAGCCGCATGGGGACAGCGGGGATGGGAACCAGGGGCTGTGTGCATGCAGTCGTTGCACCATCCCGCGACCCCGTGCAGCCTGGCGGCGTTGCACACCTTGAATTTGGGTGCGCAATGCTGGTGGCACAGCCCGGGGGGGTTGGCATGGTGGGTCCCGGCTGTGGGGACAGCCTGTGGCCGTAGCGCGTTGGGGTGCCCGGGCTGTGGGTTTACCCCGGGCTCTCCCCATCGGCCGTGGGCAGATCCTGGAGGCGACCCCCTTGCTGGAATCCTTCGGCAATGCCAAAACTGTGAGGAACGACAATTCCAGCAGGTTTGGGAAATTTGTGGAAATCTTTCTGGAGGAGTAAGTAACACCGAGCACCCTCACACGTCTGCCCCCACCCACGTCCTCCCCTCCCGGGGGGCCCCATCCCAGCCCCACTCCCGGGGTGCCCCTGCCTGCTCCCCATCGTGACTGGCATGGGACGCACGCGTGGGGATGCTTTTGGGGATGAAACATGGAAGGGGGAAAGGCGATGCTGCCTGAAGACACGCAGCGCTTGCTGTCCCCTGCCCACAGCGCTGGGGCTGGGGCAGGGGCAAGGGGGGGCTGTGCCCTGGTGGGCACCCTGACCACTCGTGGGTCCCCACGGCCCCTCCTGCCCAGCACCGCTGATCCCACGGGGGATGCCCAATGCCACCCCGGGGTGCAGCAGCTCCAACTCCTGCTTGGGACCCCAGCACGGGCCCCTCTCCCTGCCCACTTATCCTCGCTGGGGGGCACCTGGGGACAGGGGTGACCCCCACGTGTGCCAGGGGGAGCAGGGGCGCGCGGAGCCGTCCCCCAGGCCCCAGGTTGCCAGCCAGGTGCCCGCTCTCACCCCTGCAGAGGCTTGATCTGCGGAGCCATCACCTCGCAGTACCTGCTGGAGAAGTCCCGCGTGGTCTTCCAGGTGGGTGACGGGGGGGCCCCTGGCTCTGCCCATGCCGCCCCCGCCGCAGCTCAGCCCTCTGCTCCGCAGGCCAAAAGTGAGCGCAACTACCACATCTTCTACGAGATGCTGGCGGGGCTGCCAGCCCAGCAGCGGCAGCGCTACTGCCTGCAGGGCGCAGAGACCTACTACTACCTGAACCAGGTAGCGTGCCCCCCTGCCCGCCCCTAGCCGCTTTCTGGGGGGGCTCAGGGTGTCCGCCTGCATCCTGGCCCCCCCCCCAGAGTTCGGAGGTGGGATGATGACGGCATCGGGGGGGCCTTGACAGGGTGGGAACTGCGAGATCCCCGGCAAGGACGACGCGGAGGATTTCCGACGGCTGCTCAACACCATGGAGGTGCTGGGCTTCAGCGTCGACGAGCAGAACAGCATCTTCCGCATCCTCTCCTCCGTCCTCCACCTGGGCAACGTCTACTTCGAAAAATACGAGGTACCCAAGCCAACCCCAAACCACGCTCTTTTGGCTTACCGACGAGGGGACCGTTGCGCCCCATCGCATCACGCCGCATCCCGCAGACGGACTGCCAGGAGGTCGCGACGGTGGTGAGTGCCACGGAGATCCGGACGGTGGCTGAGCTGCTGCAGATCTCCCCTGAGGGCCTGCAGAAAGCCATCACCTTCAAGGTGACGGTGAGTGTGCGAGGGCAGGTGTGGGACCGCTCCTCTCCGAGCAGTGCCGGGCTCCTGGCGGGCCACGGACCACAGCTGCAGCGGCTAAAACCTCTGTCACACCGACGGCTTTGCGTGCCCCAAACCAGGAAACGCTGCGGGAGAAGATTTTTACCCCCCTGACTGTCGAAAGCGCCGTGGATGCCAGGTAAAGCGAACGGGTCTGGGCTGCAGGGGGACGGGGATGGCCCAGGCTGGAAAAGGGGGGTGATCGCATCCCCCGCTGCGGATTCGATGCTGGGGACCCAACCTGCAGCCCCGAGGTTGTCCCCGAGCGCGACATGCCCGGGGCTGTGCGGGGTGCTGCGAGGTGGGCAGCGGGTGCGCGCGGCCGGGGTGCCTCGGGCCAGCGCTCCACTCGCCCGCCCCGCGCAGGGATGCCATTGCCAAGACCCTCTACGCCCTGCTCTTCGGCTGGCTCACCGACCGCATCAACAAGCTGGTGTACCCGCGGCAGGATGCCCTCTCCATCGCCATCCTAGACATCTACGGCTTCGAGGTGTGGGCAGGTCCCGCCGTGTCCTCCGTTTCCCCCAGTTTGCCAGGACCGGCTCCTGCGTGGTCTCACGCGCCACAGCCCGTTTTTTGCAGGACCTCAACTTCAACAGCTTCGAGCAGCTGTGCATCAACTACGCCAACGAGTACCTGCAGTTCTTCTTCAACAAGATCGTCTTCCAGGAGGAGCAGGTGGGTAGCCGAGCGCAGCCAGGCTCTGCCCATCCCTGGCCACCTCTGGTGCCACCGCGGCACCGGGGACTTTGGGGTGTCCAGGTGCCCACCCCAAGGCGTGGGGCTCAGCGGGCGGCCGGCATCGCAGGAGGAGTACCTGCGGGAGCAGATCGAGTGGAAGGAAATCCCCTTCAGCGACAACCAGCCCTGTATCGACCTCATCTCCCAGAAACCCTACGGCATCCTCCGCATCCTGGATGACCAGAGCTGCTTCCCCCAGGTAAGTCACCCACTGGTCACTGTGCCCAGGTGTCACCATGCTCGGGTGTCACCAGGGCTGCTCAGCCCCTGGGCTGTCCTGGACCATCTGGGAGACCCTCAGAGTCTCTCCAGGCTGGACAAGCCCTGAGAAGTCCCAGGTTGGTGCCCCTGCAGCAACTTCCCTGCTTTTACAGGAATTACTAAAAAAAAAAAAAAAACAAACCTCCCAGCTGCTCTGTAAAAGAAAAGGGTGACTGCACCCTGTCTGCTGATGGGGAAACTGAGGCACGGAGCAGCATGTGCCCTGATGGCAGAGCTGGGAGCATGGGCTGGCCGGTTGTCCCGTGCCTTAAACCTGGCTGGAAGCGCTCCTCCCGGCTCGCAGCCCAGCCTGGGGGGAATTTCCCCCCTTCTTGGGTGGGGGACATCACTTTGGGCAGCAGCAGGCGTAACACGCTGCCCTCCTTCGCCCGGCCGGGCGTCCTTCTGCTGGTGCCGCCGAACTGTCCGAGATGAGCCGTGGAGCCTCACCCCAGTGCCCTCCCCAGGCGACGGACCACACGTTCCTGCAGAAGTGTCACTACCACCACGGGACGAACCCGCTGTACACCAAGCCGAAGATGCCGCTGCCCGAGTTCACCATCAAGCACTACGCGGGGAAGGTGACCTACCAGGTGCGCGGCGCCCGGCCGGGGCGTTTAGGGATGGGTTAAAGAGCTGGCATGGAGGGTCACGGGGCTGATCCTGCACCAGGGGCGAGGGACAGCCCCGGGGGTCTGGCTGGGCGCCGGGAGCAGCCCCCCACCTGCAGAGTCCTGGCCTTGAGCTCCTCATCCCCCGGCTGTGCTCCTCACCGTGAGGTTTTGCTCTTTGCCAGGTTCACAAGTTTTTGGATAAAAACTACGACCAGGTCCGTCAGGACGTGCTGGACCTGTTCATCAGCAGCAGGACCAAGGTAGGGCCCTGCCCGGCTTCGAGGCTCTGCGGTGGTGGGGCAAGGGGACACCACAGATACATGCTGCTTTTAATGTCCCCAAGCTTTTGTCCCCATGGCTCATGAAACCCAGGGGACCAGTAGCAGAGGATGCCACTGGCTCGGCCCCGTGCCCCTTTCCCATGGGGTTCCCCAGGCTTTGCCTCCTCCAGCAGTTGCAGGAACAGGCACATGGACTGCACTTGGGATTCCTCTTCCACTGCATAAATCCAGTGGCCAGTCTGGGAAGGGGACCCAGGAGCACTGTGCCACCACGGTCACCTTCCTCCTCCATAACCCTTCCCATCCCTCCAAGGTGGTGGCCAACCTCTTCTTCGGCCATGCCCAGGTGGTGGCCCGGCAGAGGAGCCTGGTCAGGAGGAGCAGCACCAGGACGCGGCGCTACAAGGCTCCCACCGTGGCCGCCCGGTTCCAGCAGTCGCTCCTGGACCTGGTGGAGAAGATGGAGAGGTCGGGACATGCAGTGGGCTGGTGGGAGGGGGGTGACAGCTGGACCTGAGCCCCTGGTGGCCGGGCTGGCTTTGTCCCCTGTCCCCTGTGGCTGATGGTGTCTCTCCAACGCAGGTGCAACCCCTTCTTCGTGCGCTGCCTCAAACCCAACAACAAGAAGGTGAGAGCTGGCTTGGGCAGCGCGGTGGGCGTGCGGTGGCACATGGGTCCCCATGTCCCCCTTCCCCTTACTGGTGGGGTTTTGGCCACGTGGCTGCTGAGACTTCACCCCCTCGCCCTCCAGGAGCCAGGGCTTTTTGAGGCTGACGTGGTCAGCAGCCAGCTGCGGTACTCGGGCATCCTGGAGACCATCCGCATCCGCAAGGAGGGCTTCCCCATCCGCATCCCCTTCCTCGTCTTTATCGACAGGTGCTGGGGGTGCTTGCGATGACGGCTGTGGGTTGGGCACCGCCGGTCCTGGGGAGAGAGACCAAAAAGCGTGCAGATGCCTAGGGGGCAGCGTTCAGCCCAGGGTCCCCCCCAGCAGGGAGCTAGGAGCCCCCCACGTTGTGCAAAGCACCAGGAGAGGTTGCTGCCCCAGGCTTGGAGGTCATCACTGTGGGGAGGGTCCGTGCTAGTGTCCCCAGCAGGGCTGTGGCGGGCAGAGGGGTCCCGTGTGGGGACAGTGCCGGTGACAGTGCCACGGGCTCGCCCAGGTACCGCTGCCTCGTCGACATGTGGTCCAATGTGGTTCCCAACGGGGCCAACTGCGTGGAGATGCTGAGGAACCTCTGCCCCGTCAGCCCCAGCATGTACTACGTTGGCGTCAGCAAGGTACCGTCCCCGAAGGGCTGCCAGGGTATTCGGGGTGCTCGGGTACAAATGATGCCCCAAGGGAGAGTGGTCGAAAAGGAGAGCTCATGGCGTGGCCCCCCCAGCTCTTCCTGAAGGAGCAGCTGTACCAGGCGCTGGAGAGCAAGCGAGCCCGTGCCCATCACCTGGCCGCGCTCACGCTGCAGCGCTACGCCCGCACCTTCCTCATCAAGAGACGCTTCCGCTCGCTGCGCCGAAAGATCGTCCTGCTGCAGAGCCGGGCGCGCGGCTACCTGGCCAGGTGGGGCCTGGGGGCCACCGGGCCCACGGGGGGGGTCAGCAGGTGGCACAGGGTGATGGCAGTGCCCTCCCGCAGGCAGCGGTACCGGCGCATGAGGCACACGCTCATCAAGTTCAGGTCGCTGGTGCACATCTACGTGAACCGCCGGCGGTACCTCAAGGTGAGGTGGGCAACGGCACGGCACGGGGGGGGCACCACTGGATCCAGAGCCCCCCAGGCCCCCGTCCCCATCGCCTCCTTGATGGTGTGGTGAGGGGCATCAGGGCAATGTCGGGTGGCCGATGGCACCCCAGGGGGGTCCTGTGCCTCTGGGTCTCCCCCGCAGCGGGGGCTCAGCGCGGCACCCCTGCTTGCAGAGGAAGGAGGACGCCCGCCGGCGGGCGGAGGAGGAGAAGGAGAGGATGAAGCAGGTAACGGGGCGAGGGTGCGCACAGTGCTGGCAGCAGCGTGCGGGTGCAATGCGCACGCGGTGCCGTTGTGCCCTCGTCCGTGCCAAGTGTTCGCCCGTCGCCGTGCCGCGGCACCCGTGGCACCCGTGGCACCCATGGTGAGCAGGCGCCATCCCTGTGCTCGCGGCAGGAGCTGACAAGGAGGGAGGTGGTGGATGTGACGCACCTGGAGATCCCCGCCGAGCTGATGGGGCTGCTGGAGGCCGCGGCGGGTGAGTGGGTCCCAGCCCGGGCCACCCTCGTCCCCATCCATGGGACGCGGGTGCCGGAGCTGCCGGCTGTGCCGTAGCTGCCCGGGAGGTGAATGCCGGCTGCGTGGTGCTGGTGCCGCCCCCGGCGCTGCAGCCTGACTCCCAGCTCACCCTCCCGCTCGACATCAACGACTACCCCATGGCCAAGTACGTGCGGGGCCACTTCCAGGTAAGGGTGGCACCGGCAGCCCGGCGGTGGGCACCTGCCCAGGCAGGCGAGGGGCTTGCGGGGGTCCTCGGCGCCCCGGAGGCGGTGGAGCGGTTAGGTTCAGGGTCCCTGTGGGGCTCTGTCCCGCGCTGGGCTCAGCGGTGCCATGGGGCGCGAGAGGGGCTGGATGCGGGGTGGCTGCGGTGCTGCGCCGAGCCGGATGCGGCCTCCTGCCCGCCCGCCCTCCCTGTGGGTTCCTGTTGTCTCCAGGGGCCGGGGGGACCCCGCTGATGTTATCGGAGAGAGACCCACCGAGCCCTCCTGGACGCCCGATGCGGGGCAGATCCGGAACCGCCTCGGGCGCCGCTGCTCCGCGGGGCCGGGAGACCAGGTCGCTTTGCTCCCAGGTCCCCATCCCTGGCCCCGGCCGCTTTGTGCCCTTCCTCCTCCTCCTCCTCTCCCCCTATTTTTGCCGTGTGTTTCCAAGTCTCCGGGATCCACAACAGCAGCACCAGGGCCGGATCCTGCTCTCAGCCTCGCCGCGGTGCCAGCCCCATCCCACCCCCCAGCCCTTTCGCAGCCCTGTAGCCTTCATCCACGATGCTCGGTGCCGCGGTTCCAAGCCTCCCACTGCGTCTCCGGGTGGCGGTGGCAGGATCCCCGGGGGCTGGGTAGCCACGGGTGCGGGTGTCGCTGCAGGAGCCGGCCTTCGGGATGCTGACGGCCCCGCTGGAGGCCCCGCTCACCCGGCTGGATGAGGAACTGCGCCACGAGGCGCTCGGCCTCTTCAAGCTGGTAGGTGGGATGGCGAGGGCTGCGGCACCGAGAGGAAGAGGAGCAGGCGGGAGGAAGGAACCAGGCAGCTGCCCTGCTCTGCCCTCACTGTCCCCGCGGCAGATCCTGCGCTTCATGGGCGACCCGGGGCTGGGCGGCTTGCAGGAGACCCTCTTCGGCAACTACATCGTGCAGAAGGGGCTGTCGGCGCCGGGGCTGCGGGACGAGCTGCTGGCACAAGCCGCCAACCAGGTCTGGCGCAACACCAACGTCAACAACGAGGAGCGGGGCTGGCTGCTGCTGGCCGCCTGCCTCAGCGCCTTCCCCCCCTCCGCCGCCTTCGACAAGTACCTGCTCAAGTGAGCCAGGGACGGGGACTTGCTGGGACCGCAGGGGATGGCATGGGATGGGGTTCAGGTCCTGCAGGATGCCTCCGGGGTCCCCCTGTGGGGATAACCTGGCACACGCACCTGGGGGACCCGTGGACAGCGCCCAGATCCTGTGGAACCCCTTCGGATAGCCTGGCACGTGTGCCCGGTGACACTGCTGGGTTCCTCCAGGGTCCTACCAGCGTCCCTCAGGACCATCCTGGCACGTGTGCCCAAGGATGCTGCTCGCATCTGGGGATGCTTTGAGGTCCTCCCACGGTTCCTTAGGGCCAGCCTGGCACACGTGCCCCAGGCCACCACCGGGCCACCCCTTAGCATCCCCCCTTTCCCGTAGATTTGTCTCCGACTATGCCTTTGCCGGCTACAAGCCGGTGTGCCAGCGCAAGCTGATGCACGCCATGGCGCGGTCCCAGCTGGGTGCCGCAGCCGCCCGCGCCTACCCACCCTCGCTGCTGGAGTGGACGGCGAACCGGCGGCAAGCCAGCATGGCGCTCCAGCTCTTCTGCTTCAACGGTGCGGGGCGGCACGGGGCCAGGGGCTTGGAGGGGGTCCCGGCGTGGCCACCTCCCCAGGGAATCTGCGAGGAGGGGGCCTTGGGACACGCTCACCGCCCGTCCCTCCCCAGGTGACCAGTTCTCCTGCCCCGTGCACTCCTGGAGCACCGGCGAGGACCTGGCAGGGGATGTCCTGAAGCACAGGTACCCGCCGGCTCAGCACCCAGCGGGGCGAGCGCAGCACCCAGCATCACCCCGAGCCATTTTGGGTGACCACAAGCTCCAGGGTGGGAGCCACGCTGCCCAGCTCATGGACACGGTGTCCCTGCGGGGCCAGGGCACCGCCGGCAGCCCGTCCCCAGCATCCTGCTGTCGGCAGGGGGTTGGCGGAGGGCTGGCGCGGCTGGTCCGTGGCCATGAAGGCGGGCGCCCAGTGGGCTGAGCTGGCCGGCCACGATTACGTCCTGGACCTTGTCTCTGACCTGGAGCTGCTGCAGGGCTTCCCCAAGCAGAAGTCGTGCTTCCTCATCGCCTGGGAGGGAGCGGGGAGCTGCAGCCAGGCGTAGGTACCCGGGACGGGGCCCCGGCAGCCAGCACAGGGCTGGATCGGTGCCGCAGGGTCATGGGTTGGGGACGGGGGGGGTCTTGACTTAAGCAAATGCCCCCTCTCTGCAGGGTGCAGGGGCACGGCAGCGTGGATTTGGATGAAGTGCCTCCTCCTCCGGCTGTCAGAGCACCCACGCTGCCGTCGCTGGCTGCGGCGGAGGCGGAGGGGTGCCCGCCGCACGGTAGGGCAGCCCCGGCACGGTGCCGCTTGCCCGGCCCCAAGCTGCCCGTGGGGCCATGCCCACTGCGAGGCCCTGGGGCTCATCCTGCCCTCCACCTGCCAGACGCTGACTTCGGGGAGCCGCGGACCCAGAAGGGTTTGGACCGGTACCTGGACAGCCTCTTCGACCCGGTGCTCTCCTACGGCAATGGGGTGAGAGCGGCGTCCCCCTGCCCGAGGCACTGCGGGACCAGGGGCCTGGGGCAGGGCGCAGCCTCCGCTGCGGGGCTCTGCCTCAGTTTCCCCCCAATGCTGGGTCCCCAGGAGCTGGAGAAGCCGGCCGCCGTCATGCAGAGGATGAAGGGAGGAGGCGGCACAGGAGGGGATGGTGGCAGTGATGCCAAGCAGACCGGACCCGCCGTGCCCGTGGAGACGCGGCAGCCGAGGGGTGAGCTCCTGAGTCCCTCGCTGGGTCTGTGCCTCAGTTTCTCCACCTGATCCCCAGTCCTTCAGTTTGGGGACACCATGGGACCCCGCAGCCTTCAGTGCCAGGCTGGCCAAGCACTCCCCTTTGCCTTCACAGGTGCAGAGCCAGCCCCGTCCCCGCAGCGCTGGGCAGACCCTAGCCCACCGGGGCCCCCGGTCAGTGGGGCAGGGCTGGGAGGGGTTGGCCCCCGTCCTGCCCAGGCTGCTCCCCAGTGATGGGGACACTGGTGGACAATGGAGCAGGGGCCAGATCCTCGCGGTGCGATTGTCCTTGCAGGGCAGAGCAGCGGAGGGAGCACCCGTCCGGTCCCCGCAGCCCCGGCCATACTTGCAGAAAGCCGGTAAGGGATGCCCGGGCTGGGGTCCCGGTGCAACGGGGGCTTGCGACACCGAGTGGGCAGGGTGCCCACCCAGCCCACCCCGAGCCACAGTTTGTCCCTGCAGCATCCCCAGGCCGGCAGTGGGACGGCGAGCTGGTGCGGCACTCCCGGCTCAACTCGGAGCACTTCCCACGGCCCACGCACAACATCCGCAACATCATCCGGCAGTGCCAGCCAGCCCCGCGCGGCCCCCAGCCCACCAGGTACCCCCCAGCCCCACACCGAGCCGCGCGGCTCCCAACCACATCCTCCGGCCCCGTCGCCCCGACGCTGGGATGCGGGCGATGCTGGGATGCGGGCGATGCTGGGATGCGGGCGATGCTGGGATGCGGGTGGTGCTGGGATGCAGGTGGTGCTGGGGGGCGGGCGGTGCTGGGATGCGGGCGATGCTGGGATGTGGGCGATGCTGGGATGCGAGTGATGCTGGGATGTGGGTGGTGCTGGGATGTGGGTGGTGCTGGGATGTGGGTGATGCTGGGGTGCTGTCCCCGCAGCAAGCTCTTTGGGAAGAAGCTGGACCCCCACGAGGAAGCCATGCAGATCCTGAAGGAGCAGCTCTCAGCAGCTCAGGTACCCCTGGCCGTGGTAGGGATGCAGCCACCCCCGTGTCCCCCGTGCTGGGCTGGGGGAGCTGCCAGCCCTGACTGCAGCCCGCTCGATGCCTCACAGGGGCCCACGGAGGCGGTGGCTGCGGTGAAACCGATCACCGGTGGTGGGTACCAGCAGCGAGCACCGATGGGGCGGCCGGCAGCCACCCGGCCCCCAGGTATCGCAGGGCAGAGCCGCGGCACTGGGGGGCCCAGGGCAGAGTGGGGCATCTCATCCCACAGCAGCCCCTGTGCCTCAGTTTCCCCTGGTGGATGGATGCTGTTGGCGGGCCCCCCCAGGGACACGCAGGACTTTCCACCCCTTCGCAGTCTCTGTATCACGGGAGCTCCCGCCCGAGGCGCAGCAGGTGCAGACCCAGCTTCACCGCAGCTGCAGCGAGGACTTCTACACCTACCACAATGTGCCGTGGAAAATCTACATCCGCAAGGAGGTGTGGGGCTGGGGCTGGGGACAGGGGTGAGGATGGGAACAGCCTGCTCCATGGGGCGTGGGGAGCGGGCAGGGGGACACGGCATGGGCAGCATCATCCGCTCCGTGCTCCAGCCGGTCTGTCCCTGTCCCCTCTGTGCTGGGACAAGGTTGGTGTCAAATTGCTGAGGATTTTCCTCAGCTCAGCAATGCCACCGAGCTGCGCTGGTGTCCCTCCTGGCAGGTTTTCTACCCCAAGGACAGCTTCAACAACCCGCTGCTGCTAGACCTCATCTTCCGGCAGGTGAGGCACTGAGCCAGCCCCGCACCCCCATCTACAGCCCCACAGAGCCTCCCGCACCCCGGCTGATGGCAGGGGAGAGCCTGGGGGCTTGGGGGGCAGATTACTCCCCATGCTCCTCACCCCTTCCCCAGATCTTCACCGACACGCTCTCCGACACCTGCATCCGCATCAGCCCGGAGGAGCGGCTCCGCATGAAATCCCTCTTCGGTAACGCTTGCCAGCACCCCCCAGTGCCGCTGCTCCCGGGGGCTCGCAACAGGGGGGCTCCCACCCGGCCACTCTGGTGCCCATCCCCATCTCCTGGGTACCTCCGAGCCACAACCGGCTCTGCTTAAATTCGAGGCAGTTTTGCCTCCAAACGCCACGAGGCCCTGTGACGCGGTGCTCTGCAAAGTCATGAGCTGTGCCAGGGCTCAGCCAGGCTTGCTGCGTCAGGGCTGCCGGGGTGATGTGTCTCGCCATCACAGTCCTGCCAGGCGGGGAAAGGGAATGAGCATCCCTGCTATGTCCACAAAACCCGCGTCCAGGTCCGCTTTGGGGAGGGGAGATGCTCACCACGGTGTATTTCTCCCCGCAGCGGAAAACAAGTTGGACTCCGCCAGCCCCGTGGCCACCGAGAGCGTCAAGAAGGAGATCGTCGCCGCCGCCCGGGACGGCTGCGAGGTGTATTTCTCGCGTCTCTTCCCCGCCACGGTGAGGACGCAGCTGTGGGGCAGGGCAGTGGGGGTCCCACGCCCCGGCTGACGCTCCGTCCCATCCCGCAGGGCAGCGTGGGGACGGGCGTGCAGATCCTGGCCGTGTCCCACGCCGGCATCAAGCTGCTGCGGCTGGTGAAGGGCACCAACGTGCCCGGGGAGCAGCTGCGGGTGCTGCGGGCGTACAGGTAGGGGCGAGCAGGCAGGGCTGCCCCGCACGGCTCTCAGGGTGGGACGGGTGCCGTGGGTGCCCGGCTGCTTCACCCTGCCCTCGCCCTGCCCCAGCTATGCCGACGTGCTGTTCGTGACCACCCCGTCCAGGAACATGCTGGAGTTCAACCTGAGCAGCGAGAAGCTCATCCTCTTCTCCCCGAAGGCTCCCCAGGTCAAGGCCATGGTGGACCACTTCATCACGGAGCTCAGGAAGGTGGGGGACACGTCCCGGGGGGAGTGGGCAGCAGAGAACAGCCCGCTACTGGGACCGTGCCCGGGACCAGCAGGGCTTGGTGGGGTTGGCACCCTGGGGTGGGTCTGCGGCTGTGGGTGCTTGAAGCCCCTGTGCACGGGCGTGCATGCACGTGCATGGGGGTGTGCACGCGTTTCCACGGCGGTGCACGCGTGCACAGGCTGTGCCAGCCGCCCCTTTCCCCAGGACTCCCAGTATGTGGTGGCCGTAAGGAATTACAGCCCGGAGGACAGGGCCCAGCTCAGCTTCCACAAAGGGGACATCATCCACCTGCAGCCACTGGAGCGCCCCGAGAGAGGTGAGCGGCCCCCACACCCACTGCTAAGGTGCCCTCGGCCCCGCGGGGGCTAGCGGGGCGCCCTCGGGAGAGCCACCCCCTCTTGAACAGCTTCATCGTTGTCCATTGCCCCTCGCAAGCTAAAGGGGTCCCACTCCGCCGTCGGCCAGGGTGTAGCTCCCCCAGTGCCCCGGCACGGCCGCGCTGCTCTGCCCAGCGCCGAAACAGCCTCGACTGGGGACACGAGGGTGGCAGGACCCGTGGCCTCGCCACCCTGGAGGTGGCCGTCCCCGTGACGCCCGTGGCCGTGTCCCCGCAGACCACTACTACGGCTGCGTGGTGCGCAAGAAGGTGATGTACCTGGAGGAGCTGAAGACGGGCACCCAGGATTTTGGTGGGTGGCTCTGCGGTGCTGGGGTGTCCCCACGCGTGCGACCCCAGTGTGTGTACTGCTGCCCTGAGCCATGCCCCCTCCCGGGGCCGGATCCCTCCTCAGTCGCCCCGCAGCAGGCTGGTTTTGGCTCTTTTTGACACCCACCTGATGCAGGGGTATGCTCCCCGGCGGTTCCCATCCTGGGTGGCTTCAGAACAGCACCGGGTGCCGCCCCACGTCCCTACACCTGATGTGGTCTGTGGCCCCTCATCTGTGTCTTTGCCTTGAGCAACACCAAACCGCGTCCGTTTCCAGCCGAAAGCCACAGCCAGACCCCCTGGGGAGGGCTCGGGGGTGCTGCACGGGGCAGGATCTGTGACGGGGTGACCCCCGGGGCCATCCCCACCCCTCTGCCCGGCGCAGGGTGGAAGTTCGGGGCCATCCACGGCAGGTCGGGGCTCTTCCCGGCCGAGTACGTCCAGCCCGTCGCGGCCCCTGACTTCGTCCGCTTGCCGGCGGAGAAGAAAGAGGAGCCCAGGGACAAGCAGGGCAGGGTGGCAGCCTCGGGGGCTGTGGCCGTGGCCGTGGCTTCCACCGCCGTGGCCCAGGAGCTGGACCGCAGAACCGAGGTGGGTGCTGCCCCGGTGCCACCGCCCCACGGGGTGCCGGCCGTGCCCTGCGCCCACCACCCCTCTCCGCAGGCGTCCCCCACCAGCACCGCCTTCCCAGAGGGTCCAGAGGGGGACGGCAGCGAGCGGCTCGGGGATGCCGCGGGGACCTGCCCCATGCTGGCCTTCGCCAGGCGGTATTTCCGCGCGGCGCGGCGCGGGACCACGTGAGTGCCGGGCGGTGGGACGGGGGCACCCTGCAGTGGGGACACCCGTGCCCAGCCACTCCCCTCGTCCCTGTTCTCCTAGAGAGTCCTGCGGGATGAAGGGCAAGAGGGATGGGCCCGACGGGATGGAGATGCTGAGGTTCACCAAGGTGCGGGGAAGCGGGGTGCCTCGGGGAGGGCAGCGTGCTGCAAAGCCAGGGCTCGTTGCAGCGTGCCGCCCGGTGCCTGGGATGGCCCTTGCCATGCCATCACCCTTGGGTCCACCCGAGGTCCCAATGTGCTCAGGAGCTCCCCAGGTGCCACCCCAATGCCCATCCCATCCCTCCGGCTGCTCCTGAGAGCTCACCCTCTCCCTACCAGAGCCCCATCCAGGAGTCGCTCATTGAGTTCACGGACGGCAGTGTCAGCAAGCTGGCCACTGAGGCTTTCCAAGGTAGGCATGGCCACCCGCCCTGTCCCCCTGCCCCAGGGGAGCCCCGTCCTCCGAGGAGGGTCTGGGCAGGGCTGGGATGAGCAGACGGGGTGGCCCAAGCTGTTGCAGCTCCTCCAGCCTTGTTGCCACACGTGCAGCGGCTCAAGTGTTTCCCACGCAGAGGGGACCGTGTCCCTGGGGAAGGGACGAGGTGAGCTGTGTCACTGTGTGGCTTTGTTGTCCCCAGCTGTGATGAAGTTCATGGGTGACCACCCTCTGAGGGGACAAACGGAGCTGGACGTCGTCTGCACCATCCTCAAGGTAAACCCCACAGCAGGGCGGCGAGTCCTGGGGGTGGCAGCGGGGACGTCCCCAGCCGCGGACCGAGCTGTGCCTCCCCCCTAGCTGTGCGCGGAGCACGAGGTCCTGCGGGACGAGGTGTACTGCCAGATTGTCAAGCAGGTCACCGACAACACCAGCTCCAAGCCGTGAGTCCCCGTACCCGTGCTGTCCTCCCCAGGCTAGGACAGCAGACAGAGGCTGGTGCTGGGGACAGATGTGTCCCCAGCAGGGCTGAGTTGCCCCAGCATCGGGGGGACACCCAGGGGCTGGGGACCCCTCCCTTGCAGCCCACACCCTGCCGTGCTGGGCTGGTCCCCGGGGCTGTGGGTACCTTTGCAGCCTCCGTGGGCACACCTTGCTCTGCCTGGGGGCTGAGCCCCGGTTCTTCCCCACAGGGAGAGCTGCCAGAAGGGCTGGAGGCTGCTCTACATCCTCACCGCCTACTACAAGTGCTCCGAGGTGCTCAGGCCCTTCCTCCTGGCTTTCCTGCAGGATACCAGCGGGCACCCGGAGCTGCCTTTCCAGGGTAGGGGCTGCACACACCCCAGCGACCTTTAGGAGAGCCGGATAGGGCCAATGTCACGGCTCAGCCCCATCCTGCCTGGCTCTGTCCTGGTGCCTGTCCTGTGCCGCAGAGCCGACGTGCCCCGTGCGCCTGGGTCTGCCACCTCCACCCACGCCTGTCCCCATCTCCCCCAGGCATCTCCAAAGCCTGCGAGCAAAACCTGCGGAAGACCCTGCAGTTCGGCGGCCGCAGCCTCTTCCCCAGCAGCATGGAGCTCAAAGCCATGGTGGTGAGGCCGGGTGCCCATGGGGTGCGGGGCAGGGCTGATGCCAGCTTGAGATCCCCCCACTCCGAGGTTCAGGATGTACTCGGGAGCCCCCTGTGGACACTGCCCCGGGGCTGAGCTGATGGCACCTCGCTGGTGCAGGAAGCATGGTCCTTTGTAGGGGGCTTGCATGGGGGACCATTTTGGGGGGGTGCCCCGAGCTTTCAGGGGGGCAGGATGGTTCACGACGGCAGGATGGCTAAGATACAGGATGGCCCTGATGGGATGGTCCCCATGGGATGTCCTGGGGGCTCGGGGTGCCCTTCGGGGTCTCGCTGTGGGAAAGGCACCCCGTGCCCTGACGCATCCCCCCGCGCAGGCTGGGCGCAGCGCCAAGCGCCAGCTCTTCCTCCTGCCTGGCGGCATCGAGCGGCACCTCAAGATCAAGACGTGCTCGGTGAGTCTGGGGTGCGAACGGCTCGGCACACCCCAGGCTCATGGTGACGCCGGGTGTGGGCACCCCGGGGCTGCGGTGGGCTGGCCCCCTCAGCTGTCGCCGAGCTGGGGGACTTTGTGCTCTGGGAAAAAGGGGTCTCTGGAGACCGCTTCCCTGGGGAGCTGTGCAGGGTGAACCCCAACGCGGCACCTGTTGGTGGCCCTGAGTGTGGCAGGGGACGTGGCACCCAGCTGGAGCACCATCCCAGCCACGTGTCCCCGTGCCCAGGTGGCTCTGGATGTGATAGAGGAGCTGTGCTACGAGATGGGGCTGCAGCGCCCGGAGGCCTTCGACGAGTACATCCTCTTCGTGGTCACCGACGGAGGTGAGGGGCTGGTGGTGCCAGCCAAGCCGCCGGGCGGGCGCCGAGCGGGGCTGCCACGCTGAGGCTGCCGCGGCCATGCAGGGCAGAGCGTGCGGCCGCTGACCCGCCGGGAATACATCCTGGACGTGGCCACCGCGACCGAGCGCCTCGACGCCAGCTACATGTTCTGGTGCCGCCGCGTGGTCTGGAGCCAGCCCCTCAAGTTCGACAACGAGCTCTATGTCACCGTGCACTACAACCAGGTCTGGCTGTGCCGCGGGGCTCCGCCGGGGCTGCCAGCACCTCCTGTCCCCCCCCAAAACGTTCCCCATCCCCAGTGCCGGCTCTGAGCCGTGTCAGTGCGCTCCGTGCCCCACAGGTGCTCCCTGACTACCTCAAGGGTCTGTTCACCGTCCTGCCGCCCGCGAGGCCGGGAGAGCAGCACTTCCAGCAAGCGGCCAAGCTGGCCGCCCTCCAGCACCGAGCCAAGGAGGGCCACCACCTCCCCACCGCGTACGGCCCGGCCCTGGACGTGCACGGGAAGGGCTGGGAGCGCACGTCCTGCGGGGACTCGGGACCCGCCGGCCGGCGCTGGCCCTGACCTCCGTCTCCCCGCAGGCGGGAGGTGCAGGACTACATCCCCCCGCAGCTCTTCCACCTGCTGACGGCCCAGTCCTGGCTCCACATGGTGACCCAGCACATGCAGCAAGCCCAGGCGCTCAGTGCCCACCAGGCCAGGGCGCAGTTCCTGGGTGAGCGGGCAGGGGACGGGGATGGGGACGGGGACGGGGAGGCGATGCTGCCGGGAGGTGATGCTGCCGGGAGGTGATGCTGCCGGGAGGCTTTTCCACCGGCAACGTGGGAGCCTCCACGGAGACCCCGTCCTCCGCCCCGCAGGGCTGCTGAGCGCCTACCCCATGTTCGGCTCATCCTTCTTCTACATCCAGAGCTGCAGCAACAACACCATCGCCTCGCCCTGCATCCTGGCCGTCAACCAGAACGGCCTCAAC
>VXAL01015905.1:223112-254673 GCA_013399475.1 Chauna torquata | reverse complement strand
TTTGGAGCCGGCTGGAGCTGGCTCTTATCTGACATGGGGCAGCTTCTGGAATCTTCTCACAGAAGCCACCCCTGTGGCCCCCCTGCTACCAAACCTTTACCATGTAAACCCAATACAACTTCTCAGGACATTGAATATTGAGTTTGATTATTCATTTTCCTTATAGTTATTTCTAAGGTACATATTCAAGACTTTTCAGAAAATAGTAAGAATCAAATATAAAATACTAACCATAATGTATTAGTTGTTCCATTGCACAAGCAGAAGCTAGTTAAGACACGTCTTTTACACAGTCAAGCCTTCATGTCTTCATCTGCAAAGATAACATTTAAGTATTTGTCTAATACATAAGTAATTCAGGTCCTCACTAATCTTAGTACTAAAATTGAGGTTTGTGTTGCAGTTCTCACACCTTGTCCAGCTCCAGCAATATCTATTATTTTTTAAGTCTGAAGCTAACAAAAAAAAAAAAAAAAAGAGATCAGTAAAATCCCAACTCAAATAGCTAACAACTCACACAACTAGTTTATATACTTAGATGAGGTCAGCTTAGCAACAGCAACTAATATTCAACAGGAAACACTGCCAGCACATTTTATAGCATCACCTAATTTTTTCACTGATACCAATCATCTACCACATAACCATTAAATGCTGCAACATCACTGTTAATTCGGTGCTTTAAGGGTTTCCCAAGCACTGTTCTAGGATAGAGTTAGATCCCCAAGACTAACTCGTTGGTGTCCATTCCCACTTGGAGACAAGAAACACCTGGTGCACTTTTGGCTTGGGAGTCATCAGTCAGGTCTGAAAAAGCAATTGTGAGCTGCTCTGGGGAACAACCTTTCCACAGAGATATACTGATTTATTTAACTAAAATTGTACAACTTTGTGTATTAAAAATTCAATATTGTTTAAAATGTAACATATGTAAGCTAAATCAAAAATACCAGCATAAAAACTGCCCAAGTTCAAAGTTTCAGTGTTTGCACTAATTCTTGGATAGACAGAAGAAAAACCTTCTTTGGAAGGAGAGGAGAGGAGAGGAGAGGAGAGGAGAGGAGAGGAGAAACTTAAAGNGAAGGGAAGGGAAGGGAAGGGAAGGGAAAGCACTGTTTGGATACATATTTGTATCCAAAAAACTTACATATTTGAAAATAAATGTCACATTTCCAATGAGGTTCTTGTGTTCCTGTCATTCAAATGCTATTACAAAGGTCACTTTATTCAAATTTCATGCCTGAAAAATCTATATACAATTATTCTTGTTAGATTTTAGAAATGGCCTTCCAGTCACCAAAATCAAGTTATGTTAATGTCCCATGCAATCTAAGCAATGCACCAAATCAAACTAATGGGAAATATGACTTGTGCTGTGGTAAAATACAATAAATACATAATAAATACAAACAGCTGATAACAAATTCAAGCCTTTTGAGTGAATATACTAAAAATCTGAAGATCCATAAACTTGAATGAAATGTGTGGTAGGCAGGATCTTACTTCTTTTCCTTTTTCAGGAAGCTCATTTTTAAGGCCTATTGTTTGCTGTAAATTAGAAAAGAGGGAACATCATATATCCTAGACAGTAAAATGCTCACAGTGATAAAAATACAATTTCTGTCTTTTACAGTGATGCAGCTCAGACAAAAATAAAAAAAAAATAATAATAAAAAAAGGAGAATAGAGTCTGAAGAAATTCTTAGTTCACTGAACAGTATTTTTCACTGTGAGAGGAAAAATTAGATAAATGCAACATGCTACTCATCCAGGAAGAGAACATTCAACAGCATAGTAAAGACATCAGGATATTAATTTTGTTTTCATCACTTGTATCATGTTGTAGCCTAGACACTGAACTATGTTGAAATATGGTACCTGGTGCAAGATATTTGTGCATAGTAGGGCTTTCATAAGCCTAATAAGCCTTGCAGTTTTAAACAGATGCCATGCACACTCTTTGAGGAAAAATGAAGAGTAGGGCACTGTCCAACGAATATGTTCCTAAAAAGGCTGACTAAATAACCTGAACAGTGGCTGAACACTTACTGACTGCAACAGCCGTAATAATGGAGAAGAGGAAATGCCCACAAATATTCTCATACCTTACCTTACGTAGAAGTGAAGGGGTCATTCATATCACTTTTGATGATAGGTGCCTGCCTTCTGAAGAACTCCTAAGAGAGCCACAGTTAGTATCTGAAATCAGTTAGTTTCAAAGCTAAATATGGAGTACACAACCCTTGGCAGAGAAATTCTCCTAGTCAAAGTGTTCTATGCCTGTCTATAATGGCTTCAGCATCTTTTGGGATCCTCTGGTGCTTCCAAAGCAAAAGTTAAGCACCTGCCAAAGCAGGGCTGTATTCAGTAGGGAGGGAGATGGCTCTCTAAAAGTCAAGAAACAGCAAATCATGCCTCTAAGCTCCAGATTGAAGTTTCTACTTTATGCAATGACACCCTATCATACCAGTAGTATTTTTTGTTGTTCTTTCAAAATGCAATTTCATTCACTCTCTCAAGCTTCATGCGTTTCCATGGCTCCTCTTTTCACCAGTCTTAATGTGCAGTAAACTCTATCTTCATTCATACTGGTTTTTATCATCTACTTGTATGACTGGAAGAAAAAGGAGTGAAATGCCTTCTGCATAGTTACATGTGTCTTTGATTCATTCGCATTTTGACATTATTGCTGGAGCAATAAAGGGCTTCCTAAACTGATTGTTGAAATATATAGAAATAAAGAGAGAATAAAGCTTTAATGAAAGGATATGAATCCCAAAGTCTTTGCTTTTTATTGTTACCAGAAAGTATATCCCAATGTTTGATCCTATAGATCAGATATTGCTGTATCAACACAAAGATAAATCTATAGCTACATAGGTAGCTATAGATATTATATAGATATAAAAATACAGATTATGAAGGTTATATAGATAATATTTCTAGGAAGGATGAGGAAGAAACTATCTGGCCAAAACCTAAAAAATATCCAGAGGTTTATAACTGAGATTGGTCTTGACCAATTTCCCCCCCCAACTTACATACATATACATATACATATACATATACATATACATATACATATATATGTATATAAAGATATATTAACTCACAGTAAGCCAGAAGTGCTAGACAAATGGAATTTTTCTTGAAAACAGAGTCGTCTGGTAGAAGTGTTTCTGTAGATTATTGGTAGTGGAACTGATTTTCTCGTGCACTGCAGGGAATCCTGCCTGGTTTTACAGAGCAGTAAGGAGCTGTTTAACATGTACTGCAGATTGTCCACTGGTTTTGATAAGCATGCTGAGATGGAAATGTAATGGATTATTCCCCTTAGAACTAATCAAAGCAACTTCCTCTCCCCCACCTTTCTCTTCTTCTCTCCTTGTTCCCTTTTTCCCTTGAGACTTTCAGTTCAGTAAGAAATTGCCAAAAATCCATTACTAACCATGGCAGAAGAAATTGAGATATCATGGGAAAAAAGGGTTTTTATACAGAAATGAAGGAAACACAATTTATTTATGCCAATATAAACAAAATTAAGTATTTCCAGTGTGGTAGAAACATGGTGTCTCAGGGACAACATCAGGAGGCAACCATAAAGCATTCCTGGGAGCTCTTTGATAACAGAGCTTCCTAGCCTCTCCCCACTGTTTCGTTATGGCAAATAATCATATTTGTCACAATTGTTGTGTAACTATTGCCATAATCATTTCATCATTAAGTTATACCAGGTTCTTATCCAAATGGGAGAGTATGTGTGCAGTCCTAAACTTTGGATAAGGTCCTATAACATTCAAACACAGAAATAAACCTGGAAAAAGTATTCTAGCTCTTGAAAAGGTGTAGGCTCTTATTTTA
Organism: Chauna torquata; assembly: GCA_013399475.1. NCBI lineage: Eukaryota > Metazoa > Chordata > Aves > Anseriformes > Anhimidae > Chauna > Chauna torquata. The sequence continues at coordinate 250,812 of VXAL01015905.1, read as the reverse complement.
CTATGATTTACACCTAGAGAAAAATTAGGTAGCTGCAATACATAGAAGGTATCAGACATTACGTTAACTGTTCACTATTAATATGTGTATTAATATCTGCCTCAAATGATCCCATAAATCAGTACACAATGAAATCCATTTCTATATACAATGCTTGCAACTAGGGTTAGTTTCTGAACTGAAAGCCACTGAGAAAAAAAAAAACAACACAATTTGTCATATAAGTCCTGTGAGCAAAAAAAGATTTTAAATTGCATCAGTCACTTAGTTTTGAATATAATTCTGCATGTTTTACTTACAAAAAAATAAAAAAAAAAAACACAACAAGAGGAGTTCTGAAATTCATTGATGAGGTTTTAGAAACTTCAAACAGGTTATGGAGATGTCAAAGAGAAGTGTATTACAATTTTCCCTGTTTTGCTTTTTCATCTTCCTGTTCAAGAACAGGGGGAAAAAAAAAAAAAAAAGAAGCCACACCAAAAAAACCTAATAAAACAGAGTGCAAATTAAAAAATAACACCCCTGATAAAGCAAACTTAGTCACTTCTTTATTTTCAGGCTTTATACAAACAGTCTATGAAACAAAATGTGATGTCAGAATGCCCAGAGATATAGAAACAGACAAGTCTCTTTCCCTGATAAAACACCTTATTGTCTAGTTTATAAGGAAATACATTTACAGCTGAGGCAATACATCCATAACTACTCAAGGTAATAGCATCCTTGGTCATTAGGAGTGGCAAAGTTCTGTTTCAGACAAGCAAGCATTCCATTACATTGAGTTTTTCTTTTCAAAATCTGACTAGAAAATCAAGCAGAAATAAAACTGTGCTTGCCTACCCTTTAAAATACTGCTTTTAAACAGATGGTGAAAAATGTTCCTATTTATGAGTGAAAAACAAATACTGATAAATTTGACTTTCTCTACAGTGAAACTTCCCCAAAAGCTAAACACAGACCCATCACTGAGAGAAACAATGGGACTGTTCCCAAAGTAGAAGATGGAGATTGATGTGCACCTGACAGCCTGCCAAGTGGGGAAGACATGACCGGGAGTGCTCTGCTTTGCAACACTTCTGATTTTACTCTCAGCTGCACTAAATGCAGCTGTACACATCTGTCTTTCCATTGCCCACTGAGCACTTCTGCGTCTGTTGGATGTAAGCTCCAGGATCCTACCCAGGGTCCTCTTGAAGCAGTCAGCGCAAAAGGGCCAGGAAAAGGAAGGCTCGCTCACTGTTACTGTGAAAAACATCACATCTTGCCTCCCGACAGCTACTATCTGGTTGTCTTACTGCTGCCCAAAAATGATGACCCCATCCTGTTTTTGTACTGAGGAGGATGAATGCATGCAAAGTTTGACAGACTGACAGCTGATGGATTTGTCACTTGCCATGAGGGTTTCCTGTTTTATTTCCATTTCCGGATTCCTCATTTTATTTCCAGACCTCACAAAGGCAATCTAGCCAGGCCACTGGCTCTTCATAAGAGCTAACTTGCATTAGCTTGCCATGCACCAGACTCAAATAAAACCTCACGACTGTGGCAATATATATCATCTAAATTATTTGTCTCAGAGTCTGAGCATATTTTCATTGAAACAGTACTATGATATAGTATTTAACTCTGTGAAGTAGATTCAGCATTGAATATATATTCATTTAATAATTGAAAGCAAAAAAATAAATATATTATGAAGAACTCATCTAGTGATTTTTTTCCTATCAAAAACTTCACTTTTCAGCAGTAAATAGAATATTTTGAATACACAGGACAGTGCAGAGGGAGAGAGAGTACGATGGGGTAGGGAATGGGCAGTGCTAGCCCCATGAACCCTGCAGTTTATTGGAACAAACTGTAGCTTTTCATGTACCTTGCCAGAAGAGGTAAAATATCTCATATTTAATAGAGGTGTCTTTTTCATCTGGCACAGGTACTTACATCAGAGTTTCAGAGAGACCCTTCCTAATGGATAACACAAAGATTACTTTGCAGCACTTCCAGTATCATTCTTAAGCAAGTACTTTGCTTCCAGGTCACACAGAGAAGCAGCTTGCTCAAGGGAAAAAAACTTGGACAGAGAAATTACTAACCTATCTTCAGCACCTGCCCTGCATCTTCCTGTCATTCATACACTCACAATTTCTCTTAGCCCACCTCTGCAGCACAAAGAAGAGCGACAGACTAGCAGCCCCTTATGTCTGGCAGTCCTGCTGTCTGTGTATTTGCCATTTCCAGATTACAAAGGAGCTGATAGCACAAAAGCACTCAGCACAAAACCCACTTATGATCTCTATGGTCTCTCAGTACAAAGATGGCTTGTCAAAACAAGAGAGAAAAAGCCTGAAGTCTTTAGTGCCATGGAAACCGAACAATTAACAAAGGTACTTTTTCTTACTTCAGCTGGAACTGTGCTTGAGCCAGTCTTTTAGCAGAAAACTGTTAAAAACCTTCCTGTGACTTAGGTAGCGGTGGGGTGGATGGACAGAAAATACCACAAAGAAGAGCTATTTGGGAAGCACAGAGCAGCAGGCAGAAGAAGCAAGGGCAAATGACTCAGGAAAGGAGGGAGCTTGGGGGGAAGTTCAAGGGTAGAAAGATCACCAAGCTGACACCTTGAGGTTTTTACGTAACAAGGCAACGTTTGTTATGATTCAGGAGTGTATAGAAAAGGCAGGGACACGGGAAGATAACAGGGGACCATTAACAGCCTTTTCTGTAAGGTGTTTTGTAGCAAAGGTCACTGTCTTTTCTTTTGGCACAGTACAACGCTTCCAAGCATCTCCTGTTTCACAGACCTCTGAAATAATACAAAGAGGATGGCTTCTTCCCACCAACACTCCTCAGCTCAGGATGTACTGACAGCAGCTTCTGGGACAGCCTCTTTAAGCTAAACTGAACCAAGGGCCTTCTGCTTTATTTTCCACCCCCAGCCACGCACCGTATTACTTAAAGATGAAGAAAGCAATACACAGGTCTGTGATACAGGACCACTTTTGGGCATCTCTGCATTCCAGTTCTGGGCCCTGCAGTACAAGAGAGACTTGGACATACTGGAAAAAGTCCGACATAGGGCCTTCAAATGTTGAAGGGACTAGAGCACCTCTTCTGTGAAGAAAGGCTGACTGGGACTGTTCAGCCTGTAAAAGAGGCAGCACAAGGGGATCTCATCAACATCTGCATTTACCTGAATGTACATTGCAATGACTATTGATCCAGGCTCTTTTCAGTGGTGTCCAGTGCCAGGACAAGAGGCAGTGGGCACACACTGGAACAGAGAAGGCTCCATCTGAACATCAGGAAGCACTTCTGCACGGTGCGGGTGATGGAGCTCTGGCACAGGCTGCCCAGTGTGGTTGTGGAGTCTCCCTGCTTGGAGATCTTCAAAAGCCACCTGGACATGGTCCTGGGCAGCCTGCTCTGGGTGTCCCTGCTTGAGTAGGGGGTTGGACCAGGTGACCTCAAGACGGTCCCTTCCAACATTATCCATTCTGTGATCCTGTGATTCTGTGAAGTTTATCAACCAGTCTGCACTACTATGGTCCATACTGAGGTTTGTACTTTCCTTAACGTTTTGGCAAATAAGAGGACAATGCATCCCTGTTTTACCATCCCTGTTTCTGACAGTCTGCAATTTAGTGATCTCTAGAGAGACAAAGATTGGCTTGAAGACTCAGTAACCTTTGCTGCTGTTTTGGACAAACACACTGAAGAAAAACTAATTGCGTACAAAAAAGTACATAGAAACCACCTCCAACTCACAAGTCCCTAAGCTGAAAACAGGGAGAGGATGGGAGCCTATCTGAAGGAATTACCATATAATCTGCCCTGATACTTATACAATTTATTAAGCATTCATGTTTGGCCACCATCAAAAATAGGATACTAGGTTAAAGAGGCCTTTTTGTCTCACTAAGTACAGTCAGTCTTCCAAACTCACATTAGCTGCTGGTGCTGTTGGTGCATCTGTTTGTTAGGCCAACCCACAGACACAAAAACCTCTCTGAAAACAGGTTCATTTGCATTGATCAGGATACTTCCAAGGAAATGCTTCATCTGTTCTGGCAACAGCTTGACAATTGCTCTGTCTAGTTAGGAAGCTTATGGATGGTCAGATAGGACTTAGGAAACTTTATATGCTTCTCCCTAGCTCCCACAATTGTTATTAATTCAAGTTGCTTTCCACAGGGAAAAAAACCTATAATCAAGAATTTAATTGTTAGCTTTTAGAATCTCAGATTCTTCACACACAAAACTTATCACTGTCCAGATCTTTTGCTTTCTTTAATCACTAGCCAAAGTCTAAGCACTTGCATTTCTAAAACCTATTTTTTTTTCCTTAGCTGTGAAATACAAAATATCTGACTATGTATATTTTTCCTCCTCCTTGTATTTTCTAGGTTTTCTTTATCATGGATGTCAGACAAGCTGATAAACTCAATACCTTTTCTGCCCCCTCTGCTATCATGAAGGCAACGTATATCTCTGTGGACAAGATCCTCTTCACATCCATCTTATAAAAATGTTTTCTAGGAAAGCGGGAGATTGACAGACTCCAATTTATGTCTGCACAATAGTACCCCTTTACTGCTATTCAGATACTCTAGATCTTTAAATTTATGTGCATGTTCAAACTAACAGGCAATACTTATTAATTCAGAAGTATCTTTCCCATTTTCAGGAAGCATTGGGCTTGCAAACAGCTATTACTAGGACTTTACTTTTCTCTCTAGCCGTACTGAATTGATGGAAACATCCATTACTACTAGACAGAGAGTTCAGTGCTCACTGTGTTAACAATGAAAAGCAGTTTCATATCTGTGCTAAACAATAAAGCATTATTTTAGAGTTCCAGCTTAGCTAAAACAACTATATGCCTACATAGCACAGTAGTCCTCTGCCTTAGCCAAACCATACAAGCAGCCCATATGGCTGTACTAACTCTGTTTTCTAGGACTATCTCTTCTGAAACTCATTCTGATGTTATTCTGAGCCTTGCAATATATGGTGAAGACATGTTCTGGATATAGTTTGATATAGCTCTAAGTCTGTCAGCATGCAACAGCATGCACATGCTTAACTCCTACAAAATGCTTCACGAGCAAGGACTTATGTCAATAAATTTACAAGATTAAACTTCAGATTTATTTTTGATTGCATTCCATAGGAGCCAGTTAAAATTTCGGCCTTTATATATATAATTATGAGTACAACTAGGCAGGATTATATTATCCTCTTAGATAAGAAATGCAGTTACTTGTAAGTTAATTGCATTTTATTGTCTCATACTAGTAAAATAGCAATGACATCTATATTTTTCACAGCTGAGCTTCATCATAAGCAAATCTGTCACAACGTAACACACTGAAGGTCTCTCCTACTTCATGTGTGACCTTTCTCAGTTCCTCCTTGCCAACCTTCCCCTCCCCAGGCGATAAAGGGCTCACTTCCCTCCCCCAGATCTATGTCTGAAAAGCAATCGACTCGTCTTCCAGGAGTCAGACACATGCTGTCTTGTACTAGCTGTTAATTTTAGAGAAGCTGTGGTTTACAATTGCACTGACATTTACTCTAGAGGATTTGTGCTCCTGAATACATTCATGTAATTTATTTATTCTCAGTTGTTTTTGAAACCCAAATAAGGCAAATGTTGATCATTACAAGTTACTGGCCTTGAGTGTTTGTTAACTACTTTGAGGATCCCTGTGCTTCTTGCACCACTTCCGCAACTACTGTGGCACTTCAGCCATCCCTGAATGCTTAATAATCTAACTTAGTATGTCTGCAATGAGTTTAGACTGACAGAAAGAAAGAAAGTAAGAGAGAAAGAAAGAGAGAAAGAAAGAGAGAAAGAAAATGATCTATCTATGTATAAAATGCTTCAATATACATGCTTATTTATTTAGCACATACTTCATATGCTCGGAGACGCTTGAAGCATAACATAACCAAGTGTCATGGTTTTGGCTGGGATAGAGTTAAATTCTCTTTGTAGAGGCTCACACAATGCTGTGTTTTGGATTTTTTGATGAAGATAATGGTGATGTTTTCAGTTGCTGCAGAGCAGTGTTTGTACAGAGCCAAGGACCTTCCAGCTCCTCGTATTGCCCTGCCAGCGAGGGGGCTGGGGGTGCACAAGAAGCTGGGAGGGGACAGGACCAGGACAGCTGACCCAAACTGACCAAAGGGATATTCCGTACCATATGACGTCATGCTGAACAATAAAACTGGGGGGGCTGGCCGGGGCAAAGGGGGGCTGCTGCTCAGGAACAGGCTGGGCATCGGTCAGCGGGTGGTGAGCAATTGCATCGTGCATTGCATTGTGTACACTTGCTTTGTATATTCTTTTACTAGTGTCATTATTATTGTTATCATTATTTTCCCTTTCTTTTCTGTCCTATTAAACTGTCTTTATCTCAGCCCACGAGCTTTTTTTTCTTTTTTCCTTTTTCGCGATTCTCTCCCCCATCCCACTGGGTTGGGGGCGGGGAGAGTGAGCGAACGGCTGTGTGGTGTGTAGCTGCCTGCCGGGTTAAACCACAACACCAAGTTAAACACAAGAACTTGAAAGAAACAAAAGAAATTACTTACCCAAAGACAATGCCAGATAGAGGAATGTCTCTCAGACACAAACAGTGCAGTGGATAAGAAAAAAAACCCTTCCAGATTATACAAACAAACAAATAAACAAATAAACAATAGAGTGTGAGAGGCAGCTGGGGAAAGGGAAAGAGGGAGATAGACCCAGAAAGAAAGAGCAAGTGAAAAACAGAACGAGGGAAAAAGATTTCAAGTTACAAGCCTGCGGGCTAGAAGTGGGCAAGACGGCACTGCACAGCTCCTTTTCTAGTAGAAAACACAGACGCTCATGCTACCCTCTGTCCTGTAACACTGTGATGACATTAACCCATTTCCTCTCAAAACCAGGCAAGCGTGGCAACCTCTGAAACATCAAGCAATGGCACAATAATATTGTAGCTCCTGGCAAAGCAGGATGGCAAACAAATGGGGTACACAAAATATGCACTTCAGGAGGCGATTATTTAAATCTACAAACAGACAAACTTAATTTAAATAATTACTCTGATGTGATCTTATATTTCTACAGGAAAATCCCTAAAAAGTATAGTGTTGAATAACATTAAATTACTGTTTGAGCAACCTAAAGATAATGGTAAATTTCTGTTGAAGTACTAGCTACCTGAAAATACAGGAATCAACAATAAAACACTTCAAAAAGTTAAAAATGAAAAAAATTACATTGATTTGCTACCATTTCTGTATATATTTATATAATTGTTCAATTTTGATGAAAATTGGAAGTCCATTAATGTACATATTAATGTTTCAAAACTCTTCAGTTGTAATATAAAATTACCTTAGATGTATGGCACAAACCAGAAAAATATAGATTATCAATAGTATATATCAATGTAGCCTACATTAGATGCTACATCTACAGGCTACATTAGATGCAATTAATAAACTGAGATGGGAATTTATACTTCTAGTCCTATACTTTAGAACTTCAATACAGTTTGGTTTCAGCAATCTAAACAGAGACAGGACCCATTTCAGCAGTTAGACTCTTATTAAAACTTCAGCATTAAGTTAGGCATTGCCAAGAAATACTTAAAAATTAGCAAGAAATTCAGCTTATTTCAGCTTAATTGTAAAACTCTTAAAGCTTAATAAACTGTCCTTTCAATTTTACCTTTTAATAGGCTGTGAAAGCACAGTTTAAAACAAATTCCAGTGTAAATGACATTATTTTTTGTATATCGTATGCATATTGCTCAAAATGAAGACTGTGACTGCCAAGGGATAGAGGTTTGGTTTTTTGTTTTGTTTTGTATCATGCTATGTGCCTGACACCTCTAGAAAGTGTGTGAAATTAGGGGGATACTTAGTACATACATTGTGCCTACATTTTTGTTTGGTTTTACAACCTGGATTGTGACAAGATGCGAGCTGGATTTGGGAGTAACAGAAAACTATGTTAGTGAACTTTCCATGCTGAGTGACAAGGTGGCTAAACACTACCAGTGCATTCTAAGAACAGACTTTGCAGAAGACAAGTTAAGTTCTCACTGGAGTACCACTCGGCTATCCGTAGCAAGTCTCTTCTTTGTGTCTCCAGCCAAAAAGCATACTCCATCTTCACACTTGCCCACAGTCTGTGTATGTTTTTGATGTTTCAGACTTGCCCCTTTGAAGATGATAGTAAAAATATTTTGTGGTTTTGTCCACGTTTGTTAAAGTTAACACTTCCAGTAGTCAATCATCTCAACAGCTAAGATACTTTGTTGTTCAAAGCCTAAATAAAGAGCAGGCAGAAAGGAGAGGGAAAATAAGGTATTTTCCAAGAGAATACAAAATAATGGAAAAATACAACATTTCCATTATCAGAAAAAAACACCTGCATGAAGTATTTCCCATCAGCTGTGATTAACTTCAAATAGCAATATAAAAAACATACTAGTTATTGCATATGCAGCATACTTGACGCCAGTGCTTTTTCCTCATCTGGTCTAGGAGCTAGATATGAGTATTTACAGTCAGAGTAACCTGACAAACCATGCTACAGACTATGATCCTTGGTCTACTGACAGCCTGTCTCCATTTAAGAAAAAAGGTTGTGTTAGACCCTTTAATCCTTTTGCAGGCACAGATACATGCAAAAACAGGCTGGAGTTGCTCTTGCTGAATGCTAAGGAACTTAGTATAGCAAAAAGCACTGAATTGCCTAGATGGAAATGGATTGGAAGTGGATGGAAATTGCTCTTTCTGCAGCAGAGAAGACAGAGAAGTGAGGTTGCACAGGACTGATTGTTGCTCGAGTTAAATGGGAATGAGATGGGCTATTTTCCTTCAGAAGTTTTAAGGGTTTGGGAATAGAAGCAAAGCAGTCCCTTGGGATGAGTAAGAGATAGATATATTTTGTATCTAGTACAGACAAGGAAGGTAAGAAAAAAACCATCAGGAGCTAGGAAGATTTAATGTTAATCACTGCCCTGGCTAGTGGACATTTCTAAGACATCTCTGAAATCTAATGAAAAGCTGTAATTTCACAACCTCTTTAGAATGACATAAAGCAGGTTCTGCTGTCAAAAGAACCAGTCCCTGTCTCCTCTCTGCAAGCACTCACTCTGTGTAGTATCACCCCATGTTTCTACTGGCACAAGAAGCATTCATGTAGCTACATGTTAAAGCTCACAAAGGTTATGCAAGTTTAAGGTGGTGTTGTGGTTTAACCCCGGCAGGCAGCTCAGCACCACACAGCCACTCGCTCACTCTCCCCAAGTGGGATGGGGAAGAGAATTGGAATGGTAGAAATGCAAGAACTCATGGGTTGTGCTAAAGACAGTTTACAAGGTAAAGCAAAAGCCACGCACATAAGCAAAGCAAAGCAAAGCAAGGAGTTCATTCGCTACTTCCCATGGGCAGGCAGGTGTTCAGCCACTGCCAGGAGAGCAGGGCTCATCATGCGTAACGATTTCTTGGGAAGACAAACGCCATCACTCCCAGTGTCCCTCCTTCCTCCTTCTGTACCCCAGCTTTTATTGCTGAGCATGACCCCACATGGTGTGGGACATCCCTTTGGTCAGTCTGGGTCACCTGCCCTGGTTGTGTCCCCTCCCAGCTCCTTGTGCACCCCCAGCCTCCTCGCCAGCAGGGCAGTGTTAGAAGCTGAATGGTCCTTGGCTCTGTGTGAGCATTGTTCTGCAACAACTAAAACATTGGTGTGTTATCGCCATTATTTTCATCAAAACTCTGAAACACAGCATCATACAAGCCCCTGTGAAGAAAATTAACTCTATCACAGCCAAAACCATGACAGGTGTCCACAAAACTCACATTACAGTTTTGACTGAGTGACAGTAGAATCTGGCTGGCAAATACTAAAATGAAATGCATACATGCCTATAACAAGTTTAAAAAAAAAAAAAATCCTCTTGCTTTGTCACATATTAGTGATCATAAACACATACCTACCATTTTCTTGGTGTGGCTTTAAATCTATCTGTTCCTCTTTGAAAGGCTCATTTTTTATCCTCTTGTGCTGTTGGTATATCTATGTATTCACTTTCATATCACACACTTTTCTGCAGTTGCCAATACTTGCAATTCAGAAAATGAAGAGATCTGAGAAAGGCCTTTTCAAAAAAGGTTTGAATTTTATGGGTAGTACAAGATACTTTCTCTGCTGTACATCCTCTTTTTCTACTTCATGTCTTTTCCTGGTAAAGGCTATTTACATTTTTTTCTTTCCTGGTTTCTCATTGTCTTTGTTCAAACAAATAATCCCCAGAGAAGATTTACAAGACGCATAAGCTGGGGAGATGCTCTCAACATCAATGGTAATAGGCAGATTTACAGCAGCTGTGAGTCTGTTTCATTATCACTACATATATTTGAGGTAGAATCTGATATAGAAAATGTTTCTGTCTTAAATTTTCTAAAACGATTTTCTAAACAGCAGCAGTTACTTTTACCTACAATCTGTCTGAGGTTTCAAGATCCCTTGTTCACAGTCAAAAGTGTTCTCGTGCTGGCTTCAGAGTGAGAATCACAGGAGTTTTCATAGTAGTTCTTCAACTGGCAGAGAAAGGCAAAAAAGGAGTCAAAAAATGGAAGCAGCAGCCAAACACAATTAAACTAGAAATACACAGACTGAAAAGGAGGAGTTGGCTGGTACATTTTTTGATTTCTTCAGACAAATGTTGGTCTTCTCATTTGATTTCTTCAGATCAGAGTTGGATGCCCTTTCTTGAAGATCGATTTTACTCAAATACAAAGTTATTGACCTCAACAGAAAATATGTGGATGTTAAACCCAGTTTAAATGAGTAACATACAGTTGCAATCACCTCACATTAGCAAGGAGTGTAACTACACCCACCAGGTCTAACGTGTAAGCTTTCTGCCCTTCTCCAATTCTGCCCTTTCCTTGGGAAACCTGAGGTGAGGTGCTAGTGGATGAAAGTCTATGACTTGTGTCATAAAGGTGATCTGTCAAAAGAAAACAACAGTTCCCCTCCAATGTTAAAATTTATCCATCATAATTAACTTTTCTAACTGTACACTGTAACAAATATCATGTTCAATCAAAACAATACTATAAGTTGTATCTAATATCAAAAGAACAACTTTAGTCATGATTGAAATGCTGGAACACTCTTGCCTATTAATAACTGTAGATTTATATTAACAGTCTAGTAGTAAACAAAGATGCTCATTTCTCTCCAAATACCTCCTGCTATCACACAATAGAATAATTAAGAATGTTTCATTCTAATGGCATCCTGGCAAGGAAAAGGGGGAAAAAAATGAGCTCTGTCAAAGCAAACGCAGTTTCAAATATCAAAGCTTCATCAACGACAGCTTGGGAATGAACCACCTACCCTGATTTTTCAGTAAATAAATTTCAAAACCTGACTTGTCTAATTAGAATTTACTATTATTTCTTTTTAAAATTAGTTCTGTAGTGGTGTTTTTTTTTTCCTCAATTTTTTTGGCAAGATAATCTTTCTGCCACAGCTGGATAGAGGCAAGCAAGCATTCAATGCAAAAAATCACAGCACGTGAGTGGGCTATCTAATTGAGGATCCACCATTTTGTCCTTTCATAGATTTACCCACATTGCATTTGCAGTCACTGGAACTGGCGTTAAGCAAAACATAAAGTTAAGCAAATATACAGCTTAGGGCATCAGCAAGCCTTAAGTAAGCAATTTATAGAAGATTTGACTCTCAAATTGTTTGGATTCTGTTTCGTGAATTGTTGTTGTTGTCAGCCAGGACAAGGCTTCAATACAGAAGTTTGGTGTGCAAGACACACAAGCTTTAGCCAGTGTTTTAATTAGCCGAGGGCTTTTTATTAGATCTTGTCTTAATTTGCAAATGCTGTCAGTAGAACTTGCAAAGGTCTTTTTGCTGTGAGCTTTTCTGGTTTGAAAAGGCAAAATTTGTCTTATGACTCCTATCACCGTATTCCCTTGTTTCTTGATTGTTAGCATTTACCTCTAGGCACCATTCAATCACTCATCGATACAAGTCTGATCCCTTTTAGACGTGAACGTATGACTGCATTTCTGTTGAAATGCTAGAGTACAAAATATGGAGTTTATGTCAGCTTATGTCAGCTTTTACACTATTTGCAGCACTTTATCCAGCATAAGCTTGCTAATAAGAAGCGAGCTTGTCAACTTTTTTTTGAAACAAAACAAACAAAGTGAGTTTTTATCAGCACTTTGTGTCATGAGGCTGTGGACTTTCTGATCTTGGACTATGAGCCTAATATCAGATTTTGTCATCAGATGCCATGGCTACCTCATCAAATGGCCTTGTTTATATCTATTTTATGGTTATAGTAACGAGCAACGTTCCAAACACCTCATTCCTGTTGCAACCAAAATGCATGAGATAAAATGCAAATACAGAGCAACAGAAATTCAAACCACTGTTGTTACAAAAGAGCAGCAGAAAAATGTGTTTTCACATCACACGTAAGTCATCATCACAGATTAATTATGACAGACATTATGAAACCTGAATGCTTATTATCTGCACCATAGTAGAAAAATTGGACGCATAGCAACCCATTGGCTCTCTAGAGCTCTAGCTGTATTAATAAACTTGTGATTTCTCACCCAAACTGATGGAAGTTGAGTAATTCCTAATCCTCTCATATTAACCTTATTTAACTTTTATTATTTCCTGTGCTCCTGCTAGGAAACAAACAAGAACATTGCAAAGATGATTAGGCAAATACCTTCCTCAGAAACAAGCCCTTAAGCTGATCTAATGGATAGTGATACAGCCTGGTACATTTTGCAGAAAAACAGATATCTTTTTACAGTATCCTCAGATTTATGGAGTACACAGGAAACATTTAAATACTTTGTACAATACAGCATATTTTATTGTATTTGTATTTTGTATACTCCATAGTTGTGAGAATAGTCTTGTCTTGTATGTTCAACTCCACCAAAATTATTTCTCAGCTCCTAATACACAATGAATATGTGGAAATTTCATATGGAATAAATATATGTAATATCTAGCTCTCTAGACACAGGAATTATATGCTTTGTCACCACTGCACAGGGTTTATACGAAACTCCTCCAGAGCTGTCCAGTCAGCTTTGTATCATTAGTACAAGTTAATTACTAGCTCCACCTTATGGTAAAAGTGTCGATGAATTTATGAATCAAAATGTAAACTATTTACCTCGGGGCCCAGAGGCACCGCCAGCCCTGCCTGTCCCTGCCCGGCCCCGGGGGCTCCCGCCTGGCTCAGGCCCTCATGCCAACCTCGGAGCCGCTAGGCCCTGCCCCAGCGAGGCCGCAGCAGGGCCGGGCTCCAGCTCCCCACAGCCCTGCCCTGCCCTGCCCAGCTGTGGGCCTGGCTGAGCAGGGCCCATCCGTGGGCCCACCTCCCATCCCGGCCTCGGCCCAGCCCCAGAGCCCTGTCTGGCCGGCACTCACTGTTGAAGCTCATTGCCCTTGCACACCCCAGGCAGACTGGACAGGACGGGCCTGTGCCCCGCAGGCAATACGAAGAGATTTCAGATCAAAACCTACCCCAAATGTAACCAGAGAAGCTCAAACTGCCCAGACTAAGGTCTGGTAGAAGGAGTAAGAGCAGAAATTTCTGCTGAATACTTTAAGGATGTGACTTTGGTATTTTAATTAAAATGATGAGCTCACAGATAGCAGCCCAATGAATGTTTTATGTCAGCTGTTGATGTCTTTAGCACAAGACATTGCACAATGCTCTCTTAGAGTCTTTTAAGACTTTCCTGTGTGACAATTTCCTGTACTCTCCAGCTGACAAAAACCATGCAAAAATCTAAGTAGCAGGTTTTATTCATGCTCATAACATGGCATTCTTTAATCTTTTAGGTTATTAGTTCTACTCCATTGCTAGAGAGAGAGTTAGCAGAAAAAAAGGAAAACGTCTGATCTAGGTGAATGTAATGGTATTTTGAAACACATCTGACCCCAACATTGTTTAGTGCTGCTCTAATATTTGTTTTCCTTGATTACCAGGTTATCTTTTTACTGTCTTCTCTGACTTTACAGCCACTTCAGTTAGGGACACAGGAACTTTTGAGTGTCTCCATTTGGCAGAGGAAAGGAGGAGTTAATTATGATTAAATTCACTGCCACCTGTCTGGGAAAGCAAGAGGTATGTGCCCATTAGATTTATGAAGGAAAGGGGCTGTTTAATTTAACTGTTCAAAAGTTTCATACACAATCTCACGAAATAAGACTTTGGGGCCTCAGAATTCTTAGAGAACCGTTAATGTTTTTTTCCACACTAAGCTGATATTTTCATCACAAAGATACTTTATTCTTCAAGCACTCTCTTTTCCACCACACCCTAATCAATCCAGAGCAGGGGATGGAGATATTAGTTTGAACAGCCCGCAAATAAACTTGTGCCAGGAAGAGCCTACATTTCTTGTCTTCTTCTCACTGAAGAAAAGAGAACTATGAAGATCAAAATAGGAAATCCTCTGGATAATGGAGAACCTACTGTATTAAAAGTAATTTATGTAGATGGAGGAAAGGGGCAGCATATTCCTCCAAGTCATTATTTCATGCTTCAGCTGCATGTAGAGTATCTTGAATATTCCCTGGCTATCTGAATCTCAGGGAGCACACTGAAGCAGTGAAGATTTTAAATGAAATTTCAGTGTGCAACAGCAATCATGATGACTTTCAGAAAGAACAATCTTGAGCTGTTGCCTATAATGCAAAATTTGGCATTACGTAGCAGATAATTAGGGGTAACAGCCCTCCAAGGTGTACCTTTGTTTCCGGGTGATAGAACTGGCTAAGTTTCTATGGATCGACTACCAAGGCTTATTTCTTCTAAATAAGACTCAAATTCTGTGGAGTATTTCATCAGATAAAAAGGTTAATACTGAGGTACACCAAGTGAAAGGTTCAGTTAATAATCTTGTTACCACTTTTCACTTCTGTCTTTGTACAGAGCAGAGGTGGAGGTTCTTTGTATGCGTTAAATGAAAATGGGTAGGACTTGGTGGGAAAACAGAAAAGCAGTGAGAAAACTCAGACGTAGATATTCCGGAGTGTTATCACTGGCAGGGGTCAGGAAAGGGAGAAACAATACTGAGCAGATAGGAAAATGGAAAAGAACAGAACAAAAAAAAATGTTTTCCCTACAGTGTGATTACTAGAAAAAAGGCATGCTAGTGAACCATGACTGCTTGGTCCTCCCATCTACAGGACAGGTAAATCATCACCTGCCATTACTTCTAAACTACTGACAAAGTTTCCCATTGACTCTAGTGTACTCAGTGTACAAGGAGGTCAGCGAGTCACCTTTATAAATTGTTCAGCTAAGCTTGCATGGAAAAAAATTCAAAGCACCCACAAATTTTTAATGCACGCCAAATATGACTGGAGTGAGGAAGTACTGGCCTGCACCAGGTAGCTGTGAGAGAGCAGTCACTAAGAGAAGTCCCCCATATCTGCTGCACTGGGGGCTGCCATTCCAGTATCTGGTGCATGAAATTGCCCAGCAGTTCAATAATGACCCATACTGCCAGAGCTCAGTCACTGGGTGGCTGGGAAGAAGATAGTGAGACACATTCTTTGGTCTCTTAGAGAACAGAAACCTGGTGTCACAGTTACATGAAGCAAGGCATGATGTCAGGGGACACATCATGTCCTAGGAAATCCACTTGGTACATCGTATTAGTTACACCATCATTTTCTTGCAGTTTTCTCCTACTGAAAGCAATAGGAATACTATCTTTAACATCAATAAATGCAAATTTTGACAAACAATAAGCAGTTAGGATACAAAACAATAACAAAAGAAGAAACTGAAGAAAGATTTACCAACATAAGCTTTCAGAATGTAGCAGATAGCTGCTTTCAGTGATTTAACCAAGGCTGTGTTGCAACTGCAGTCACAGAGCTCTTGGAGGTAAAACCTCATAATACAATTAACTTCACTGAAAACCTTGTTAGAGGTAGTGAGGATTAAGCACAGCAAACAGACACGTGGAGATACATAATGTTTTAGACACCTACTCCAGCCTGCCTGTTCCTAGTTGAATGGAACACAATGTCTCAGAGCTCCTAATGAGAGGATAATGCTTGCAAAATGAGATGTTCTGGTGACATCTGTTTGATGTCCCTGTGGAAGATTTGGCTTAGGCTGGTCACTTACATTTGGATAAACCAATAGTACTCTCGCTTATATAGGTATGCCATAGTATTAGAGCTGGTAACTGCTTCAGCAAGACTTAGGGATGGATGGAATTAAATTTGTTTGATTTACTACTAATACTATATGTAACAGTATAGTTCAAATACCATATAAATATATATCATGTAAATAACTAGTTTTGTGGAACTGTGATCTGGATTTTTTGAATAAAAATCTGACATACAAGAAAAGAAAAGTTATCTAGAAAGTACAAAGAATAAAGTAAAACCTGAAGCAATACTGAAATAAAATATACAAAACAGAGAGAACAAATATTCTCCACCTTTTGCAACTAGACTAAAAAGCCTGATTAATATATATTGACTGCTACTCTAAAAGACTATTGTCTAATTCCTTAACTGAATTACCAATGGTATCATGCAAGGTTTTTTTAAACACTCACTTTTACCTGTTTTTTTTAGAATTAACTATGTTATATTCAGTTGGTGTCAAAGGATGCCGTGGAATGTTTACACGTCACCTAGATATTTCTGGATATATCATTATTCCATAAATCCATGATCTATAACAAATGAGATCATCCTTTTCTTTAACTTCTCTCTTCTTCGTCTTTCAGCAGTAGGAAGTCAAGGGAGTTTCAGGAATTAATTTAAAGCCTCAATTTCAAATTGTTCAAGAGAGAACAAATGTGGTCAAGTCCCATACAAATAGACATTGCAGCTTTCTTGATATAAAGGTCAGATTTCATGACATCAAAAGCTTATCAGGAGATTTTCTTCCTCCTTAGAACGTATTTCATCTTTTGTCTTCACAAGAATGCCATTCTGTAGCATGAACAGAGACTGCAGAAGCAGCAATTTGAACATGATTTTGTTGTGGGAGAGGGAGTCAGATCCAATTTCCACTGACATGAAAAAGCAAAACAGATCTAACAGAACTATGGCTGGTAGTAAAGTTTACTGGCTGCTAAATCCGAGCAGGTTCATCCCACACTGCATGCTGGAGCACTGTCCATGAGTCAAGTGATAGTTTACATGCCCAGTATCAGAATGGTTCTGCCCAAATGGAGAAACCGAAATCGCACTTATTTCTTTGAATACCTTTTACTGTTATATATTCAGGATTTTATCTTTTGCTTTTCTCCAGTAAAGGTGAGTGATTAATTTGACAATAGCTTTTATGTTGCTTAGGTGAAGTATGTTAGAATTTATCAATACAAGTATAATGACTATAACAATAGAATTTGGTTGATGGGAAGAGTTTTCATTGTTTCTTTTAATGAAAACGGGATGACCTTGACTTAGCCATCTACATAAATATGCAGCAGTAATAGAGCAGTTTTACCCTTATTTGCACTTTCTTAATTTACTCTCTTGCTTTTTAGAATGATTTAGTATAGTACTGTTCTCAGCTTTACAAATATAGACTTAAAAATGTTCTCCCTCTTCCTTCTGTCTTATATGCAGTTACTGTTGGTAGGATAAAAGTAATTTAAAAATGTATTTTTCAGTAACAGTGCTGTGTTTTGTTTTGTTTTGTTTTTACAGATTTTTTACAGATTAGAAAAGCAGGACATGCATAGGCATTCAGTTCTTTGAGCTTTAATTTGACTAATATGCATTTTTTTTTTAGAAATCTTTGTCGTCAAGCAAATAACACATTCAGTTTGCATCTTTCTAGCCAGGCAGAATTAAATACTACAAATATCATTCAAAAAAGAAGAAAAGATTACAATTACAATTTGAAGTCAAATTTTAAAAATAAAATAATATGCGCAGTGTAGCTCCTCCTATAATCATTTCCATCAGCCATGAAACAGCCATTTTATTACCATGTTCTTTTAGACTGATGGAAGTGTTTTCACTTAAAATCATATGAAAATCGGTATTTCACAATGAAAAGTGGGACGGATCTCTGAATAGCATACTTAAGAGTGGGTAAATACTACAAGATTCAAATTAAAAGTGGGAAACGCCACTTACTTCCATTTGTACTGAACTAAACCACTGATAGTAATTTTGTCTTGTAAAAAGAGGACCAAAGTCTTATCTTTACATATTAATGGCAACTATCGAATAAATAATTTAAATACAAGATTCTCTCGTTTGGCATTATAGAAAGCTTCTGGATGTGGCAAAATTAGCAAAATAAAAATAAAAATAAAAAATTAATGAGGTCTCTGTGAGTACAAATCTTCCTAAACATCCATGTTTTCTTGAGCCCTTAATCTGGATAATATTTTCTGTACATAATTGTGGTATAGTCCTGCATTACTTTTAACCTTAGATATTTTCCAGTGTGGTATCATAGTGTAAGCATTGTTTCCAAACAAATTGCACACGTGAACATCAACTGTTCAAATGAAAATTCTAAGTCCCTACTTGGACCTACTTGCTGTACCTCATTTTCCCCCAGAGAAGCATTTCAAGTGATGCTGGGTTATTTCCCTGTATGCTTAACAGTGATTTACACATAATCTCTGCCTTGCAGTAAGGTGTCTGCAGACCTGGAGGTAAAATAAGCCTTTTTATTTTAAGATCACCATAGGAGTTAAAGAGAATATTTAAATCCTCATCCACTTGAATACAAGAGCAGCTGAAAACCCATCTCAGGACAGCTTTTTTGAGCAACAAGGGACAAGGTAATAGAAACATGATTCTGCAAGGATTCTAAATATATTCCCTTCACCAACACTGATGTTCTTCAACATTTACTCCCTCTCCTATCCTTTCATTTCCTCCTCTGATGTTAATAATTAGGTACTACTCTCCATCTGCTGGATCAGGCCGTATTATCAGGATACCCTTGAATCTATAGCAACACATTTTGTCTTTGCACAGAACTGTGGGATTATTTTATTTGAATAGCTGGAGCAAGATGAATTTCACCTAAGGTGGCAGATGGCAACAGATGGGGAGGAGTGAGAAAAGACATTCCCTGGGACTGCTGTGGTATTGAAGAAGCACAGATTTCAGGGTTGAAAGTACACAAGTGTTTTCTTTGGTGCTCAGGATCCTAGTTAGGCTGCTTACTTACCATGGACAGAACAATCCCTTCGCTGGTCTCCTACAGCACTGAGGGTCTGGGGAGATGAAAACCAAGCCCCTGCTCTGTATATACTTTAGTAGTAGTAGTAGTTGTCCCCAGAAGCCTTGGAAACAGCAAAGGCGACTTTTATATTAGCCTTCTCACCTTACAACCCCATATGAAGCCTTACTTGGCAGGTAGGCAAGCTGGGAATCAGCAGATCAGAGTGGGAAGAGATGCATGTAGCCCATGCAGCGAAGTCTAACTGCTGACAGCAGTTTGAGGGGAACCCCTCCAAAGTGGCAGGAGGCTGTGATCAGAGCATTATACAACTCCTACAAGTGAGCAGAATTCAGGACAGGAGAGACTTTGAAGCTCTTATTCCTAACTCACTCAGGATGCCCAGAGTTAGTCAGGTTTATCTTATCAGCCAACCTGTATAAATCTCCCCAAAATGTTGACTGCTCTGTCAGAAATGCTGTGGCAGATCATAAGTGTTCAGTATAGCATTAGTTTTTATAAGGTTTCATTTAAGCAGAACTGAAATGTAAATGTGATTGTGAGAGCCTGTAGCCTGTAAAGATTTCCAACACAGTTTCACAACAGGTTGGTAAAAAGCTTCAGCTTTGACTTCTGTACTGAAGCACAATTACAGCCAGGTGCTTTGATTGTGCCAGCAACTGTCAGCTCATAGTTCTCATGAAAACTGTAATCTGCTATGCAAGTAATGCAGAGTGATTACATTTTAAGTAATTATGGCAAAAAGTAATTAAGTAAAATGGGAAGAGCATATAGCATCATTTTACTTCCTTCTTTAGCAAAGGCAATACACACACCAGAGATTTCAAGTATCTTAATCATTGTACAGTATTTTCAGGACATAGCCCACTTGTGGAGTTACTCTACATACATCTTCGCATGATCACTTTTAGACTGAATAATAGTTCAGCTCTGTGATGCTTTTTTTTTTTTTCTTAATATCTGCATAGCTCTCATACTGTTAATTAAAAAAAAAAAATTAGGGTAAGAATACTAATAGACTAAGGCCAGAACGGATGGTTTTGATCATCAGATCTAAACACTGCATAACTTGAGACGGAATTTTTTTCTCATAGCAATGCTACCACCTAGTCCACATGCTGAGATTTAAATACCTAAAATCTTTTGGAGGAATACGCAAACATGATTTGAAGCAAGAGGAATATATTGCATTTGTTGATTAAGCATTCTAGGGTTTTTTATACCCATGGTTTAATGAAATGCTTCCACTTTCTCTACAGATTTAACTGTTCTAGTTTAATTTCACTTTACTGGATCTTATTAACTCATCCACTCATTTAAGAGTGGCATAGCACCAGGTATTTCTCTGTATGGGCATAGAGGCATGTGATGNCTGTGTGAAGGCCTCACTGTTTGCAGCAGTGTTTCCAGTAACACAACCCAAGGTACCTCCATGTTCTGAACTCATGACCCCAGGGCTTTTGCAAGTTTTTTCAGTTACACAGAGTCGCAAGTTGTTTAAATAGCTGACGATTTCAAAATAATCATTTTCCAGTACAATAATAGATTCTTAAAGTTTGCCTCATGTTCTTCACTCCTAAATGTATGACTTTTCATTTCAGTATGTTAAAACTACCAGTTTACTTGTGCTAAATTTATTGTGAAGTTCAGTGTAAAGGAATACTGTCTTGTCACTATCACCTCACCAATAAATGTGAACTCCACAAGCCATCAGCAAAAATTTTCTATTTTCTTTCAGAATCTTAATATTGAACATAACCAAGTTAATAAATTCTCTACAGGCATTGCTAGAAATATCTCTGGAGCTCAGATGATTTATTACTAAAAGAGAGATTTTAGATTTCTCATCAAATTTTAAAAATGGTTAGATGATTATCAGGGAGTTGAATAACCACACAAAGGCATATGGAAATAGAAAAACTTTTCCAAGGAGAGCATGCTATACTTAAAGAATGTCTCTACAAAATGAAACCTCACACTTAGTCCAGTAAATATAACTGGCCAGGGTACTCCCATGTATCTGCTAATGTCAAGTACACATACGTATACAAATGATTGCTCAAAAATTGCACAAGATATTTGTGTAGGTAAAACTGATAAAGTGCACATCATTTTAAATGCATGCTGTAACATTTAATTTGCTTTTAAAAATACATTTCATTAGGTGTAGAACTGATCATATTCTGGTTTCATGCTTATTAGATATTTTTACAGTATTGAAATAGCCATTGCTCTATGTTAATGCAAATCTACACACAAGCATACATCCATTTGACTGCCTTGTTCCTAAAGTGGAGCCACACACAGGCTTCCATTTAATAAAATAAGTTTGGATTTCATATTGTTGGAGTATTTTGTTTCTTTTCATATTCAAATACATGTATCTGGCTCTGCTTGTATGTCTCTTAAGCAACACATGAATCACAAAGATTGAAATTGCATTTGAATAAGAAATATCAATGAGTTCCATCAATTTCAATTGACTTTTACCAGCCTGAATGAAAGAAGGACCATACCTCCTGCACTTAGGTACTTGAAAATGAGAGTGTTTTTTTATATCAGTTAAATTTTCATAAGGGTATTTTCAACCCATAATGACATCTAGCCATGAAAGCCATAGTATTGTAGGAAGTTTTCCTGAGGACAATGCTTGTTTTCAAACATTGTGCAAACATTTTGTAAGAAGATGAGCTTGTATTACGTATTATAGAGAGAAGCAGAAACAATACAGATCTATTGAAAAAAAAATCACTTGAAAATTCATGCAAAATACAGTATATCTTAGAACAACTGCATGTTACTTTACATTCATTATACACTGAAACAAACACAGAATTTTAACTTTCTGGTCTTCAACATTTGTATGTGTACTGAATACATAACACAAGCACAAGCTCTGTAAGGTGGAAGCGGATCTTTTCTCTGCTTTTATCCTTACCCAAAATACAACAAATACTATTAAGTACAATGTAACACATCATACTGTGAAGCAGCCATGAAGAAAATGATGTCTAAAATAATGCATTTCCAACATTATTTTATATAAAGATCCCTCACTTTCTCCACAATGTGGGATTTAAAGTAAGATTTATTTCACTGTAAAATTAAATATACAAAGCTTAATGTTTATCTCTTGGACATAGTGACAGTATTTTAAAAAAAAAAAAAAAACAAAAAAGAGTATATAATAGATTATGAGAAGAGCAATATTAACATTTTAAGAAAGAGGTGCATGTATACAAAGTGAAAGTGAATACAAAGCTCAAAGGATCATAACTTAAAACTTCATTAAAATGTCTTATCTTGGGAAAAAAAATTATTTTGAAAATATGTGCTTTTTTCAATGTTTAAATTTAGAAAAAGACTTCAGAACAATTTGTAAATAATCAATGATCCAATTCACTTAATCATACAAAATACTGAAAGAACGTTAAGGCTACAGATGGGAACACTCAACTATAAAATTAAAGTTTGCTCCTTATATCATCATAATCATTTCTTACATATAATTTCAGCCAGTTTTGTCACATGTTTATTGTTTACTATAGCATATGATTTTGTTACCTACCTTAGACACAAGAAAAATGCTAGGAACTTCTATATTTTTTGGTATGGGATAGAAATTTTAAGGAATTCTGAATGTTTCCATTATTACATGTCATAAATGTTTAGTACATGCTTCCAACTGAAACCTATGTTTAGTTTTATGACTCACATAGAAGCAGCCATTAAGTGTTAGCTTCACTTTGAACTACAATTATTACCTTCTTCAAAATTATTTAAATGGGTGGTACAGTTACTTGTCAATTTAGCACAGCTGGATATACAGGTGAGAAAGTCCCCATCGTTTTTCAGCACACTTGCACATGATGAACAGTATGTTGCTGTTTAATGTTTTTTTTTTCATTTTGGATATGGATTCCAAACCTGGTTTATGTATAGTAGTGCACAGTGTGCATACGGGTCCTTATATCTTGAAGGATGTACTTATATCTTGAAGGACGCAAAATATATTTTAGACTGTATTAGTTGAAGAAGAGCACTGCTGTTATTTTTGTTCAGCCAATAGCTTTTATCATACCTCAGAGGGTTACCCACAAATAGGCAGGGCTAACCTTGCATGAAGAACCTCACTGGAATCATTTCCTGACCTCCTTAAACATTAATCTTTACAATTTTGAAGTTTCATTGATGCAGTGTTTTAATGAAATTTTCACATCTTTTTATGGCAACACTGTTAAAAAGTAGAAATTCTAAAACATAAAATGCAAAATGGGCTAGAAACCTGCTGAAACATCCTAGTACAACCTCAGAAGATGGACAGAAATGAGCTCCTCTGCACGGCCTGCTAATAAATGTGCAAGAAATGAGGAGTTCTCGCATTAGCATGAGATGCTGCAGAGATGCTACCTTTCCATGGGTCTTTAATACGTACACTCTGCAGAGGAAACTATGGAAAGAAAATACTTCTCCTATGTTTCTCTACCAAGACAGTTTTAAGAAGGACTGAACAACTCCAGCTACTTGATCTGATGGGATACGCTACTTCTATCATCAATGTTGAAGTGCATAGCACATTTTCATCTTTAGGAGATACTTGTGAAACAGGACAAAGAGGTAGCATTTTCACACAATACATGTAATCAAATTTTAGGGAGTTTATCAGTAAATACGTGAGTAGCTTTTTCTATTGGGGGTCTCCAATTCTCACAATTTTTGAGAAATATAATTTAAGAGATTAGTATAAATTTAAATATTTGTTTAATTACACACACATACCTTGCTTTAGTTTGAGAGGAATTAGAGTAATCATTCCTGTTGCCTATTTTATTTTGTATGGAATAATATTATCTCATTAATACAATAGGGTGGAATTCAGTGGGATTATTTATCTGAGTGGAAAATTCAGCCCTAGTCAGAGAAATCACCTTCTTCTTCTTCTTTTTTTTTTTTTCCTTCAGTGTACACTGTAATTAGCATTTTTGATTACAAACATGTAACAAAGCATATTATACAAGTAAGTGTGGTGAAAATTTTGATTTGCCCTCCACAAGACACAATAATCAGTCAGCAAGCTCAGAACTTAAATGCAGGCATTCAGTTGTCGGGGATAATTAGTGCCAATTCCGTGATGTTCTGCCCAAATTAGCCATGTTTCTGGCACAAATCCCTGCAAAACTGTCCAGCTACTCAAGGGTTAGACATAGTTCACAGCAAACATTAACACTGTTTTTACATTAACATCCTCTGGGTCACAGCTGAATGTGTCAAAGCCATGGTAGAGGCACCGATTAAAAGAAGTGTGTTTTAGTCAGGAAACGGAGCTTTGGAGTGGCAGATGCTTCTTAAGGTTTCTCTGAGAAGTGGAAGTTCTACTGACACTCACTAGGAATCAGGCAGGGTCTTACTAAGTAGCTCTTACTTAGGGAAGTAGGCCTTCCCCACTCCCTCATCCTTAAAGTTTTAAACAGATGAAGCCTCATTGCTGACTATCAAGCAACTGGGTTTAAAATTATTTACAATTAAGAAAAAAAGCCTTTTCCAGATGAAACCATAAACTCTCCATGTTGACTTTATAGGATTTTATATTTACATTGTAATGTTTTATTCAAAGTAATGGAAAAAAAAAAGGTAATTTTTTAAAAGGAAAAAAAATATAATTTTCAAAGCTGTGGGATCACCAAATATGTTATAAACTCAACTGAAGTCTGATAGTGATTTAATAATTTGAGCAATTAGACATGAAAAATCTGAAAGCTCAAAGGAACTGCAAAATTGTGCTAGACTGTGTTTCCTAACCTCAAATTTAATCCAGAAAATGGCTTGCTGCACAGATAAGCCCTTCTTCTCCAATGAATTTTTTTCATGTATTTTGTGTTCCTAGCAATAACATCATACTGCCTTTTCATATGAAGGAATGGACACAAACATCATGCATGCAATATTATTCAATCATATTCAATTCAATATCTTTAATATTATTTTACCGGTTCCAAGCAGATGATACTAGTATGTAAACACAGACATTTTCATGTGAGCTAACCCTCCATAACTGATGTGGAGAGACACTCCCATAGTTATCTTTCACCACTCTGAACTTTTTTTTTATAGCAAGTTTGTGGAGAAAAAGGAATCTGACAGAGCATCTTGCCAACACTATTTAACATCTTCATCAAAGACCCGAGCAAGGGGGCAGGACATTCTCAGCGTGTTTGCAAATGACACCAAACCTGGGCGAGTGCTAGCTACGCTGGAAGGCAGGGGTTCCCTTTAGAGAGGCCTCGTTAAGCCAGAGGAATGGGATAACAGTTATCAGATGTATAAAGTTCAACAAAGCCAAATCCAAAGTCCTGAAACTTGGACTGGGACTGACTGAGTGCAATTCTGCAGAAAAACACAGGGTCAAGGGAAATGATTAGTCCCCTCTACCCAGAGCTCGCGAGACCACACCTGGAACACACTGTCCCCAGTACACAAGAGGGATGGCCCAGTGGGAGGCCAGGGGGGTGGAACACAACAGATGAGGAGAGACAGAGAGCCTCATTTTTTCAGCTTGGTGAAGAGGAGGCTGAGAGGAAATTTAATTGTCATCTTCAACTATGTAGTGGTTGGTTAGAGAGCTGACTCGCCTCAAGCGCACAGAGAAAGGATAGAGGGCAATGGTCACAAGTTACATCAAGGGAAACCCCCGCTGCGGGTGATGAGGCAGTGCCACAGGTTGCCCAAAAGTTGTTGAATTGCCATCCTTGGAAATTTTCAAAATGTGGCTAGATAGACTTGGAAGCGATCCAGATCTGAGGACAGCCTGGCCTTGAGAGGATGTCCAGAAGTTCCTTCAACTTAATTTATTCTATGATTCCGTGGGTCACTAATATAAATGGTAAAAGCACATCATACTCCAGCTAACAATAATGTTCTCAAAGGACTGAGTACCCATCCACTATTTCCTTAGGGGTTTACTGCTTAAGGACAATGAAGAATGGTTATAAAATTGCTGAAACTACTCAAGTTATTTAAGAATTTTTGGAATTTTACCATTTACCTTATACACTTTGTATTGATTTAAATGCATCCTTCTGAAATTTTCCATTTTAGAGTTACATGATATCAAACCCCTCTTAGAACTTTAACGGATTGATGTTTTTAAACACTTAAGCATTGCTTGGAGTTTCTTTATGGAACATAATATTTTAAAATTTATATAGATATTGCACATTTAAAACTGTACCTCCATCTTAAAGTCTATAAAGTTAACAATGCACACACACAAAAAAGCGACGACTGTAGAAAAGCTTCCCTCAAACAAATCCTCATTTTGGTACAACTGCATACAGGCCATAAACAAAACCTTATATAGCATACACAAAAGTTCTGCGTATGCAGTAAGGCAGGCATACAAAGCGGTAAAAGGTCCATCATCACTCTGTATATTACATTAAAAAGACAGCTGAACAGATAAAATCAGCACTGCCTCTCTAAAGCAATTGCCTAAAGTTGTACGTGGGTTATTTCAACTCAGAATCAGAGCCCATCTTTACTTTAAAAAGAGAAAAAGCATTGTCAAAACAGTCTGAAGAGAGAATTAAAGTCTTCTTCTCTGAAATCATAGTGCCACAGTATTTATTATCTGTCAGTCGGAAATCTTAGCCATCTCTTCACTTCTACGATGTTCAGTGACTTGTCCATGTCAATGTATCCTTCTTGTATGTTATATTTGAATGTTTATACACCTTACGCTTAATGAATAAGAACACAAACATATCATCACCATTTTTTTTTTTCTGAAGTGTCTTTTAAAGGTCTAGGAGCTTCATTTGGCAAAGTGAAGATAGAAAGGACCAGCCCAGTTTTCTTTTGTCCCAGTTTCGTGAACGTTTGCTACAAACACAACTTCAGTACATTAAATACCAATCAGCTTTATCAAGAAAAAGCTAGGATGAAGCTCATTGTGCTTTGTTTTCTAGAAGTCTCGTTCACACAGCTGAGGAGCGAACATACAGGACTTTCTGAAGTTCACACGTGTGTACAGTTGGTAGTTGGTGGTGTATCTATCTGGCTTTTATTTTCTTTAGCATCATTCAGAGGTGATTCGTTACCTATCTGGCACTCGAAGACTTGTTTGTAGGCCTTCCTAAAATTTTCAGAGAGAAATGCATATATAATGGGGTTCACAGAAGAATTGCTGTAAGCCAGGCAGTGTGCAGCTACCCTGAAGAGAAATGAGGCTTGAGTCAGTGGGAAAACTCCAAATTCAGCCCAGAGATGAATCACATGATGCGGCAGCCAGGAGATGCCAAAAACCACTACCACCACCAACACAGTCTGTGCTGTCTGAGACAGGGAAAGGAAAACACAGATGTCTTATAAGCACTTGAAGAACCAGCTTTAAACCTGCTTCAAAACCATTATTTATAGAAAAAATAAAATAAAATAAAATAAAA
>VXAL01015905.1:211928-223084 GCA_013399475.1 Chauna torquata | reverse complement strand
AAATAAAATAAAAGTACACAGAACACACCCTTGAATATTATTAACAATTTAACTTCATTACCTATATGTACTTTATTTTGCAGTAGTGCAAGAAGAATGTTAGCCTTGAAAATTCTGCAGCAAAAGGGAAATTCATCACCTCGCTCAAAAGCAAAGAATGATGTTCCTCACTCCCTACACAAAATCCTAGCCTTTTCTGAGGTGGACAGAAGCTTCATGTAACAAAACGATAATGTAGGTCTTTGGGAAATCTCATCCAGATCTAATGAGTCATATTTTAATACAGTACACAAGGATTTCTGACCAGAATTTCAAGAAAGATCTATTGTACATGAAGGCGGCTAGTGAAAGAGCTTAGAGCAGTCAGATTAAACCTTTGCTCAAGAGTCTAAAAGAGGAGCAGAGTTTTTTGAAAGTCTTTTCTTTAAACATAAAATTTCCATGGGGGGAATCATCCAACAACATTCTGGGATACAACTAGGAAAAAAAAAAGACAAAAAAGTAAGGAACGTGAAATTTCTGGTAATTGTACATTGAACACAAGGAGCAAAATATCCTCCTGACTCCAGTTTCAGTATTTTCACGAGGAAGGGTTATCAGGTTCCTTAGATCCCTTCTGACAGCTACAGTATCAGCCACTACAGACCTTTCAGGTGCTGCAGGTATTTTTCCAAGGCACAATGGAGTTTGATTGTCAATGTTTTCTTTAGCTTTCACTCAATTGAGAAACAGCAGTTACTGCTTTGTAGTTGCTGAATAAATTAATATATGTATTTCTCTAACAAGTGCCACTTTCCCAATAAAAGCCTAATAGTAATTCCAAAGCATATTATGTTAGGTACCATTATAATTACTCTATTAACGCTTTACAATATAATTCTTCAGATAACTTTTTCAGCTCTTCTTCACACACTAACCCACAAAGTGATACATACTGCAGCACAGACAATGCCTGCACTTTTTGCTAATTTATTGACCCTGGTCTGTACTTTCTTGAATTGATTAATGCTCGGTACTAATTCACTGACCTACCTAATCATCATGTGTCTTAGCTTATAGAAACTTGCAGGGAAAAGTTTAATTTCTGTGGCGACAGGCCAAAAAAAACTTAACGACAAATATAGTTGCTGGTTAGCAAAATCCCACAACAGAAACCAAAGGACATTATACCTATAGCACATATAATGTTTAGTCTCAAGGGTTCAAATGTCTTCACAAGCCTTTTTTCAATTTAGCCCTATTGAGTTTAAGTCAGTTGATGCTAAAACGCCCACACAAATATTTCTGCTTTCAGCTGTCATCAGGAAAGCAGTCTTCCTTGTGCTGATAAGGAGGTATAAATAAAGAACAGTTCATTCTTTGTTCTCTTCAATACATTAATATTCCAGCTGAAAACATGTTGTCTGGATATTGCATGCACAGTTACTTCTTAACAGGGATATTACTTCAGTTTGTTCAAAATTTAAAAAAAAAAGCAACAACCTGATACCAGGAAAATCACTAACTTTCAATAGGTGCACTGAAAGCTGAGGTTGACCATATGTCTCTTGTAACTGTTATACTTAAGGTATTTCATATCTGCAGAATAAGTAATTTTGCATAATGGATCCTCACAACATGTTTTGTCCCATTATTCCTCCCAAGCCTCACTTCAGAGCTTACCTTTCCACTATCATCACAATTTGCAACCAAGGTAACACTAAAGGGCAGCTCTTTTTTACCTAATGGGATCTTGCTTAGGGTTTGTCATTAGCAAATAAAAACTGCCTGAAGTGCTTGATGATAATATTGGTGCTTTGTGACCAAAAAGCACAAAGAACAGCATTTAGGCGCATTCATATTTTAAATTCACTTTTTTTTCCCACACATTTGACAAATTAATTTTAAGATTCTACTACTAAAATTTTATAAAGCTTTGAATAAAGCTGGAAATGTAGAACTGGGCCTGAAATGCATTATTCGTAACAAAATAGCAGAAGGAAAAGAATATACAGTAACCAGATAGTTAAAGAACACTAATGAGAACAGAGTTGCTTTGAAAGCATGAGTTAAGGCCTTAGGATCAGAAACTTCTAAGTCAAAAAAAGTTTTGTGCTTCTTTTTGTTTGCCCTTTGGTTACTGAACCCTGAGACGCCGAAGCATACCTGTAATGCTTTCCCCTGAAACTACAAAAGCAAGTGCATAGCTAGATCTGATTTTTATTTGCAATTTCAAGAGCTAGTGCTTAGAGGAAATGCACTGATATTTCCAGTTTGAGAATAACGTACATGAGAGTAGAGATGACAACATAAAGACCGCCTTTGAAAAATACACCTTTGGCCTTAATGAAAGTAAGTGCAAAATATTTATGTTAAGTACTGTACTGGATCAGGGACATAATGCTTTTAATTCTAGAAATTAAAATATATTGAAAGATTTTTTTAAAAAAAATAGAAACTGCATAAATAATAGATTATTTATTCCCTGTTGAGCCCATGTATATCTCATTTACACTGCAGACAGTCTGCATGCCCATATGGTAATAGTGATCAGATCAAATGAAGAGCTATAGCCTAAGGGTTTTTTCTGACTCCACATTCATAGACTGAGAAGTTAGTCAAATGATTACTGTGGTCAAATCTGCTAAAAAATCAGAGCCATATTATATTATCTGTCAAAGTCTCTACATAAACACATCTTTCAAATATTGCTCTAAATTGCAAAGCTGATATTCTGCAATTCTTCTTGTAGCCAGTTTATAACTGAAGTCTTGAACTTAAAAAAAAAAGGGGTTATGTAAAATCATAAAATTATGAAAGTCTCTTTTTAGACTCCAATTAGGAAGTACAATAAATCTCATTTGGAAGTCTAATCATATAAGCTAGGAATTCTTCATTAAATAACAACAACAAAAAAAAACAGCTAGTTAAAAAAAAAAGAATTTACAAGTTAGGGAAAAAGGCTGGTGAGGCAAAAGAAACACTTGCATTAGAGACAGGCATTTTCTCCATGTCTAAATTTCAGATGCTCCAATGTTAAAAATACAGGGATCTCAGGTAATGGCTTGACCCACTGTGATTGAAAACCCTGATCAGAATAGACTCCCATCCTGCTGAGTTCAGGGAGATACTGAATATGTCACTAAATACTTCATTTCAAATCCTTCTCTCCTTGGCAACATGCAATAGAATACCAAATTATCTTACCCATAAAATTAAAATATAGACAAATAGGAAATGGTAGTAAAAGCAATCTACCTTTTTCTTGGATGCTTCTGACTTCTTTGACATGTTTCTCAACTTTTTATTCAGATGATTAAGAACCTGAAAAGATTAATTTGCATCTTGTATTTCACCATTTTCTAAAATTCAAAACCATGTTTTTAGGGTATGCTCTCCAGTACCACATGAGTTGCTTACAAACATCATTGACACAATTTACACACTTCCGAAGTGCACAGTATAAAATCTAAAAGACTCATGTATCTGTATCTGTGTGAATCACCAAAGCACATCACAACTGAATTCTTGTATCAAAATACAGATGTATTACATAACGAATACATATTATGATTAAACAAGGCAATAAATTGAAACCTATCCTGTAACTAGAATTAGCAATCATTCTTCTTTCATAAAAATGTCAATGTTTGTTAATTTAGAATGACCTTTACCGCATGTAACATAAAAAGTGTATGTTTTGAGTCAAAGCCTGTCTGAGTCACCTGCATAATTTGCTTTCTTCAGATGGATGTTTGGTTAATATAATCAGGATGTTGGCACTATTTGATCTTCAAAAGAAGCCTAGGCTTTTTAGAAATGATTTATAATAAGATGTATCTCACATGAAATATGACCTTTATGAACAATTTAATGATACTTGTCATGTACCTTTCACAACTAATTTTTAAATATATCTCAAAATGACACATCAACCAAAAGCAGGATCCAAATTTTAATATAAATGTAATGCTTTTCATAAGATTTTGGATAGTGGATGCATAGAGGAGCATGCCCTACTTTTTCTGCAGTCATTGTTAACTGTATTTAATATATTCGTATAGCATGATTTGTAGGCATGCGTGGAGGTAGTGAATATGCTTTTCAGCTGAATGTGTTTAACAAGTGGCAAATCATACAGAATCAAAAAGGAACATACTTAAACTCAAGGGTTTAATTACAATATGGTAAGAGGATTTATTTATTTATTTATTTATTTTAACAAAAAGAGTGTAGAGCTCAGTTAGATGATGTTGATGTTAGGGTTGCACTTTACATAGCTCTAAGATAAACTGAGAACAAATAAATAGGTAAGAACATCCAGAATTAAAGTAAATATGTATTAAAAAGATCTTCTTTTGAAGGAATATAATACTAATATAATACTAAACATCAGGGCTTATAAGGAAATTTCTTGAGGTTTGGAAAGGGTATACATTCTCTTATATCATCCAGGGATTGTGTCTCTGATTTCTTTGGGATGCATGGCTAACCACTACCAGGACAGGACACCAGAGAAGGTGACATAGAGATATGATCCCACTGTGGCATTTAGGTCTTAGAAACATACATAACGAGTTAAGAGAAATAGGATGATATTTGTGAATAAACATAGCTCACCAGTGGATTCCGTTTTTATGTGTCTGCTCTTAGCGAACCACAAAAAATTAAAGTAATTAATTGTAACATAACATTGGAAGTGCAGTTCTGCTTATCTGTGCACAAATGTGTTTGTGTGTGACAGCCCTGCCTGCACTCCCCTCTTCCAAAATGCCAGCCTGGCTGCCCCAAGGCTAACCTGAGCCCCTGAAAGGAAGGAGAAAAATAATTCTCTGAGAAGGGCTGGCATTGGCTGGATCCCAGCTGTTCTTCCTTCTCCAGGATGAAGTAGACCAGAAGGAAAGGACGGAAGAGCCCCTGAGATGCAGCAGAGGAGCAGAGAGATGTCCCTCTGGCTCACACATTCTTTATTCACCTGCTGTCACCATGTACAACAGAGCTGAATCGCTTAGTCCGTGGGTGTAAAAACAAAAGAGCACGGGAGAAATACAGGGAAGTTCACTTCCCATCATTTCTGCTTCACTTATCATCCCCCTTCACTTAACTTAAATAGATGGGCTTTTTCTACTGCACTTTTGCAAATCCTGTCTCCTGCCACTCTGACACTGTATTATACTGTGATTTTCACTCAGACTAATACTAAAGTTAGATATACTCTTTCCAAAAGATCAGAACCGCAAAATCTTTTTTAAAGTTATGAACTTTGTTTTTCTTTTGTTCTGAAACTTTTAAACACAAGTTTTTGCATTGCATGTCTCTCCAGTCCAAAGGCAGATGAAGTATACATAGCTAGTATTGAAATTTTTGTGGGGGTTGAAGATTTAGATGATAACCTTCCAATTAATCCTTCTCAACTTTCCCCCTTTCAGATTATGTGCATATGTCATGAAATAAGGATGTGCAGTCTCTGCAGCGAAAACATGCTGGCTCTGCATGGAAGTGTACCAGATGGTATGCAAACCAGCAGCAAGAGAAATAGGCAGAATTTAATTACCTATCAACAGCAGTGGAACAGTACTCAGAGACCTACACAGAAAGCTGTAGAGGGGTATAAAGAGCCATGTTTATGCACAAGCACTACAAGGCAAATCAAAGACACCTCTCCTCACTGCCCTTTTCAAACTCTCTCTTCTCTGGGCCAAGGAATAATCAATTGTTCCTCTAACAGCCGCTGCCATTTCACCTGAATGAATAATAGTTCTGTATATTCCTCTCATTTTGTCTCAGGTTATTCTTCTAAAGAAAGTCTCTTTCAAAATATCCACTAATACATTTACACATGCATATTTAACTCACAGGATAAATATTAGCCTTGCTAAAAAAAAAAAGTCACAACCTGTTCTTCTAATCAGGTGTTACATTTTAAAAAAATTCAGCTCTGTGGAAAAATTAGTTCTTTACGTGAAACTGCTGACTCCAGCTTTCAAGTACCTTGTGATCAGAGATAATGTTTGGCTCTTGGGGAAGGAATAGCTTTCCCGTGTTCTGGAGATGAGGATAGGGTTCTGTGAGAAGAGAGTTGTGCTGTTGTGACAGAGGGTGTGAGGAGACTTGTAGGATTATAAAAATATAAGAAGTTCCAGTCTGGTCCGGACTATTCTACCAAAACTACCACTGATGGCATTTGGGAAGCCCTCACTTTTGCCTGCAGGCTATTTCATTTTGCTTGCAGCTGTTTCAGAGACTATCTTCAGATGGCTTGAGAGCACAGGCTGCGGGACTATGACCAAATGAAATTGGAAAAGGGATTTATCAATAAGGGAGGGAAGGAATAGCTTAAATTATCTGTGCCTCTTCATATAGGTCTGCCAAACAATATAAAAGTTTGAAATCTGCACTATTTTAAAGCATGTTTCCTGTCTGGCTGTATATAATCATTCCACTGACTACACCTTCATTATTTGTTAGCTTATCCATTTAAAATCATGCAGCAGGAAAGCCTGCCCAAGGTCATTATCTAATAAGAGTGAACTGTTTGTTTAACAGAGCCATAATGCGAGCATTACATTCTGAACCATATTTTATAATATGAACCCGATTTAAATTCAAGTGCCTTTGCTTGCAATCCATTTTTTAAAATAATGCTGCTACTTTTATTGTCACAACAGATCCTTCACCTCTTTCATTTAATAGTATGTCACTAATATGTCATACCCTTTGTTTTTCTTTTCAGTGTAGTTTAGCTTTCTCCCATAAAGTTTTCCTTCTCTGCTCAGCAAAATTTAAGATATAATATCTTACACCAAGAACCATACAAGCTTGCATTTTATGTTAAGACTGCTATTTTTTATGGCTTATTTTTAACCAACTCTATAAATCATACATGACTTTCATGAATTCAGAATGTTCAGAATGATAGATAATAATGGAAACATTCTTCAGGGTAGAAATAAATTTAAAAGTAGCTTTTAACATTACACATCTATAAAAGGAAAAGTTTGCTAATAATTTTAGGTGTCCAACCTAGAGGCTTAAAAGAGGTCTGAAGTTCAAAGACTGAAGCCTCATAATTGGGTACTTGAAAGCAGAGACACCGAAAATTGGTTGTCACGTTGCACTGTCTTGACAGATGTCAATTGGTAGAAGGTCACTGCACATCGTTTATCACTTTGCCCTTTAAGAACACCTTAGTGAGCAAATGTATCAATGTTACAAAACCCACACTAAAAGTCTGTAACAAAAAAATATGGCAAGTAACATCGTAAGCTATAACAAAAGTAAGAATACAGGCTGTCTACAAGTCTGCAGCACTGTAACTCAACTAATAACTATATAATCACCACTCCTGGGGCTGAAGGAATAAACTCCTTTAAAGAGTAGTTCTGTGAGCTCTCTGGAGCCAATAAAAGCTGGCTTCCTAAGAACTTGTGATTTCTCGACTGTATGTTCCCAAAAAGATGAGTCTCCTCCATGAGCAGACACTACACAAGACCTCTTCCCCATGTGGCTTGTCTGGTGTTCAGCTGCTGAGTGCAAATTGACTCTTCTTAAAGGACAGAGAGGACTGAGACTCTTCATCTTCTATGTTGGCTCTGTTTTCACAAAACTAAGGAAATATCATTCCTTCTCATATTTCCACTCCTGTACCACGTTTGGTTAAAACTGACACAAAGTTATTTGTGGGAGAGGAAATGGAGAGCTGTACACGCACGACAGAGCACGGTCTCTGCCTTGAGAGGGTATTATGTGAGATTTCCAGTTCTGATTGTGTGGCATATACCATTGTTTCAGCACTTCTGTAGTTTGCAACAGTATTGCTGTCCACTGGGGACAGAACCCCATGAAAATGAATCTCTCCTAATATAATTTAAGAGAGGCTGAGAGAGGAAAAGGACTCAAGGCCCTATTAGAGCGCCTTAAAAATGAGACTTTCAAAATTGAATGTTCAATTGCAATTTGCTTAGAAAGGAAACAGAAATGCCTTAAAGGAGCCTGGAAAAGGCAATATATTCAAATAGAGAAATGCATCTCCTTTGTCTTAATCTACTGTATCAGAAAATTGCATTATATAGCTGATCCACAGTTCATGAAAACTAGGAAAGTCCATAAGAAACTAATGCATTTATCTTCTGAGGCTATTACAGAGCAGCTATCCTCTAACCCTGCATGCATCGAGATGCCACAGTATCTGTTGTACTTCACAGTGTCTTAGTGACATCAATAAGATCTCACAGCGAGTGCTTTGCTGGAGACCCAGGAGAGTGGTAATGGCTTTGACAAACCTAAAACTTCAGCTCTGATCTTCAACTTTTATCATCCTTAATTTCTCCCTCACTCTACCCCAGGTGCCACAATATTGCAGTTGGAGATGTGCCAGTGGCTTTTAATGAGAGCAGGAACGAGCCTTTATGCTGCAGGGTACAAACACCTTCAATGGCCTGCTACAAGTCATGGCATTTTTTCAGCTTTATTGACACAGGTGGGAATACAAGACATCTCCTAGAACTCATACCTTCAGGTTGGATCCTCCAGCTTGACTCTGTGGCAAGCAGGATTGTGTATATATAGGCTCAAAGCACATCAATCCTCAGACCAAGCAAGGGTGAGATCCTAGCCTGCCAGGAATTTGAGCACACAATTTTAGTTGTAACTTGGAGTGGCCTTGTTTTTATTTACTCATTCTGGGCACGTATTTCACATATGGTTGTTGTTTTTCAGTTACACATTCATATTAATATTGAGATGTCTACTTTAGTATGAGAGCTTTGTAACATGGTGTGTTCTGTTTACTATGTTGATATTTTAAGTAAATTTCCTTTTTTTCCTATGCTGTGCAAGTCTGTCATAATTTTTAAAGACTTGCTTTCAATTTTCTGTCATATAATTATATTTAGAAGGCTGGTGATCTATGCTGAAATTGAAGATACTTTGGCTTTTAAACATAAAAGAAAATATTCTTAATAGCAGAAAAGCTTCCTCTGCACGCATTTGGTAACAGTCTCCCTGTAACATCCACCGTTTTCTTAAAACTCCGATCTAAGGCTGTAGTAAGTTTCTTTCCTCTCACAGCTCAGTCACATTCACCACTGTAGAGTAGATGCCAGTGTATTTACCCAGGGAAAACAGCATTTAGTTTGTGTTTGAAAACACGCTTTTTTTTCTCCATTTGCTGGGTTGGACTTGTTTCACTACAAACAGTAATTTAGAAGCATTGTCCTTTGAGTTCTGCATAATTCAAAGTTATAGCAGAGTTAGATGGCATTACAGCCTGAATTACCACTATTAAACTGACATAACATGTATAACACATACAACTGAATGGAACATAAAATTATTTGTCCAAATTAAGTACATTAATTAAATCTATTTAATCTGCTAATTAAAGAAGTGACTTCTTAACACCTAAGCAGTCCTTATCTGCAAGAGCAGACCTATGCTCTTGAACGCAAATTACTGCCTAAGGATAAATCCTGTGAGTGGAGGTTGCTGAGGAACCGGGAGGATCTCTGTGCAACTCGGTAGGTCGCAGCCTGTGCTCCAGATCTCGTCTGTCAGTGAGCTGTGGATGCTACACTGAAGGCTGCAATGAAGATTCGTAGAAAAACATGACTGTTTTGCCTGAGCAAAAAGTCCTTAAGTACCCTTATTCAGGCAACCTTACTAATTGCTTTTTCCTGCCCAGGTCCTCTGTCACTGCTTCCTAGCACCTGCCCTTGCTGAATTTAGAGGTAAATCTCCCATTTGTTTCAATGGGGGCAAGACCAGGCTCACAGTGACCAGGCAACATGATGCGCCTTTTGCTCTTAACATGTGTTAATTGGATCAGACCAGACCAGTGGGTTTGTGTCTTTTTTTTTTTTTTCCCAGCAGACTTTATTTTAAAGAACTGAAATGCTGTGTTTGAAGCCTCGACAACTTGTTGCTTGGTTGCACTTTACTTGAGTTAAACTCCTCTTACAGCACTGCAAGAAACAGGAGAGTTGCATTCACAGAGAAAACGGCAGAGCACTGGGGCTTCTTGACACTTTGTGTAGAGGATGTCTGGCAGAGGGGGGCCCCGTAATTGCCAAAACAACACCCCCCACCCACTCCATGCAATCCCTGACCTTTCTGTGCCACAGACACATGTTCCCCCCCAGCTATAAAACCTGCCCTCTGCCTTTGCACCACAAACTCACCCCTGCCCCATCACCTCCTAACGCCATTGGCTCCCACCAGTGCCATGACCCTCTGTGTGCCCAGAGATGTCCCCACAGCTGATGGACACCCACCACCATGGTCACCCCCCATCCCTTTTCCATACCCATCACCCCTACCCGCCTTGCCCACCTTGGTGTAGCAGAAGGAGATGAGCAGCAATGGGAGCAGGTAGCCGAAGATGAATGTGCAAACCACGTAGACCTTCTTGTGGCGTGGGTTGGGCCACTGCTCCCAGCAAAAGGTCTGGTTGCTGTCATCACGGTGGAAGAGGCGCTGGTGGTGAGCCACAGGTGAGGCCATGGCGAAGGAGAGCGCCCAGATGAGCCCAACGCTCAGCAGCGCGTTGCGGGAGACACGCAAGGTAGAGGAGCGTCGGGAGTGCACGATGGCCACGTAGCGGTCCACGGACATGGCAGAGAGCGTGAAGATGCTCACCAGCATGGAGACGGTGAAGAAGTAGTGGATGAACTTGCAGATGAAGGCGCCCAGCACCCAGGTGGGCAGCACGTAGACCGTGGACTGGAAGGGGATGCAGAAGAGCAGGTAGGCCAGGTCGGCGATGCTCAGGTTGAGGATGAAGATGTTGGTGGTGCTGCGGCGCTTGCCCGGCTTGCTCCGAGCCAGCACCGTGATCACCAGCGAGTTGCCCAGCATCCCCAGGGCGAAGATCAAGCCGAAGACGATCAAGGTGATGAAGTTCTCGATGCCGATGCCGAAGAGGGGCTTCCCCTCCGCCTCCGGCAGCCCGGAGAGGTTGAACTCCCCGCGGGGCGGCTCTGCCCCAGCCCGGGACTGGTTGAGGGGCACGGCCGCGGGCTCCCCGGGCTCCATCCTCCCCCGTTCCGCCGGCCAAAGTTTCCGCGGGCGGAGCGCGGAGGGCGGAGGCGAGGCCCCCCCGGCTCCGCGCCGGGGCTCGGCCGCCCCCCGCAAGGCGCCGGGCGGGGCTGGAGGAGAGGAGGAGGAGGAGGAGGAGGAGG
>VXAL01015905.1:147981-201321 GCA_013399475.1 Chauna torquata | reverse complement strand
TTTCCTTTCCTTTCCTTTCCTTTCCTTTCCTTTCCTTTCCTTTCCTTTCCTTTCCTTTCCTTTCCTTTCCTTTCCTTTCCTTTCCTTTTTTTCTGGTAAACTAATCTTCCTTGTTTTGTTGGTTTTTGTTTGTTTGTTTGTTTGTTTGTTTGTTTGTTTCCCTGAACAAGAAGTTTTTTCACACGCTGATGTTTCCACTGATTTCCATAATGAAATCTGTATGGCTGACCAGTGTCCTGACTGAAATTCTGCAAGAGGGGAATGAATATTAAATGATACATCATTTCTTTAAACTGCAACCATAACTTTTTTTTTTTAAATTAAATAGTTGATGGTGTTTTATATACACACAGTAGCTAAAGTGCTTCCTTTCAAAAATTGATAACTTGCCCTAACTTCTCATAAGGGCTATCCTTAATTCAAGATAGACAGCAAAGTATCTATTGATCTGAAAACTCAAAAATGTGTTTTCTTCTTTTGGTGCTGGTAATATCTCTTTGATATCAGAATTGTAACTAGAGAAACTAAGGTAGAACAGCCACATAAATGAAATTACAATATACATAGATGAAAACTTTTTTCTAGATATGATTTTCTGTTTTAGCAATGGTTCAATGTCAAAACCAACTAATATATAAAATGGGATAACTGCAAAAAGTTTTAGTTTAGTCATGTCCTTTTCAATAATTTCAGCAGTTATCTGGACTGCAGAATAAAGAGTACACTTAGTAAATTAGCAGACAGGTTTATCGTCATTACATTTAAGAGCAGGCTTAGAATATAAAAGGATCTGAAAATAACTGAGCAGCAATGTCACTTCCTTTGTGGTGGAATGGTATCTGCACTAGTCTAGTGAGGAACAACAGGTGAGAAAATGGTGCTTTAGAAAAATGATCTAGGGGTCATAGCAGATTTTAAGCCAGTCTATGGGTAAACAACACGATGCTACTATGAGAAAGGCAAATACATATTGGAATATGTGCATAAATCTATGTTCTGGACTTGTGCAAAGCATTTGACACTATCGCGCATGAGATCCTTGTCTCTAAATTGGAGAAGCATGGATTTGATGGATGGACTACTTGGTGGATAAGGAGTTGGCTGGATGGTCACACTCAAAGAGTAGTGGTCAATAGTTCGATGTCCAAGTGGAGACCAGTGATGAGTGGCATCCCTCAGGGGTTGGTGTTGGGACTGGCGCTGTTTAACATCTTTGTTGGCGACATGGACAGTGGGATTAAGTGCACCCTCAGCAACTTTGCCAATGACACCAAACTGTGTGGTGCGGTGGACAGGCTGGAGGGAAGGGATGCCATCCAGAGGAACCTTGACAGGCTTGAGAGGCGGGCCCATGCAAACCTCATGAAGTTCAACAAGGCCAAGGGCAAGGTCCTGCACCTGGGTCAGGGCAATCCCAAACATAAATACAGGCTGGGCAGAGAATGAATTGAGAGCAGCCCTGAGGAGAAGGACTTAGGGGTGTTAGCTGTTGAGAAGTTCAACAAGAGCTGGCAAGGTGCACTTGCAGCCCAGAAAGCCAACTGTATCCTGGGCTGCATCAAAAGAAGTATGGCCAGCAGGTCGAGGGAGGTGACTCTCCCCCTCTGCTCCGCTCTGCTCTCGTGAGACCCCACCTAGAGTACTGCGTTCAGCTCTGGGGCCACCAACACAAGAAAGACATGGACATGTTAGAGAGAGTCCAGAGGAGGGCCATGAGGATGATCAGAGGGCTGGAGAACCTCTCCTATGAAAAAAGTTTGAGAGTTGAGGTTGTTCAGCCTAGAGAACAGCAGGTTCCAGCGAAACATTATAGCAGCTTTCCGGCACCTAAAGGGGCCCACAAGATAGCTGGAGAGGGACTTTTTGAAGGGGCATGTAGTGATAGGACAAGGGGTAATGGCTTTAAACTAAAATAGGGTAGATTTAGATTAGATGTAAGGAAGAAATTCTTCATGATGAAGACGGTGAGGCAATGAAGCTGTGGATGCCCCATCCCTGGAGGTGTTCAAGGCCAGGTTAGACGGAGCTTTGAGCAACCTGGTCTAGTGGGAGGTGTCCCTGCCCATGGCAAAGGGGTTAGAACTAGGTGGTCTTTAAGATCCCTTCCAACCCAAACCATTCTATGATTCTATGATTCTAAAATTCTTGGATAAAATAAAACAAAGTGTTATTTGATGTTACTTTGTGCTTAATGAACTGCTGAAAATACATTAATAGATTAATTTCATCACTGAAAGCTTATAGTTTATAAACTTCTACTTAAAATACATTTCTAAGGAAAATGAGAATTCTTTCACTTTCTTACTTTATTATCATTAATTACAGAATCTGTACAGAAATGTGTTTGTTTTGCTTGTTTCAATCACTTAGGTCAGCAGTCAATGTGGTATTACATAATCTTTTAACTGCATGTTCGCTCATTGTATAAAACTTATTTGAGATAAT
Organism: Chauna torquata; assembly: GCA_013399475.1. NCBI lineage: Eukaryota > Metazoa > Chordata > Aves > Anseriformes > Anhimidae > Chauna > Chauna torquata. The sequence continues at coordinate 198,876 of VXAL01015905.1, read as the reverse complement.
TGCTTTAAAAATTTGAATATAATCCTACTTAAGGATCTTGATATAATCCTAAACTTAATATAATCCTAACTTAAGTACTATTTTAATTGTAGTTATAGCTAATCCAGTGAAAATACCCCACAAAAGCATTCAATGATTTATGAGTGGATGTGCTGGCAATTTGACTACTACTCAATAGTTGGACTTCATAAAACTCAGAATGACTGCATGGTATGAGAAACACGAGCACAGTTTATCAGAAGAATTGTACTTGTTTCCTCTCAGAGGTAAAAATAGTTTTTCATGTAATACCATATCCTCAGTTCCCAACATCAGATTGAATGTTTGTACCTGATCCTCTGAAAAGTACAGTAAAGGTACTGTATTCAGTTATGTGTGTGATAGTTTCTCTTTGGCAATTTCTCTGAGTGATAGCAGGTACAGAATGAAGAGTAATGCGCTGAAACAAGCCTTCAAAACTTCAGAAAAGAAATGGAGCTTCTGTTTGCAAAACCCAATGTTCCTTGTGTTATGGTACAGTCTGTCTGATTCAAGCTGTTTCGTGATGTGAGAAGATTCAGGAGAACAGAAGGGAGCAAAAGTTTCTCTGTGGTTAGAGTTTCTGCACTGTTGGTAGGAAATTGGGGAAGATAATAGGAATTCTCTTTGTCTCGTACATTGTATGATGACAAAATTTTTGACTTCTTAAATAGGGCAGGGTGGATTTTTCAGCTTTGATGAGTTGTATTTGTAAGTCAGAAAAAGAAACCAGCTACCCCTGGGAAAAGGCTTAAGGCTGGAAGACTTGGTCTGAGAGATATAGACTCAATTCTTCCCATGACAGCTTTTTATGCAATACTGAGGAAGTAAATCAGAATCTGTATTTTCCTCCCTTACCATTAGTAAATTCCCCAGGAGTACTTCAGATGCTCAGATACATTGCTGGCCAGAGACATATGAATACCTAACGTAGAAAACAGTCAAAATATATTTTTCTCTTCTAGACTTGATAGCAACATGTAAAGTGAACTATATGTCAGTTCACTGCTCATGCTTATGAGTTATCATTCCTCTACAAGCAAGTGAATAGAATAGTTTCCTCATCTGTTCCCACAAAGTGAAAGGGAGCTGATTAATAACAAGAATAGAAACCCTGAGCTCCAACTGCAAATTGCAGCCTCGTTCAAACATGCAGCTGTTTGATCTTTCTAAGGAATTCCCTTTTTTCAGCAATTCTAAAAACTCTTCTGGGTTTTATTTGTCCTAAAAAGGAGATATCTTTCAACTTTAAATTACTGTTAAATTCCTAACATCTTGACAAACATCTATGATCAAACAATATCTAGTTACTTCACATATTTAAAGGAAGTGTAAATACTCAATTGTTACTCAGACAGTCATGCAGAAAATGCCAGTAGATGTAGCTAGCTATATAGCTTGTACAGATAGGAGTGTCATGGGATATCTTATTGATTTCAGTAGAACCAACAGAATAGCTAGTCATGTGCTGAAGTGTTAATACCACCCAAACCTTGGAAGATATTTTGCTTGAGCATTCACAGACATAAAGCTAACTAATCCTGCAAAAAGGTTTACATTTTCTTTTTTCTTTTTTGTCCATCTCATTTACTATAAATAGCATGGTATTGCTACTCTCCCCCCAAAAAGTTTCCTTTCAATCAGTACACTTTTATCACTAACAACAGTCAAACCACTGCAAATGGAGTTCTTGCCCACTCGGGAAGACTTATAAAAGAGTACTTTTTGCCTTTCAAGACTGGAAGAGCAAAAGCATTATGGTCCACTTTACAGATGAAGATTGCGCTGAGGTCAGTTCTTACAGAAGTGAGCATTAGTTGTCTGTCCGAGACAAGACAAAAGAAGCAGAAAAAGAAGAAGCAAAAGGAGGAAGAGAAAAGGGAAAGGGAAAGGAAAAGAAAAAGAAAAAGAAAGAAAGAAAAAAGAGAGAAAGAAAGAAAGAGAAAGAAAGAAAAAAGAGAGAAAGAAAGAAAGAGAAAGAAAGAAAAAAGAGAGAAAGAAAGAAAGAGAAAGAAAGAAAAAAGAGAGAAAGAAAGAAAGAGAAAGAAAGAAAAAAGAGAGAAAGAAAGAAAGAGAAAGAAAGAAAAAAGAGAGAAAGAAAGAAAGAGAAAGAAAGAAAAAAGAGAGAAAGAAAGAAAGAGAAAAAGAGAAAAGAAAAAAGAAGAAAGCAGAATATAGAAATGTGACTAGAAACAGGAGTGATGAGGGAACAACTCACTGATTACAACTGTGTACCCACTTCCTTAAATTCTTTCAACATAGGGAAAATTCAGGGTTGATTTAAAGATTTACTCCAATGCAAATCCCTTCAATTAGGCAGTCTTGCAATATTCATTAAAATCCTCCAACGTGGTGGGGGTACGTGAACAGTCAGAAGAATAAATTTCAGTTACATTTTAACCCAAGGACCATAATCTATATAGAATGCACCAGTAAGGAAAGAAATAGCACCTCAAAAGTCAGTGTTAGAGAAAATAAACAGAACTACATTTAATGGAGCACTCTTAGGAATGTTCAATTTATCAGTTGCCCTAAACCTTTTTGTAAAATCTGAACAAGAGATATAGCCTACATAAATAAGCCCTCAGTATGTCAAAAGAGAAAAGTCATTTGATTCTGCAGTATTGAAGTCAAAGGGAATATTTTCCATCAAATTGCTTGGAAAGAGAATCAAACACCAAAACATTGCCATTCGGTTTATCACAGTTTCCATATTTTCTGCAAATAAAGCCTAAATAATACTAGAGAGGGATGATTTTTTGTAGGGCTGGTAAAGCTGATAATATGTTCATAGTGAGTGATTTTAATACTGCCATCCTTTATGTTCAAACTCAGAACACGTTGATTAAGAAAGACATGGTGTAATGAGATGTCATTTCCTCAGAAAATTCTAATTTTAGGGTAATATTCCTGTAAACATCTGTCTCTGTATGGATTTCTTTTACTTGTATAAATAATAAGCAAATAATAATAAGCAATGTGCCCTTGCCATTAAGAAGGCTGACGGTCTTCTTGCCTGCAATAGGCAAAGTATCTCCAACATGCCAAGGGAGGTGATCCTCCCCCTCTGCTCAGCCCTGGTGAGGCCGCACCTGGAGTGCTGTGTCCAGTTCTGGGCTCCCCAGTACAAGAGGGACTTGGAGCTCCTGGAGCAAGTCCAGCAAAGGGCCTGGAGCATGTCTCATATGAGGAAAGGCTGAGAGAGCTGAGAGTGTTCAGCCTGGAAAAGAGGAGGCTCAGGGGGGATCTCATCAACGTCTGCCTGTAGCTGAAGGGAGGTTGCAAAGACGATAGAGCCAGGCTCTTTTCAGTGGTGTCCAGTGCCAGGACAAGAGGCACTGGGCACACACTTGAACAGAGAAGGCTCCATCTGAACTTCAGGAAACACTTCTGTACTGTGCAGGTGATGGAGCTCTGGCACAGGTGTCCCATACAGGCTGTGGAGTCTCCCTCCTCAGAGATCTTCAAAAGCCACCTGGACATGGTCCTGGGCAGCCTGCTCTGGGTGTCCCTGCTTGAGCAGGGGGATTGGGACCAGATGACCTCCAGAGGTCCCTTCCAACCTCAGCCATGCTGTGATTCGTGATTTTGTAACATTGCTACATTGCTTCTCTGGGATAAAGTTTTTCTAATCACTGATTATTCAGAGGATATTATGTTTATGTTGGAAAGGAAGCATCATTGACTATGATTTCAAAGGCAACATGAAACTTGAGGAAAAAGCAGCAAGAACTCTAAAAACACAAGGTAAACAGCTTAAAAATATTGATCCTGGAGAAGAGGAGGCTCAGGTGGGATCCTACCAATGTATATAAATATCTTAAGGGAGGGTGTCAAGATGATGGGATCAGACTCTTTTCGGTGGTGCCCAGCAATAGGACAAGAAGCAACGGGCACAAACTGAAACACAGGAAGTTCTATCTGAATATGAGGAAAAAGTTCTTTACTGTGAGGGTGACAGAGCACTGGAACAGGTTGCCCAGAGTGGCTGTGGAGTCTCCTTCTTTGGAGATATTCAAAACCTGCCTCGATGCGATCCTGTGCAAAGTGCTCTAGGTGACCCTCCTTGAGCAGGGGGGTTGGACTACATGATCTCCAGAGGTCTCTTCCAACCTCAGGCATTCTGTGATTCTGTGATTCATAACAACTTCTACATTTTGGGTACTTCACACTACTTAAAATCATCATGATCAGGATCAAATTCATGTGCTTTCAACACAAGATCCTTTCCATTTGAAGAACCCACCTGCTTCCACATTAGTGACAGGCTGAGACATACTAGCTGCCCATTAATATCTAAACTGTACTCTGTGTATGGACTATGTACATGGCAGTTCATGCTAAAGAGTGAGGACCATCTCTGGTCCACAGGTTAGTTCATCAGAGGTCTGTTACTTCAAGATTAGCACCCTTATGCTTCCATTCCCCACTAACATTGTGTACCTCATGGAGGCTGTAGACACATAATGCACAGAAATACAAAGAATATTGGAAATAACCATAATACTGGAATTAACGCAAAACCTGACAGTAGCTCACATATTTTGGGGCAATGAATGAAATCATACTTTCAGACCAATACCAATCCGCTGCATTAAATGCCAAATGTAGCCCTAAAAATTGTGTTAGAAACATTCATTCTCATCACGAGCTATACAAAGTACAGGTGAAAGTTTCAAAAACTTTTTTATTCCCAAAGGTAATTAGAATTAACATTGAAAGTGTAAGAAATACCCCACAACTGATGAGTTCCTTACTTCAGCCATCTCCTGATTCTTTGCGTTTTCATCTGAGAACATGATTTAATTTTTGGATAAAGCAAAGCTAAATGATACTGAACTCTGTCAGGTTCAGACCACTATAAAATTACTTGAAGGATAAAATGGCATTGCTCAACTAATTATCATTTATCAGTATGGGGGAAGGTCTGTTATTTTTCATGTAGATGCAAAGGCAGACAATCATTGAATCCTATATTTAAATGTATTTTTGAAGCTCTAAACATTGCCTTCTTTACATGCTGAGCCTACTCTCGAACCATATTTTGCTCTGAGACATCTTGATTCAAATTTGCTGAGTTAAATTTCCCTGTCACATGCCAAGAAAGAATTAGTCTCAATTGCGCTAGACCCTGAAGTCATAAACTTGAGCAGAATTATCAGTACAGGTCACACAGAATCATCCAAACACCTGCACAACTGGGGTTTGTATTTATTTTAAAGGCTACTATTTCCTTGAATAACAGCGAGGAGCTAAGCTTTTGGAAGGGCAAACTAGTGAGTTTCATTCAAATAAGAAACTGGATAAAGAAATACGTGCAAAGATAAGTTCCTGTAGCAGGGGAATGTCATGTATCCAAATATCTTTGGTTAAGGTCATTCACTGTAAATCTATAGGCCCAGTCCAGACACAGATTTGAGCCTGCATAAACTAGGCTCTGGAGATTTACTCCCAATTGTTCTTGCCTAACTTCTTACTAAGGACAGCCGTGAAGGGCTCAGAAATCATAAAAAGGAAGGCTGGATGCAAGGAAACCAAGGGGTTCGTTTACTGTATATTTACATTAGGGCTTTAATTTTGATGAAGTCTGCTGATATATTCATCAGTGGATGACCTGTTGGGTTCAACAGATCGGCTCCTGTTGTGCCGTGCCAAGCAGTACCACAACATAGCCATAATCCAGCATTTGCCTGAAGGCAGGATCAAAATTGTCTTCATAGAGCAGAAATTAGTCTGAAGCACAGGTGAAAAAAAATTTGCTGAATTTGAGCCTAAGTTGGCTCCCCTAGGATAAGCAGAGGTACATTTTATACTAAGCAGAATAATTGCAGCAGTTTTTGTTTCTGTGTTTGCTGAGAACAAGTACTAAGTCATTCACTTAAACAGCAGTCGTTTATGGCTGGCACTTCATTAGCCTGCGTATCCCTCCTGACTGGGTCTGCTCAGGTTAAGGAGTACGACGCTCGGCAGTGGATCTGCCCCTGTATCTCCTTTACTGACAGTATTGAGAAATAGTAAAATGAAGTTTGAAAAACAAAGAAGCATTTGCACAAATTGTTTGTAACTTGCACCATTATTCCGTTGATGATGCTATTATTTGACATGTAAAAATAATAATAATCGGATAGTTATCTTTGCTCACTCTAGTCTTTTATAACAAAAGCAGTTTCATAAGACTAATCCCAGGGGTTTAAAGTGCTGTTTAGAAGCAATTTCGTAAGAAAAACAGATTTGAGCAGTGCTTGCCTATGTAAGCCTATTAATCATCCCTGCTGAAAGTCGCTTAAGATTCTGTGTTAAAGAAATATATCTCAGTGGGAAATAATGATGTTTAGCTTCTTGCATTGCTAGAATCACTTAATGAGTTACTAAAAGTCAGGACCATTCATATTGAACTTTATTAATCACATGAAATATAGATACAGCGATAAACCCAGATGCTATTTACTTCAAACTCCTAATGGTTTACCATAAGCTTTAGTCTTCTCTGAAAATTAGTAATTAGCTGCAGCAGTGGGTCTTTTTCTTTCAAAAATGCCAAGTATCTTCCCTCTTTTCTTCACATGCATTATGCAATTGTGGAGAAACAATGAGCAGAACTGAAAGTGATTCAAATTAATTTCTTTGTCAGTAATCTAAAGGAATTCAAGCCTAGGAAATACCTCCTAGGTCAAGTGCATTGCAAGCAATCACTGCAGAAAGATGATGTATGCTCCTCTGTTAGTATCATGGAGCAGCCAGTTTTATTTATTTCCCTTTTGCTTAGGGTATGGTTCTTAGTGAATGGTGATTAAAACAAACAAACAAAAAAAACAAAAAAACTTTTAAGAACACTAAGAACACTTCAAGAATCCAAATATAATGTGTCACATCTGTTCTTTGATTCTCTACCTAAACTTTGAAACTTCAGATTTTATTCAGTTAATTTCCTTATGAGCATTTTGGGGATAGAGAGCTCTTGCTGTGCATGTGTGCATGTGTGTGCTTATGTTGCAGCCCAGGAAATGGAAATCTTTCCGGCCACATTAAGCACAAAGACAGAAAAATGTTAATAAGTTTAAGATTCTAGACAGTATAAAACCAAATTTATGTAAAAACAACCTTTCAAATATAAATCTGAGGAATAAACAACAACAGAGATCTGGCTGCTTTGCCAAGACTTACACCCAGAATTCAATCTCTGAGTATAAATTTCAGTCAGCACCCGCCTTACCTGGCAGCTGTTCACAAAGCTAGACATCACCTATGTAAATTTCTTATTAATTAATAAAGTGACCCTGCATTTTTGTGGCTTTAGTTTTAAGAATTCAAGATGCACTGAACGAAAATTAGATCAGCTGAGGTATCCAGTCTGGTATTTGCAAGGCTCTATTTCATATTATTCCAATTTCTGATATCATGTTGGCTTTCACTCTTGAAGAATTTGAGTACTGACCCATGATGGGCTTCGTTTGTATCTAGAGAAAAGAGTAATCAGCAGCAAAGGATCCCATTCTTTATACATCACATCATTACTCACAGTAGTGAATCTAACAGGTTAAATGGGTTAGAAAAGCAAACATTTTCAAGACACACATTTAAAAGAGCTTTCCAGTAATTTATATGAATGGGGATATTGTGATAAAATACATTCACATGTATGAGGCTATGTGCTGTCACTCATTCTATTCATTTTATGTAAATCAGCCATTAAAAGTATGGGGACTGGGTAAAGCTGCTTAAAAGCTCTTGCTGACTTGCTCACCTTGGCAGAAAAAGATTAAAAGCAAATGCTGACCAAGATCTGCACTTACTTATGAGATCAATATACACTATTGAAATTCTAATGAGGTGGCAATTTTTTTAATGCTTGGAAACAATCTAATTTATGTACCTGCACTAGGGAATCTAAGCTTCATGTGTAAACAACAAAGATGAGTTTAGATAGCCTAAAATGGCCTCTGGAGGTCAGTTCTCTCTACTGACTACCAGGGAAAACTAGACTACAACTAACGATGGTATGCACCATATTGAGAAGTAAAAACATGTAGTAAAAAAAAAAAAAAAGACACTCAAGTTCCCAAAGATTAAAAACCCTGTTCGACCAAATTGCTCTCACATATGTCAAAAATCAGTGACAGTTTCTTGTAAACACATCATCCACAGGAAAGATGGCATAAAAGTGGTAATGAGAGTGTGTATTACATCAAGAAATTCCAGCCTGCTTTCCTACTCTGTATGCTTGCCTCATGTAATGTGATGTCTGAAAATTAACATAGACATCTTTGATATGAGTCTTTTTGATGATTTACCAGCAGAATTTATTTCTGGAGGGTAACTACCAAATAGCAAAATGAAATAATTATTCTTTCTTACAACTGCAAGAACTCAGTTATATGCTGTCAATGTTTATACTAAAATAATCATCTTTTCAGTTTTTCAGTCGGTCTTAGCAGAGCTATACCAAAATGTGTAGAAGATATTTTGTGAACTCTCCAGTAAAGTGGTTGGAGCACTACAAAACTAGGTAAAATTTCCTCCAAGAAAATTCATATTTATATTTTCTTTTCTTTTCTTTTTCTGTCTATTTTTTCCTTCCCTCCCCCACCCCCTCCCTTTTTTATACCCTTTTATTTCTGTGTTATCCCAAGGAATTTGATATTTTGGCTGATAAACTACTTCTGTCTTATACACAACACTTTCATTTTCATTCTATCCAAAAAACAGTGTTCAAGTAATCACATACTTCCTAATAGATACCAGATTAAATTCCCCTGCAGTCTCCTAGGTTTCAAATACATATACTCGTGGTCTCTTTACCCAGTTTGGCTACACTGGCCCATTTCCTCCAGAAGAGGCAAGGGTGACCTGGGTTGCCACCCTCGGGGGCGCATCCCTTTGCATAGACAGCTCAGGAGGGGCTGGGGGAAAGTTTGTTCTGCATGATGTGTAATTGTGGGAATCTTTCTGGTAGGAAGAGACAGCCCTGTGTTCAGGCCCTGCGTGGTTCTGTTAGCAATGCTGAACTATGCTGATAACCTTTCAAGCAACAAAATGCTTCCATGCAAACTGGGTGTCCCTCTAAAACCAAGGGTTTAAACCATTTCCTAAACACCTACTGTCTCCCTTGGCTACAAAGTAAACTTTATCAACTTACTTTTGGGCTACAATTGTTCAATTCTTTGAGAGAATAGGAAAGAGCCCACTGAAGAGTTAACACTTCAGTTTAAATCAAGAAATTAGCATTTATTCAAATCCATGTGATAATCAGCAGTAGTGTAATCTTACTTCCTGCTTCAGTGACACACCACACGCTTTTTGTTCCAGAACGTATTATAAAAATTGATAGTCAATTACTTTCGATTTAAACAAACAAAACAAGCTTCTCAAACTCCACGTTAACTGTTTTTTTTTCATAGAAGTCAACATATTAGCAGCGGTCTTCATGTATATTCAGTAAAGGCACTGTATTATGTGGCAGAGCTGAAATGGCAAAAATGTCGCTATACTACTGATGTGAAAGTGCAGAAGAAACGATCCTTATTTCTAGCACTGAAAAACTGCTGCTTGCAGCTGGATTCTTGTCAGAAGTAAGCAAATAAAATCTTTTGTTTCTGAAAACAAATCTGTATCTGAGAGGAAGTTATTTAAATTAAAGGGGAGGTAGGTCTGACAAGGGAGTCTTCCTCTGGTGCAAGGCCTTTTTCTTCTTTCTGTGCATTCAAACGCAGAGGATGACTGTACTGCCTGTGGTTACTTGACTACCCAAAAAAGTGAAAATGAATCTTATTCCAAAGATCTGAAAATATTGTATTTGAGAGATGTTGAAAATTTGAGACCATGCTTTGTGGTCTCAATTTTATTTTTAACTCTGAACTATTCTGTTAAACCCAATAAATCTAATAAATGTTTTTTCCCTTGGAAAAGATCAAGCGCACTAGTCAAAAACCTCAGTACATAAACCTCTCTCTTTCTTGGCTAATAGAATCACTTGTTTGTGCTAAACCAGTAGACTTCCCGTGTACTTTATCCAATCTTATGAAGTATTCTCTAAAATTTTTTTAATATATGTATAATGCACGTATATGGATAAAGAGAAAGTGCTATTTTTGAATGATACCATACAAGTAATTTAAGAGGTTGCTTGCATGTATCCGCTCTGAAAGCCAGGTGAACGTATGTGTGAATCGCCAGTCATGAAATTCATTTTCCTGTTTATCCTGTACCACTTTATCTAAATGGTCTTCACTGTTTTGCTTTTTTTCCTTTCAGACATGCATCTGACTCTAATTGTAAACTGTACAGGCCAGCCACCCAAAAGCACTCAAAATCCTATTGAAACTTACAATAGAATCTTCTGTTTCCACAATCTTTTTCTTTCAGTTTTTGCTCATTCAGGCAAGCTGAAAAGCAATAAAGAGCTCTATGGAGCTTTTGGAGCTTTCTTGGAACTTTCAGAAACATAAAATAATCTGAGAATTTTATAATACTACTGCCTTAAAGAGTGAAAGTTTGTAATTTAACATCTATAAAAATCTCTTTATCAGGGAGGAAATGACTTTTCAGTCATATCCATTAAATCTGTGGTAGCATAAAGACATGAGAAGAGAAATCAAGGTCAATATAACTTAGTGGTACTTCCTTGACAAGAGAAGCTATGGATACTCTTCAGTTTACTGTCAGAAGTACTGACTTGCACTTGTAATGCAGACATAACTTCAGGTTCTATTTTTAACTTAGATTACTCTAAGGTATCTCTTTTTTACCAGTTTTAGCAATTTTATTCTCATGGTACATTGTATAGCTTAGCTATGCCATGTGTATCTCTTGCGTACGACACGTAATCACATTTTTTCAGGTAAAAGGAATGATGAAGAAAAAAATCAAACACAGGAAACCAAGATTTACAATTAATTACAACTACCTATTCTTTAAAAAGAAGTTATTCCGAGATTTTCTTGAGCAGGAAGTAAAGTTAAGACTGCCTCAATCTGTCCCAACCTTCACCGTGCACAGTCAGAAGCTGTTGAAAAAGTGTGCACATCTCCCCCATTTTACAATTGTTGGCAGTAGTATGAAAATCATTCACGAGGTATTATTATGCATTTTGTATTTTATTTCAGCAAAACATTTGTGTGTGTGTAAACATCACCACTTGTACGTCAAATACTGGTGTTTGCTGTGGTAACAGCTGACCAGCTGATGCCCCGTGGCCCAACGTGTGATTGCTGCCCAAGGGCTGAGAGGTTTCAGTAGCAATTTGCAGAAGTCACTGGCCTTCAGTCTTCTTTGTAATGGGGCTGCCTTCTGGCATTACAGTTCCAGTGGTCTTTCTTGGACCAAAGTTGGTATTTTGATGACATTCTTCCTCACCACATGGTTTTCTCGGGTTGTACAGAGTTTTTTTAGGACTCTGCTCATAACTGAATTGCCTCTGCAGTTTCTAGTTGAAAATATTTTTAAAGAACACGAAGAGCATCTGTGGCAGTTATGGCTGTGAAATACCAATTTCAGCTTGTTCTCATCTTCATAATTATTTTGCTCACTCTGTCTTGTTTGTTGGGTTATAATAATTGCATTATTAATATGCTTATGCTGATCCCTTGTGCTGCTTAGAGGGCTGCCTTTTCTCCTCAGACAAGATTTATCTTAAAATCAATATATTCCCCTCAGACTGAAAAAGAGGAATTTCTTATTTGAAATTCAATATTCATGCTAACACACCTGGTGTTTTATGTCAACTTCATAAAACTGGAGTACTAGAGAGTCAATTCCTCAGAGAAGCTGTGGAAGCAGGAGCTGTTCTCAGCCTTCTCCCCAAACAGCATGTATTCAAGGCAACATACTTGTTCTGCTGAAAGTTTTATCTTCATTATTTAAACTTAAATGACAACTAAACTGAGATGAAGATTGGCTTGTTTTGTTTTGTTTCATTTTTAATTAGTAGGAAGCTGCTTCTCCTGGCATAAGAGGGCTTGCGGATTTTGCATTTGCAGGCTGCTCAGCATAAAAAAAAAAAAAACAGCAGTCCAGTGTAAGACCTTAGGTTCTGGCAATTAAGCCTAAAATCCCTGTTTATTCCAATGGTAGTTCCAGGTAGTTCCAAAGAGAGTTGAAAATGCAACAGATCTATCATACATCAGCTATGAATCTGCTGTAACTGAGAGACTTGTGTCCTACTGTACCTAGTCTGTGTGGCAGATCGTGATGAGCTTGTGTGGTATGAGGGATCTGAGGACCAAGCAACTGGAAAGGAAGCTTTCTGAAGAAACACTCGACTTTCTTTTATAAGCTTTGAAGTGGGCATTTAAGAAAAAGACATAACCATTGGAAAAATATTAATTTCACCTATAAATGTTTACATACTTTAGAATTTTTGGTTCCTGCTGACCTCAAAGTGAGTGGTCCCACTGAGCATATTTGGGTCTTGGGTCAGAGATATCTAAGGAAGCATCTTCCCCCCCGCCCCCCTACCTCATGCCATGCTGCGGAAATCAGTAGAGCCACTCACAGAGAGGTGCTTATGCGGAGCCACTTATTTTATTACATAGGGAGCTATTGGCAATAAATTCCAACTAGGAGTAGTTTGATTTGCTGGAATTATTTTTCCCTGGGTTTCTTAATCTTTCAATTTGACTTCCCTGGTGATTTGCAGGGGGGAGCTGTGGAGGTATAGTTAAAACAGTTTTATTGGGTCTGTTTTAGAAATGCTGTTTATGGACCAGGAAGCAGGACTAAGGGTAAAGGAAGGGAGGGGTGGAGAGAGAGCTTATAGGGTTCAGTCTGCTGCATTTAAAGTTGGTCTCTGTGAAACTTCTCCTTAACCTCCATTCCCAGTGGAAAAGACATGGTGTGACTACTCTACGAAGGACCACCTCTGTAACCACTTGTTAAGCTATTGCTATTTAAGTTGTGATATTAGTTGATTTCTGATCTGGGTGAGATAAGATGCCAGAAATGGCCCTTTTTGCCTATGCTTTAGAAGTTGTGACACTTTATACAGTGATTCATTTTATTAACTTTCTTTGTGTATCTTTTGTGTATTTCTTTTGTGTAGGAGGATAAGAGTTCCAAAAAATAGCTCCTATATCCTGTAACCAAAGTTTTTAGAGTTCTGCTGCACATTTTAGTCAACTGCTAAAGAGACATGACAAAAGCATGATATATATATATATATTTATTTTTCCTTGTTGAATGTCCTTGAACACATTAAAAAAAAAAAAAAGTGCAATACTTTGAAGGAGTTTTCAACTTTCAAACAAGTTATTGATATGAATATATTCTTATTCATATAAGAAGGAGGCAAGATTCACAGGAGGTAAGATTATTATCTTTACAGACACCTGGGGGGAAAAAAAAAGCATTACTAGTGAATTTCTACTTTATTAATTATCCATTTCTTTTAAATCTCTATGGTGCTAGAAAAGACTTTTGTATGATTCCGTTCAGAGAGGCCTCTAGAGCAACTCTCATCCTCCATTCTGACTGAAAAATGTGTTTGATAAAATAGAGTGACTCAATTTTTTTCAAAAAGTATCTAGCCTAATAACCTAACAACTCCCAGTGAAGCTTTGTTGTTATACATAGGAGCAGAACAGAGATTTTTTTTTTTTTTTTTGTATTTGGCAATACAACATTTGGTCTCTCTGGGTCTTGGGGCGGGGAAAGATAGAGTCAGTCTGTAAAGTTAGCATGACTACTTTCCCACACAACTGGATATTGGACCTGTTGTTAACTGATAACGGAAATGCTTGTCTTCCTTGAAGACAAGTGCAAAGGAAGACTATGTCAAAAGGGAAAACAAAAATGGTGTCTCTTCATAGGTGGACATAGCCTAGCTTCTACAGATGGAGTTGCAGCTATTGTTGATTTTCCTTCTGTCTTTCTAAAAGCTGCTTCAGGACCAGCAGAGGCATTCCTAGTGTGGAGGAGAGGAAGGGGAAAGTCCTAGCACGAATGTTAGTGATGTTCTCTTTTAAAGGATGAGAATTAAATGTCCTAAATGGAAGATATGGTGATTTTCATGACTTTTAGGCAGCTTGCTCTCTAGAAATTCAGGAAAATAATCCATTATTGATAGTCTTTAATTGGCAGAACCACTCCAAAGGATCTTAGTTCCAACAAACTGCTGTTGTCATGTTTAGAAACTCATATGATAGCTCTGCTTTTGAACCATCCATTCTCCAAGCCTTTGAAACAAAAGAGGAGGCATGCAGTTATGTATACCATACATGTTTTTCCCCACACTTACTGGCAAGAGTTAACTGTCAGCATTGAAGAACCTAAATTTTTCAAATTTTATGAATATTTAGCTTGTCAGAAAAGGTCCCCAAACCATTTTCATTTCAGTGTACTCTTCAGCCATTAATTTTGGATGTATCTTGCTTTCATAACATGCTGAATGAACAGTTACAGATGTATCTTCCTGCAGCTTGATCACTTTTGAGTCAACCCTAATTTTCATCTCAAAATGCCCAATGCTATATGCCTTTATTTTCTCTTGAAATCAGAGCTGGCTCTAGTGCCTCACTGCAGGTCAGTAGGCTATGGGAACAGTTATAAGCCTGACTGATAGGTAGATGACTTGCATGTCTGAAGATACTGCCAAAGGTAGCCTGTGTCTTCAAAAGACCTCATAATGCAAGCGTCACACTGTGCTTCTTCCTGCTGGTTTTTCTGTGTCACTTTGAAACCTGACTCACGTTTTAGCTATGTGAGATTTTTCAAATGTTCTTCAAGTATATGTATGTATCACATGAGTCAGGACAGCTGTTTCTTTCTGGAAAAGTATTCCTGTTATATTTTAGATGTGAATATTTTGCTATGTCACCTTCAAAGATGGATGGGATCTACTTGCTTTCTTCTATCAAGAAGCATATTACAGGGCTTGTTGAAATATAAATGAAGATGAGAAGGTTGAAGATACAGAAGTGTTGCAAGTTTATGGAGGAGTTATGTTGCAGGCAAACCCTGGTAGTGCATCTTAGCAAGTCATTGCATAAAGGTCCTGTAAAAATGCTTCGGACAAAACCTTTTAAGGTTTGAAGTAGAAGCTGTAGAAACTCGTTCTACAAATCATAATTAAATAAAGAGTAATACATTTTCTAGACAACAGCTTGGTTTATATTTCTATACAATGAAAATAAAATGTATAAGGATAATGCCATTCTCTGCTTCAAGACCATACGATTTACCAGTGGGAGTGTGTTGGGTGGATTGTGCTGTACAGTGCTTCTTAGAAATGCTGATGGAAAAAAACAGCTCATGCAACCTTCTATGCAACCATCCATGGGAGAAGACAGGACCTTTGACATGGTCCATGCTTTCATGGTTTGCTGATGGCTGCCTTTGCGGATGTATGAGTATCACAACCAGCACTCTACCTCCAATCCTTAGTGCACTGAAGTTAAGGCAAAGTCAATAAGTTAATAGTACCTTCAGTGGCACAAGGAACACCAGAAGATTTGCTCAAGGTCACTCTTGCACTGAAACATATCCATGGGCACCCAGGATTTTGCCCTTTTTGCTACTTAATGCCAATTTACCTGATATTGAATCCTTTTGCCCCTTCTTCATATATTTGTCATCATGAATCCAAGGCTGCAAAGTAATCCCCGAGTCATATCCCTGATACATTTTTCATTATTTCTGTTTGTATGTTTCACCTTCTGCAGATCACATCAGCAAGAAAAAAATGTCCCAGCATGTACTATTTAACAGAGTGCACATTAGTTACCTCTTGCCTCTGACAACTTTTTGTATTAAAAAAATAGTTGAGAAAACTTTGCAATATGTGATTAACATTCTAGGTTCATTGCAGCAATATGTGACTTGAAAAGTGCTTGAGATGCAAAGCACATAGTGATGATACTGTCTTGTATGAATGTCCATGGAAACAAATTACCTTTAGTAGAGGAACTGGCTTTATAAGGAAGAGCACAGTTCTCATTCAAATTTGAAGTAATCTCATGTGGTTTACAACTTTTACTTCAATCCTGTTTGTAACTTGGAATGCCTGCAACAACTCAATTTGTCACCACAAAGCTTTAAATCTTTGCCTCATTTTTCCTTTGTTCAGTCAAGATCATATTTTTGAAAGAGCCAGAGGGTTTGTTCAAAGTCTGAAGTACTTTAAAAGACTATGCGTTCAAAGTGCCTATAACAAAAACATTTCCTGTAAAGTCCCAATAGGAATTACAGCAAAATGAGTCTTCTGACTTAAGCTTCAACGATAAGGAAATCCATGAGTATATGTTAGGGGACATTTAAAAGAAATGTTATAAAAACTAGGAAAATAAAATGGAAACCATTCTTCTCACTGATATCTTTTAAAAAATGTTCTAACAGAAATAATTGTTTTCAACTAGCAGTGAATGTCTTTTGTGTTTATACACAAATGTGAACTGTATCTTTTCTTTAAGAACAATATATTTTTTTAAGAATAATAATTAATGCTGGAAATGTACTCTTACAGTTAAAGCAAGCATCAGTCGATGCAATGTCTGCAGAATCATGAGCCAGTAACAGGCAATATCACTGTATTAAATGGGGACTTCAAAAATCCTGAGCCATTTGTACCAAATTTCTTCTAGATTTTCAGGTGAAATCACAGGGGATTGCTCATCTCTGTTGGATAAAATAAAATTTCATTTTTCTTACCTTCCTTTGCTTTCAAATAAAAATATAATTTTTAATAGAATATTGTGGAGTTTGGTTGGCCTTCTTATATAGCCATTCATGAACATGGGGGGTTTTGTTTGTTCTATTTTTCTTCTCTTTTTTCTTTTTTTAAAGGATTATTATAATTAAAACTGGTCAAAATAGATTTTTTTTTATTTCATGAAAATTTTTCATGTTCCCAATTCCTTTGTAAATAGAAACAAAGCCAAAAATATCTTTTTCACAAAAAAAGATGTACTTTCACCTAGATAAACTAAAAAAAAAGAAACAAATTTAAAAAATAAACATTACACTTACTTACGATGTACTGCCTTTATTAAAATATTTCATACCATACCACACTACTTACTGCTGCTCCAAACATCTTCATAAAAATTATACAATGTTGTGCACTTCTACTATGTCACGAATTAATGTAAGAATTAAATGAAATTGGTTTTGATATAATTTCTCAAGTTTTCCAGAACAAATATACTTTCATTCAATGAAGCTCCATATGCAATTTCTTTGTTGTTATTTGTGGGAAAATTTGCCCAAACTGGTGTCACTTTTTGCAGAAAAAGACCCAATCAAAATGACAGTTTCAACCAAAAGCTGCTTTGTGACACCTTGCTGACCAGCTTGATTGCTGTGCATAATCTTCAGCAGAGCACAGCCTGCTGCTTTCACATCAGCTGCCAGGCGAAGTGGGCGGTGTAGCACAGCAGATAAGGAGCATGGCCCTGGAAGTCTGCTGGCAGCAAGGCACTTACCGCTCTTACTAGTCAAGTGCACAGTAAGTGCTATCATTTATAATGCCAAACTGGTTGTTTTATTCCTCTTATGCATCTTTTTCTACAGAGTATTTATTTGTTTATCACATTGGCACCATGGTGCAAAGCTGAGCAGAAGTTGCTATTGGAGTTTAACCCACTTCCAAGCAAAGATGCCAAGATTTTTCCAGCATACTGAGTTTTGTTTGGAGAAAAAAAAAAAAGAAAAAAAAGGGAATTCACACATTCTGTAAACACAAAGGCTAACATCTATTTTCAGAGTACATCATCACAGAGAACAACATGTTCTCTGTTTAATGTGACTCTACTGCCTGTAACAGAAGATAAAACGCGAAGTATTTCTTCGGAGGGGAAGCTCTATTAAAAGTATCTTGAAGATAGCCCACATAATTTTATTCAAGTTATCAAGTATGTGATGTCTTACAAAAATCATTTAAGCTATAAGGAGGATTACTTCTGCATTGTTTAAAATAACCTATACCAGTGGAGATTAAGGCTTGTAAGGCTTTTATCTAGCTCCACAATGTCATAGAAGGAAGGTGGATCAAGCCCCAGGTCTGTATCACATGATGGCGGAAACATCAAACAGGCAGGGGAAATGGCGAGCATCTAAGACATGACATATGCTTGTAGTATAACCTCTGCAGAATGGTCACGTCCATCTACCAGAGATTAAGACAAATGGTAATGATTACCTCTCTACAGCTTCCTGAGGGGAAGCAGAGAGGGAGGTGCTGGTCTCTTCTCCCTGGTCACAGAAGACAGGACGCACAGGAGCATCACAAAGCTGTGCCAGGTGAGGTTCAGACCAGATATAAGGAAAAATTTCTTTACCATGATCAAACACTGGAACAGGCTTCCTAGAGAGGTAGTTGATGCCCCAGGCCTGTCAGTGTTCAAGAAGCATTTGGACAATGCCCTCATTAATGTGCTTTAACTTTTGGTTAGCCCCGAAGTGGTCAGGCAGTTGGCCTCAAGGTCTTTGAAGGTCCCTTCCAACTGAACTATTCTATTCTATTCCATTCCATTCCATTCCATTCTATTCTATTCTATTCTATTCTATTCTATTCTATTCTATTCTATTCTATTCTATTCTATNTTTTTTTTTATTATATTTTTTTTTTTTTTAATTAAACAAACCTAAAAAAAAAAAAAAAATCCAATGTTTTTCCTAGAATGCATGAAAGACAGTTAACTTGCAGCACCTGTTTCATATCCCTATTCTACTCCCTGGAAAGAAAGAATTTTATCTAATGAAAGCAAATCTTCCCTGGCTAAGTTGAAGGCTCATGCACTGAATATTCCAGAGTACTCTCAGCCATATCTAACAAGCGTGGTATGGCTCACATAGTACAACAGGATTTTGTTATGCAGAACTGTTTTATCTGAGAACTTTCGGCCTGCTCCTAATGAAAGGGCAAATTCTTCCTTCCTCATTGAAAAGGTTATTGATGTAAGGAGAATATGTCTTAGTATGTCTTCTCCCAATAATAGAGAATAAAAGAACTGATACAAAATGAACTTCCTATTATTGCTCCTACTGCTGGCACAGTCCCTGCACAGTTCTCGAATTCCATGTGTGGTACAACTACACTGTTTCTACTGCATGAGAAATCTGATAGCCCATGAACATGAGCAGGATCAGCCAGCAGAAAAGCTTCTGATATTCTTTCATTCCCAAACCTGCAAAAGACCCCAAATAATAAAGTTCCTTTATTATTTAAAGAGGTCATGGGAGAGTTATACAGTCAAGAAGAACATGCACTGTGAAGTTTAAACTGGTGGACCCACAATCATTTTTGAGTTATAGGCTAACCTCATGCCAGAGCAAAACCCCTCTGCAAGTCACCATGAGTGTTTGCATATGGATATGCACAAACTAGCCCCATATTTTGTTTTCTTATGGCAATAATAAGGGCATGCTCTGGCCCAGGAAGGAGTTACAGTATGTTCATCTAGCATAGGTCAGTCTCAGTGCAGCCCCAGAATTTTTTTTATTTTTTTTATTTTTTATTTTTTTTTCTCGTGTATCCAGATGAGCTATTGTTGCTATAGAGAACTGATGTAGAGAGACAGAACGATGATGGGACAGGCAAGGGGAACAGGCGCAGCTCTTGTCTTGGGAGTGGTGGTGTCCAACCCAGCAGAACTTCATAAACCTCACTAAAGCCTCTCTTCGCCATTCTATCTCAACAGTAGCATGCGAGCGGCATAGCACAAGTTGCAACAAGGAGGAAACATGCACAACAAATGCAAGATATAAAAAGTTACAGCATGTACTGACACATAGTTTCCATATATACATATATTTTTTTTACTAATGCTCAAATGAATCATGGAGTTTTCATGCGTTTGTCCACCTGCACAGTAGCCCTCAGTAAGGAATTTGCTGGCTATCCCCAGGCTTGCAAAGATGAGTTATGTGGAAATTCCGTCTTAGCGCAAAAACGTAACAGCTATTTTCTCTGTATTCCAAAGAGTAACAACTAAGCCATCTTGTCTTCTTAATATTATTGTGTTACTGCTATAAATAACATACGCTGTTCTTGTTTAGTGCTGTGCTGCGCTCTGAAATTTCAAGTGTGTAACACCTGCAGGTCTGTGCTTGAGCACAAACTTACTGTTTTCTGCTGAGAACTTCACCAGTCAAAATGTGTTAGAGTTGCCACTGATTATGCTTCATGCTAACTAGACTCCAGTGAAACATCATTCTTCTCTTCCCTTAGAGTTGTTGACAGAAATATTTTTTTCGTAGCCTCACTGAAAAGGTGTTTTAGTTTTCTGTATATACCAGTCACACCTAAGAAGGTAACAAAAGAACTAAGTTAAGGCTGGTGCCTACATCCAGTTCCCTTCTGCATCGTGCTTAGTAATTACGCACTTTCATCACTGTCATTCATGGTACACAAGAGCAGAAGCAGGAAATATTCTGTTGGCAATGAAATAATGAAGAAACCAAACCAGGTATCAGGGAAAAGGTCCAATTTCAACATTACAGCAGTGCAGATCAGCCAATGCACCTACCAGTCTAGCAACTACGAGGAACAATACAAACAGCAGAAACTAAGAGGATAGGTGATAGAGACAGTGTTACTACATGTATGTTTTTAGTGGGCTGTGGTCATTACCCTTAGAAACATTAATATTTGGTTTTGGCTATCTTATATGGTGTCCTTCTGTCAATGGGAGACTGGAATTCAGCAAGTTGACTTCTTTATAGCCGATTGCAAAATAAAAGAAAAAGTGAAACTAACCTCAAGGAGGAGAGAATGAAAGACCTCAACATGCAGTGATTACAGGCTGTCCACTACTATCTATCTTTCCTGAAGACGGAAAAATGTACCTAGAGACCAGGATTTGCCTGATCTCCAGTTGGTTTTCTACACAAGGGCACTTGCATTTCTTGTCCTATCCTCTCCTTCAGCTGTCTGCCTCTTAGCCATTAGGTGATACAAAGAGAGACAATGCCTTCTATTCATTAAGTGCTTGTGTGCTGATCTAGTATTATCACCTTTTACGAAAATTATTAGACATTATAAAAGAATGGTTTTTTAATACTATAGGCTTTTGCTAAACAGCATATATTTAAGCTAAATTTCTCCATTCAAGTATCTGTCTCAAGCACAGAGTTTTGGGGGAGGGAGATCTTAGCCCAGATGATTCAGCTGCTTCTGAAAACAAGGAAATGCATACCGCTTACCCAAATTAAAAATAAATCTGATCACCCTCTCAGAATGGTGCCATATTTATATCTGTTCAGGAGAGCAAGATCTTTGGTCACTACAAAGCTCTCTAAGATCTACTGACTTCATGTGTGGAACCAATAGAAGCAAGGAATAGGAAAGACCTAAATGAAAAGTACAAAAATTTCACATTTTCTTACCAGAAGACCTGACCCTGGCCCATTCTGAAAGTGCATTTGGTGCATGGCATGAAGGACCTTTTCCGGCATATGGAATTCGCTTATTCCAGCTCCTATGCAAAATAAATAAGGAATAAAATAAAATGTAGATCAGCCTTCTTTCCCTGGGTTGATGGAAACCTTCTTGATCTCTTGGTTTACATTTCCACTATGCAATATTATTTTGTACTGCTGCTCTATAAAGCTCAGCATCCCTCCTTCGAAACTGAGCTAGGAATTTGACATTAATATGAGATTCTTCCTGTCTACAGAAAGGAAACCACAGAACACCTCTTTGCTAACATTAGCCCTAACAAAGTATGAACAAATCCAAGGGGTTCAAAAAGCATTCAGCTAACACAGAGCAGTTAGTAAATGAAACAGTTAATGAAGTTTTGAAGGTCTCATATGCTTAATTATTTGAAACTGTATCCTGCTCATAGACTGATACTGAAGGAAGTTAATTAGCAGGTATTTTGGCAGTCTGTTCAGCTTAATTCTCTTGCTACTTCCTGCCAGGTCAGAGTATCCAGAAGGTAGTGATGAAAAGCTTCGGAAATTCTCTCTTGGCTGCATGTCTGTACATCATGAGTGACAGCTCTTACACCCTTGCTGCACGTATTATTTTATAACCTAGCTGAGCGGATTTTGTTGTTAGAGATGCAAGTAGACACTTACACACATTGGTAAGGTTGGGAAATAGAAGGAGCAATTTTTCTTGGTTCAATTACTTAGAGAAAACCACAATACAGCCACAGCCTTCAGGTGGTATTCGGTTACCCGACTCACCTGAGCCTCTTAAACTGATGGTGCAAAAATACTGGCTTAACAAATCAGGATGATTTCTCGGGGTAAATGGGGAAATTACAGTTTGAACACTATAAATATCCAGTCCTTGGAGCAGATCCAAAGTATGATCTTTTTAGAATCTAAAATCCATCTTTTGGGTGACCCTAGAAGCCCGGTGCTGGACTTTTAAATCAGAAGCTCACAGTAGTGTTGAGAAGCAGGCTCACTGGTAAACAAACAAACAAACAAAACAAAACAAAAGAACCCTGGAGCACCAGATGTGTTTGGTGCATGTGTTTTATCTGTATTTCAGTTTTGCAGAAACACCAGAAGCGAATGGGGTAGAGCTGTGCCTTTTCCAAACATCTACATCCATGCAGTGGGAGAGCTCTTCCCGAGAGCAGGTCCCCATGGCCACATTGGTCTCAGCAGATCCCTCTCTAACTTCCTTTTGCAGCAGGCCAGGGCATAGATATCAGCCATTCTGTGCCAGCTACAAGGAGCAGTCTCTGGACAAGTCCTTCACTCACATGTTCTGCATAAAGCCACGTCATGCTTGCTTAAGCTCCTTAGTTAATCCTGCTTGATAAAGAACTGAGCTCTTTGCAGGGGATGGGTGGGTAGGGCCATGCAGTTTTGCAGGCTGTAAAATGCAATTTGCTTTGGCTGGTAGGACAATGTTTTCCACAGGATCAGCTTCTCAGAGGACGGCAACCTTCCCCTCACACAGCAGTTCTTCCCTCCCCTAATCTAGTTTGCTTCCTGCTCTCACTTGCCCCAAGAGTGGACAGATATTCCAGATGCGCAATGAAAAGCAAAACATCCTGCAGAAAGCCAAACCAATGGGAAAATCCCTGATTTGCAACGTGACTTCATGCCCCGACCATATTGCATCAGGTTCTAACTCTAGGGCCCAATGGAGAAACAGCTTGTTGCAGGACGGAACACCCAGCACAGGGAACAGCCCTCCAGCTCCAGCCTCTGGGGTCCTTCAGCCTGCTTTTTCACTAATACCAACACTTCATGGAGACTGCACGTATGGCAAATCCACGTGCTCCAGTGGAGCTGCATTTCTTGTTCCAAGGAAATGCGCCTCCCACTGTACATTGCTTTATTTTCTTGTGAGGTGGAAGCAGCTCCTTGCTGGAAGCAGTGGGCTCTATTCCAACCAGAACTTCATAAATCTCAGTAAAACCTTTCTTTGTCATTCTGTATTAATGAATGGTGACATACAGTGGCAGCGTAACACAGAGGTAATACAAGTTTCTTATGTATATATTATATACATATATACCTTTTTCTAATGCTTAAACGTGTCACAGAGTTCTTACACATTTGAGTACCTGAATCGCAGCCTTTACTGGGGATTTTGCTGGCTATCCGTAAGCTCACAGAAGGCAGGCATGTAGCATCTAGGAGTAGTGAGGCAAAAGGGCACATGAGAGGAAGTCACAACGTGGTCTCTTTTACAAGGAAAGAGCTTTCATTTTTTTCCTTTTTTTCTTTTTTCTTTTTTTTCTGTGTTGCAAAGCATAACTAGATATTTTAATCTTAGTATTATCTTGGTAATTAGTGACCCATACTGCTCTGATTTTCTGTGGTGTTGTTCTCTCAAACCTTCATTACTTTCACAAATATGCACATCTACTGCAAAATCTGATAAGATCAGGTAAAAAGCACTATCACTGCTACCGGGGAAGATTAAATCTAAATTGGCAAGGGGTTCAGATTTAAATTTTTCTTTATCAAGTAGAGGTACTGATTAGTCTCACATTTATTTCCAAAGCTTTAGTGTTGTACTAAATGTCTTTTGAGTGGTGTACTGTATACAGAGGATAAGCATATCTTGGGGCCTGTGGTATGTTTTTTAAAAATGTAAATATTACACAATACCTTGTATTTGGATCTGCATAATGTCACTAAAAACATCTGCAGAACTTCAGTTCCCTCTAATCTTACTACTTTCCAGACAGCTATAAACTGATATCTCAAAATGCAACACTTACAATGGGCAAAAAGGTTTCTTCTCACCAAACTGAATTCCTCTGCTGGAGACACAGTCCAGTGACAACAGCAGCCATAACCTAGGGTTTGTGGCATTGTTGTGCTGAAGATTAAATAGAAGTCATTCACGATTCTTGTTAATTTTTCAAGTCTCAATCCTCTACTGTGACCCTTTAGATACTAGTGTGGTTTTTGTTCTTAAATGATCAACTGATCATATCACTTTACTGCAACTTCTGTAGAGTTGTTGTTCCCTCTGCAGCTGATTCAAAAGCCAGAATGCAATGAAAAGGTATCCACACTTCCACTGTTTTAAATCTTTATAGTTTTTAAGTCAGTTGCATGACTTCAGGTGCTGCACAGGCAAGATTTCATTCTGACTTTTTAGAATATTTGGTCTTGCAATATGTTAGTAATTAGTAAGGAGTTGCAGATGCATTGGGATAGCCTGCTAGCCTTTTATCAGTATGGAAGACCTTTCCATGCAATGATGGCTGTTAAGCATGACTGTTTGCAAATTACATTATTTCTGGAAATTTAAATAAGAATAGATTTTATTTTTAGTTTAATTCTGTTGGTTTAACCGTTATGATTTTAGTAATTAAAGGTTGGTTCTACGGAACCTAAGGAAAACTGTCATTATATTAAATCTTTATTCATTGAAGTCAAGCTTCCAGAAACATGTACAGAGGGGTTTTAACTGGTTTAAGTGGTGGAACTAATGCTATGGGCTGAATCTTACACAGAAGGTAAAAACAGGTGATTATAATAGTCCTTTTAATCTTAGTTTTGAAAATTAGTCTTTAAGTCAATGCATGGGGAGACAGATATGCATTTAGGTGTGAATCTCTGTCCAAGACATGAAATGAATTGGATTGAAACTTCAAAATTCATCAACAAACCTTTAAAATTATGCATGTTGAGCACATTCAGCAAATCAAAGGAAAACTGAAGTTGGATAAAACTGCTGAGTAAATTTATGTACTGAAAACCAGTTTTACTGGAAGTTGTTCAAATGCTCTGAAGTGTGGTAGCACAACTGCAAAAATCCTGTGTAGTACAAAGAAATGCTCATTCTGATACTTTCGTTCCTCCTAAAAGGGTTATCATGAAACATTCCCTCATGAACAAAATTGATGCTACCCAGGCCACAGATTTGCAAAGTTCTAGGGAAAGAAGCCTTTTCCTCAGCCAAAAGCAAAGAGAATTTTAGAACCCTGGGGTTTGTGTCTTACATCTTGCAGGTAAAGAGCTCTTTCTACACTCAATGGGTAATAAATATGGGAAGCAAAACTATCTGCTCGTTTCTTTGATATCTCTTTAAACCCACATATCAGTGAGGATACGCTTTTCTAGTTAGATGTAACTGCTAAAGCTTGAAAACATGAGAAACAGTAAAAAACGACAGTGAAGAAGAAGTCTACATAAGCATCAGTTCTGCCAATTTAAATGAAATTTATCTTCTATGTTAACAACATAAAAAGATTGGTGGAAGAAAATGTTGATTTATGAGATGGAGTTATAAAACATACCAGGCCTGGATGCTTGATTAGATTCAATCTATAAATCCTATTCTGTATATTCACACATAATTCAAGGGTAGACAGGTCTTTCTTCTAAATTCAGAGGCTGTCAGGTGCAGATTATAAACATGAGATAGTACAGTACTTGTTACAAAATGTGAACGTAGTACTCTGAGGTAACATCATTTGACCTGTATGTGTTAGATAATTGTTCAGTGATTTTTGACAAAACTAAAAATTCAGCCTGTGAGCAAAAAGGCCTTTGCTGCTCCACTTTTATGATAAAGTGAATTGTATTTGTCTGGTTTTATAGTGTGTTACATTTAAGGTCCTGAAAATGTTGCAAATTTTGTGCTATAGATTGATTGCATCATTAATATAGTTCAAATTGTAACTGTCATAAAGCCAGTTTGTAGCCATTATCCCTGATGTGCATGACTGCAGTTACAGTGATCTTGTCTCCCATTTCAGCAGTATAAACAGCCTTGCGGAATAAGGAGGCCTCCCCTCCCCCCCACCCCCATATTCACACATTAATGCAAACTGCAAATCTTATTTAGAAAATCTGAGAGGATATCAACATATAGCTAATGCACTTACAGTGGGAGTTGCAGTT
The DNA here is from genome assembly GCA_013399475.1 of Chauna torquata. Lineage (NCBI taxonomy): Eukaryota > Metazoa > Chordata > Aves > Anseriformes > Anhimidae > Chauna > Chauna torquata. Next base: position 172,593 of record VXAL01015905.1, on the reverse strand, counting down.
TCATTCTACATCAGGGTTAAAAGTTTTAATCTAAATTTAATACTGGTTAATGAATAAGAGGCAGCCCTGGCCCTGCCTGTGGTGCTACACAGCGATGGCCAACCCACGCATACTAATAGCAGAGCTGTTCACTACATCTTCACTATCAAAACCCCTGGGTGGATGACATTCATGCAGCTAATGCTGGAATCTCTCTGGTTACCTTATTCCTTATCTTGTTGACAGCTCCTTCTGACGCAATCTCAGATCTATATAAATGTCAAATGCTCAAAATAAATTGCTATGAGGACAGCATCTAACTTTTAATGGGTTTTCTTGCAGAAGAATCTGCTTAAACATAAGTGTTGCACAGCAGAGATGCTTAAATCTTAATGCAGTAAAACCAAGTGTGAAAATATGTTTTATGTTCATAGCCCCAAGCTTAGAAAGTCTCCTTTAGAAGAATGAGAAAGAAAATTCTAAGTCCATCCTCTTTTCTGCTATGGTGGCACACATGAAAACTAATTACCTCATTGCAATACCAAAAGAGAAAAGGAAAAGGACTGCAACTTGTCCTTTAGGTCTATCTACAGGCTTTATTATAGTTCTTTCTCATTTTTAGAAATGCATGACTTTCAGATTGCAACTTTGCATTCCTTGTTTTTGTAACAGGTTAGTGGTTGGTGGTTTTTTGTGTTTTTTTTTTATCAGATACTTGAGCTAGACCAGTTGTGCCGTCTGAGACTGAAATAAGGAAAATATGGAGGTTTCTTGCTAATGTTTACAAATAAAGCTGAGAAAAACTCTAGGAGGGTAATGTCCAATCATATTTTCTCTGAAGAATACTGCACTGCAAGCAGCAACATGCTGTAGTGTAGGGTAGGGTGACAGAAGAAGCAGTAGCAACCTCAGAGTTTCTGTAGGAAATTATTACCTGTGGCCATGAGAAGCTCTTGTAGCTGTCACTGTCATTCTTGCAATCTTGACTGCTTTTCTTGTGGGCATACAGTGTGCTAGTTACATAGAATGATAGTTTATATAACCACACTATATTTGCTCATGGAAGCATAGTTTCACTAAGTGAAACTCCTATGGGCTAAATCGAATTCTCCTGCTCTCTATTCTATAAGCACAAGCTAAGTCAAGAAGAGTTGTACTTTCTACATTCAAAATGTGACACTAAAGCATTTATTGAATACTTTGAAACCAAATTGTAGACATTTCAGACTGGATATCTAAATTAAAAAAAACTTCTGTCTTCAATTTCTGGCTGCATGCTTCACATTGTGAAGGGGAGAGACTACTATATCTTTGTATCGCATGAGAGTTGTGAAATACTCTAGAGCTGCATTTACAAGCAGTATAAAAATCATGAGAGGATGACAATTCTCCTCTTAGAACAGCATTTCCACAGTATAGGATATATATGATAAATAAGGCATAATAAGGCATCACCTGCATGTTGACTAGCAGTGGGTAAAAACAGACAAAATAGCAAATAACCGTCTATCTACAGAACACTGTCCAGGCTGTGTGCTGAACAAGGCAGGCGTCCTGCTGGAAAATGTCATTCTGTTATGCAGTTAGAGAGTGGTAGCCCTTACCCTTACATTTCTTAATTTTAGAAACCCTGACTTAATAGCGCTCCTGTCTTTGGGTGGTTAATTTTGCAAGTATTAGGTATTCAAGGAATACTAAAGTTCTTGTAACATGGTAAACAACAATCAAGAGTTCACATATCCTTACTCAGCACTCACAAAAAAATGACTTCTTTCATGTCATCTAATAACACTTCTAAAGGAAGAGGCAGAGGAAGGTTCAGATATGTTACAAGAAAATTTAACAACTTTGCAGTGTTATGTTATTTCTCTATTTTTTTCCCTTTTCCTTCTTCCTGCTAACATTCCTTTGGACTCGGTCTTTTCTGCTTCTCCATCCTGTGCTGTCATGCATGTCAGCACTGTTACTGCTGAATGTATAGATGTGAATAAATGTTTCCAAATCTATTTTATATTTAGATATCATAATAAAAATGTAAAGAACCTGCACAAAGTGATCTGCAACATCAGAGTTCTGGCTTGCACTGTATAAAATGTTCTCAAAGGTGCCAGAATTTCACAAAAAAGATTAAAAAAAAGAATAATGTGAAAAATACTGTGGAAAAAAAATGTACGCTGTACTAACATTTAGAAGGATGTTTTTCATTCTTAAATTGCTATCTTTTTTGTTAAATTCTGTACTAAAGTATTGCATTAATTCCTGGACAGTTAATTGCAGATCTGCAGTAAAAATGAAGAAACTAAATCAAATGCAGTATGAATATCTAAGGTAAAGTTAGTAATAGACATGCAAAAAAATGTATTAAAAATGCTATTTGTCATAACAAGATGCTGTTTCTTTCTGTTCGTATTCAGAAACGACTGTGAGTATTGCTCTCAGGACTAAATTGTTAGCTGAATTCTGAAACAAAATTATGTAAAATGATTTTTAAAAATTGCTCATATCCCAAAAATTCAGTAGTGTCTCCATTATTCACTTTTGTTAAGTTTTCAAGCCATTTCATTCACTTTTGTTAAGTTTTCAAGCCATTTCCTTTCGTAAATTTTAATGTTATACTTTGCATTTCAAACATGACAGCAACAACTGTCGTAAGCTTCACATAGATAAAAACTAAAAAGCTTGTGACAGACAACCCGATAACATCATGAATGTTTGTCACCAGTTTGTAGACAAAGTTCCTCTTATTTCTATGTTGTCATAGTTGATAAAAAATTTAGCAGACTCATTCAATGCAAAGACAAACGGCAAAAGCTGTAGAGTTGCATGAATATTCAATTACTTGAAATTGTTCAAAGATAATAAATTATTACCTAGCTTTGTACAAATTTATGCCATATCTGCTAAAGATCGTCATCTAACTTGTAATTAAACTGTCCTGTAAGTCTAATATATTAGCAATGTGCAATAGATTTCCATGTTTCACACAGTTTATACTTGAATCCATGCCATCTGCATGATAGTGGCAAGTTGCCACAGAGACGTCAGTTTTTCCTGACCCTGAAACCACATGCCAAGGACAGTATATGAGCATCAGTGCAAGACTGGAAAATTTAGGAAGAATAGAGTTTAGTAATCACTGTACAGGCTGCTCGTTTTCTTTCTTTTACTAAGGAAGGACAATACTATCATCAGCGTTAGTTCAGGTGCACCTCTCAGGCTAGTAGGCGTGTAATAGTCTTTTAACGTTTCACAGAACTGATGTTTCTTTTGTCACCATATGCCACCAAATATCACAGAACTGTTTAAACCTTCAGAGAAAGGGTTCAGTGGGTGTTGGATGGAAGACCAGGTCCAGGAAAGGCATGCTAGCACTAAATGGCACAGAGATGCTTATTTAGAGCGGAGCACAGAGTGGTAGGAGAACAGAGATGCCTAGCACTACAGCAGTGTATGACGGCACTGTGAACTAATCCTTTTTATGTCTTCTGGCATTGCACACATTTAAAACTACAATACTGATTTAGCAGAAGAATATTGCCCATCAGTTTTAATCTTAAAACAGAAGATTCTTGAGACAAATTTACTTCCCTGGCAGACCACAGGAACTGGTGAGGTCTCCACTTGTGTTTCCCTTCCCCTCTGCTCAAATTGAGCTTTCTCAGCCTTTCATGGGAATTACCTGAACCCTTTTGAGTTACATTTGCTGATGGAATACAGCTGCCTGGGAGAATACTACATACTGTCTCCCTAAGGTGTAACTCTAACACAAAACAATTGCTAAAGATTATTGTAGCAAACCGGTACTGTCTTTTAGGGCATTAGCTGTGACATATTTTATCTGCTCAGCCTTCATAAATCATGCCTAAATCAGCTGTTGGGTAAAAGATCAATGTGTCACTGGATTCTTCTGCCAGAGGGTCCTCCTTTTTGCTACTGTTCTCTTAGTTTCCTGCTCTGGGGAAATGAGTGACATTATGGATAATGAATGTACTGACTGAAACTTCTGTTAGCCATTAAGTCATATTAAATGTTCTCTCTCTGTGTGGGTGGAGGAAGCTGGGTCTCGTTGGGGGTTCAGAAGGAAAGATCAATGTATTAATTAATGTATTAGAAAATGACAATCAGAATTTCTGGATCTGATTTCAGGCTGTGTTATAGCTGTAATATCATATACAACTGTTCTTCTCGATGTAGTCAGAATTTGTTTAGTTAGAACACCGTTCATACTCACAAATTCGAACAGAATTAATTTCCTTTAAGTTCAACATTAATAGCTGATATTCATCCTCAGAAAAATAACATATCTGTTCATCACGGTACACCACTGACATGATTCTAGTTACATCTGTGCAAAATCGAAGGTGAAAGCCAGACAGAATTATTCTCCGTATTCTTCTAGTAGTGTAGCCAAAATTCTGAAATAAACAGAAGTATTCTATTTTCTGTTTTTGCTTAGGAAAAGCTTGTTACCTTTATTTTGTGGCACTCTAAATCTTGATGAGGAAACAAGCGAGGAAATTTTGCAGCTTTTGGCTTCATAGCTGGACAAAAGCGTGTTTGGGGTTTTTTTTTGTCTTGTTTGTTTGCTTCTGTTTTTGCTTTTGTTCTTGTTTTTATTACTAGTTTTGGATTCATTAAAGGATTATTTATACAGGAAGCAAGGACACAAAGAGTAACATGGCTGTCAAAAACTACTGTATTTAGAGTCTGGTGTGCCTAACCTACAATCTCAGGTAATTACCAGGGTTGCAACAAGACCTTCATGAAAACGGCCTATCCCACTTATTTGTAAAGATTTTCATTGTGTTGTAAAAATATTGGCATATTTCACCAAAATATTTGGAGGTGGGTAACAGAAAACATAATAAAATAGAGGTGCTGGTGTCTGCTCCAACGTATTCCTAGGTGTTAAGTTTATTGTCTGGCATTTATTGCACCTGTCTATTTAGAAATCTATCTGTCAGCTGAGGGGGGCAAATTACAGCTGCTAGCTAAAGGAACAAGAAACAGTATTAGAAGCTAGCTAGAAACTTTGCTGCATTCAGACATTCTTTCATTCAACTTCTGTTGAGTGCCACTGGCTTTGCTCCGTCTTCCCAGGCTATCTATTTTCATGTTTTCAGTGTTGTTAAATATTATTTTAATGCACAGGGTTTAACATCAGGGGACTGGAGCACCTCTCCTATGAAGACAGGCTGAGAGAGTTGGGGTTGTTCAGCCTGGAGAAGAGAAGGCTCCGGGGAGACCTTATAGCGGCCTATCAGTACCTAAAGGGGGCCTACAGGAAAGCTGGAGAGGGACTCTTTGTCAGGGAGTGTAGTGAGAGGACAAGGGGGAATGGTTTTAAACTGAAAGAGGGTAGGTTTACATTAGATAGAAAGAAAGAAGTTCTAGTAAGAAATTCTTTTCTATGAGGGTGGTGAGGCACTGGAACAGGTTGCACAGAGAAGCTGTGGATGCCCCATCCCTGGAAGTGCTCAAGGCCAGGTTGGATGGGACTTTGGGCAACCTGGTCTAGTGGGAGGTGTCCCTGCCGTGGCAGGGGGGTTGGAACTAGATGGTCTTTGAGGTCCCTTCCAACTGAAACCGTTCTATGATTCTATGATTTCGGTTGGACAATCAATAATTGGAGTCCGCAGAATATGGCAAATACAGTTGCCTTTCACTTGTTTTTGTTTGCTTGCTCGTATCCGTCACTCCTTGCCTTTCTATTACACCTTTAGATCATGAGCTCTTCCAGGCAAAGACATTATCTTTTTCCATACATTCACTTAGTTCATTTTCTCTAGAACTTATTTGGGTCTCTTTAAATGTATTTTAATTGGTAATCCCAGGACAAGCATTCTTTATCAGTTTTACCTGTAGTTTTAAATTGTTTGTAAAATACTTGTTTAACTGTTTTTAAGACTTTTTCCCTGTACAATTTTTCTTCACCTTGGAGCGCAACTGCTGCTCAAACTCCTGCTTAGGTTCTGAAACCATTGACAGTTTGTTACCACTTTCCAGATGTTGGTAAAATTCAATCTTATATTTAATGATTCTCATTAGAAATGAAATCATGTCTTGCATCCATTAATTTAAATGTACTTTGGCAAGAGCTACTTATGACACAGTTATTAATATTCTGCTGTCATACTGCTCATCTCTGAGTAACTGCAACTACCAGCAAGTATTTTGGGAAGCATATAATTAATGATAACCAGGAGTGTGCTTGGCTAACTGAAAAAACATTAGAAGAAGAATTAAATGTCCTCTGCTGTGTAATATTGTTTTACCTAAGGAAAGGACAGCTGATGTGCCTGGATGATATTCACCTTAGCATCATTTAATTCTATGCATTCAGAAAGGATTTTGCTTTTCTTGTTAAAGGTAGGAAGGGCAGAACTTTTTGTGTTATGGTGCATCACTTGTGATCCTTTGTTTACCTGCTGTCCATTACAGTTAGTGTTTTCTCTCCATCCTTCCCCTTCAACATTTCAGTGTATCACAAGCAAGCAAGGTGTAGAAAATGGACAGGAATAAACCTAGAGGTCTAAATTGTTGTGGATACATTTCAGATGAGAACTGAGTTTCAAACCGACCTGTTTTCTGTACCTGAGTTGAACCAGGAGTCTCAGAAAATGCATCCCCATCCTCCTGTTCAACAAGAGCAGCTCAAGTTCTCTGAATGTTTCCCCAATAGCCTATTTACTTCCTCCCTGCTGGTTTTCAGGGTGCCGCAGGGGCCAGGGGCACTGGGGGCTCCACATGAGGGTCCATCAGGGGCGGGCCTGGCAGCCAGAGCCGGTCCCACCACCACAACTGGGGCACTGGGGCAGCCCCAGCCCTGGGCACCAGGCACCTCCCCAGGGACGTGGATGGGTTGAGGCCAGGCCAGGACATGGGCCTGCGGGAGGGCCTGGCTCAGAGGGGCCCACAGCTGGGCAGGGCAGGGCTGCAGGGTGCTGGAGCCCAGCCCTGATGCGGCCTTGCTGGGGCAGAGGCTGAAGGCCCCATAGCTGACATGGGGTCCTGGGCCATAGGGGAGCCCCAGGGGCTGGGTAGGGCAGACAGGGCTGGCGGCGCCTCATGACATTGGGCCATGATGTTGCCTTTAAAAAAAAATGGATAGTTTCAGCTTCTTTCCCACCAAGAGAAAACTCTATGTGCCTAAACATGACCAGGAAACTACTTACATTGCTGGAGATGTTCAGCTACAGATAACCCCAGCAAGGAAATGGATGTACATGCTTCCACGCAAATGTTGCAGAGGACTGACATAAAGGAGGGACCTGGGGACTCACCCTTTTAAAAATAGTATTGGAAGTTTAAGAAACAAATTCTGTAACATTTTCAATAACTGTTTTCAACTAGGAGACTAGAGTCCTTCACATAATCAGCATGCAGGAATGTAATATATTGTATTTCCCAGTTCATAAACTGGAAAGGACGAACCAAGCTTTTCTGTTATTGATGTCAGCTCCGCGACTTGTACTTCCCCATCTTCATAAATGTGCAAGACGCACACTAAGACAAAGATGATCATATTTGACTGCTTTTTTGTGAAATGCATCTTTGCTCCACCTCCATTGCATAGAATTCAAAATTAAGTTGGGAAACATCTTTTTGAAACCTTGTTTGATTTCATTATCTTCTTTGTTCATACAAAGTATTCAACCGTATGCAGCTACAGCTACTCAGCTATGTGCTACACACAGTGAAGGGATTTCTACCTCAGAATTGGGTGCTTCAAACTACATAGCTTCAGATGACATATGGGAAATTTAGCACATGTCTTGGTTATTTTTTCTGTATTTATGAAGAGTGACTCACATTCCCTGTGCACACAGATTTGTGCAAGTTTTTCATTACCCCTTATCCACAGGGTGCCATGGTGTCTTCCTCCTGATTTGAGGCATGAGCCAACACTTACGGATTATGCAGCGTGTGATGCTTTCTCTTCACCACTGACCATGTGCCTCAGGGACAATTTGCTTATAAGGCGTCATCTTGTGATTCACAGATGATTCTGTCTGTAAGTTCATTCCTGCACAGAATGTTACATTTTTTCAAGATCTGGGGCCAGATATCATCAAGCTCAAGGGAACTATGAGAAAAGGAGATGTAGTTTAATAAAACAGATGAGTATGGGTTATTCCACTGTTTTAATTTTCCACCCAAATTGCTTTTGTGTAGGACTTTGATTTGTGAAATTTGGGTGAGATTAACTGTGGATTTCAGACATGCCCAAACTTTTTCAAAGCTTGATAGACTGTCAGGTCTGACAGTTTAGTTTCAGTAAGATGTGGGTTTTCTTCAGCCATAGTCACAGATAAAGTTTGTGGATTTAAGCAAGTCATTTTATCTGTCCTTGCATCCAGTTGACTCTTAATTTGCCTTGTTCACCCAGGCTATTTATTCTTCAGCACAATCGTCATTACTGTGTCTTTTGACTCTGCCGTTAAGACAGACAAATATAATCTCGGCAGGCTCTTGCAAGCAATGTTGAAATAACAATAATTTAAAAATATAATAATTAATATATACTCAGAGACAAAAGATTAACTTACTGATTATTTTGTTTTTATAAATGATGCAGAGCATAGAATTGTTAAGGAAAAAGCCTTTTCTTTTTCTTTCTGAGCAGCAGAGAACTACACTAAAGCCCACATTTCCAGAAAAGTACAGAGGTAAAGGCTGAGTAAGAGGAAGGAAGTGCAATTCCAGAATATGGACTCTCATGAAACGGATACATATGAAGTCTAAATGACCGCTAAATACAAGGATTTTCCCATTTTGCTTTTGAATGAAAAATGATCTTTTTTCTGCCCTTTAGATAATCTCCTGCCTTTGGGATTTATATTGTTCCACAGCTCAAAAAGGAGAAGAACCCATCGGGAAGCAGGAATAATGCGTTATAAAGCTTTTGGAAAGCGCCTGCTGCATTGGATGCTGATGTTGTAGACTTACTGGTTGATTAAATGTTTATGATGCCTTATCTCATATATGGTTTTCACTCCAAAGTTACTGAGCAGCTTGTGGAGCATGTGGCTTTGTTTTCTTTTTTAAAACTTTCTTTCAGCCTTCAATGCAGTAGAAACCAATAATGATACTGAGATATTTTCCTTACAAGCCTCAAATTTAACCTTGACTCTCTCTTGATGTTCATGGCGCTAGACTTCCATCTAACTTGCATGACTGAAATGTAAGCTTTTCTGTTACCTTCTGACTATAGGAGTATGTACTAAGGAGGCAGGGTTTTATTGAGGAAACCCAATACACAGAGTTTCTTAGATGAGCAATGTTGTGGTTTGCCACAGTTACATTAAATCCCACCCAGGCTCAGTTATGGTAGAATGCAAGCACAAGCATTTATTCATGGAATATCCTGAGTTGGAAGGGACCCACAAGGATCATTGAGTCTGACTCCTGGCTCCACACAGGGCCACCCAAAAATCAGACCATATGTCTGAGAGCGTTGTCCAAATGCTTCTTGAACTCCGGCAGGCTCGGTGCTGTGACCACTGCCCTGGGGAGCCTGTTCCAGTGCCCGACCACCCTCTCACTGAAGAACCTTTTCCCAACACCCAGCCTGAACCTCCCCTGTCACAGCTCCATGCCGTTCCCTGGGGTCCTGTCGCTGTCACCAGAGAGAAGAGATCAGCACCTGCCCCTCCGCTCCCCTCGTGAGGAAGCTGTAGGCCGCCATGAGGTGTCCCCTTTAGTTTCCTCTTCCCTATACACAACATCCAAAACCAGCACAGTTACACATCTTTATAAAAAGATATACATGCAGAAATGAAATAAAACCTTGCCTTTCTCCCTTATTCACATAACACTATGTTCGTTTTGAGAATTTATCATGTGGGGCTTGGGTTTTTGCCTCATGCCCCAGGTTGCTTCTGCTTAGTAGCCTCCACCTAAAATCTTCCCAATTACAGCTTCTTTAATCTTCCATCAGTGAAACACCTTCACAGTGCACCTTCAGGTATGCTCACATCTCATCCCTTCCCACCCTTTGGTGGAGTGTTAGTTCTTCTCTCCTTCAACCCTTCAAGTATATCCAAACAGACCTATTATTTTGCTCCAAAACTCATGTTAATCTAGTCTTATGCAGGAGATAATCAGGCCATTCTTCTCAATGAAAACCAGAATTGTTCCCCTCCTTCAGTATGTATATATCGCTTTGATGGCCAAGGGGTTGCCGCCTATGCATATCTGGCTAGTAGACAATACTTTCCTTAAGTGAGCAAAATTCTTTCCTTCTCTAAGGACTGCTTGCCATGTTTTGGTGCAGAATGTAGCTTTCACTGCAGCTTATATCCTATTTCAACCTGTACACTAAAACTATAATCCAGATACTTATACTCAGGTGCTTGCCTACCCCTCATTATTGGTGGAGTCCTGCCTAGAGTGACAATGAATTTTGGTGACCGCTCTCCAGTCTCCTACTCCAAAGCATACAGTTGTACATACAAATGTTCTTTGGATATCAAAGTTATGTCTTTTTTTTTTTTTTTTTAAGAATACGACTGTATTAGGAGATGTGTAAGTCTAAGTTGTGCTTATAAAAATGATAATAATAATGACTTCTGATCAAGTTAAATAAAAATATTGAAAAATCTAGATTTTGTAAAAAGTTGCATTTTGAAGACTAGACAGATTGAGTACCATCAAAAACACATTATTGGATAGAAGTAATTCAGCCTTGTATTTCTGATGTGGAAATGGCAGACTTTCTCTGAAGTGAAACTGGTATTGTTGAAAAACTGCATAAGATAGGAAAATGGTGTTTGTGAGACAGAGCTGAAAGAATAATCGATACCAGGGACTTCGATCATGCTGTCTTCTAGAAAGTCATTGTTTTCTGGGGGCAGTGTAAGTCATCTACCTGAAACATAAGGCCTAGAAGAATTAAGCTCCTGACAATGTGTGGCTGAATGCAAATTTTAATTTTCTCTTGTTACTGCTGAGAAATCCAATGTATATGCATGAACCTTCCCACTAATGAAGGGAGAGGTTTGATCAATGGATAGGTTTGTTTCCTGTCTCTGTGCCAGGGCTCTGACAAAGCTTAGAGAGCCCTCTTCACTATTTCACTACCCTGAAAGGTCTCTCATCTACTATACATGCCACCTCAGAAATGAGTAACTGTATGAGCATTTCACTTCAGCCTTCTTGACTACCTGATATACTTGTCCCGAACACTTCTGATAGGAAGTCTCAACCAGTGACTTCTTTTTATTCATAGGAGCTCAATATAAAAATGGAGAGAAATATGGAAAAATTAATGTTGTTTGTTTTGTTTTAACTTCATTGCACTCATAAAGCATTGACAATATTTACACAACTCTACTGCTAAGTTTTCATCTTATTCTGTAAAGAGATCAAATTTGACAATTTCATGGATCTGGAGGAGGGTAAACAGTTTCATAATCAATAAAACTGATCTTAGGCATCAAAAGAGATAAAGGGCATGTCAGGTGCTAATAGTTTTGCATGAACTCTGTGTAGGGCATCATGATTATCACAGGTACTGCTACCTTTCTAAATGTCTTTTTTGGAGCAGAAGTTGACTGAAGTAGTGCTAGCAATAAAGTATCTGTATGCCTGTTATATGATTGATTGCTTTCCTTGCAGATGAAACATCAAAAGTACCCTGGATTAGAAAATGTTCTCAGTTCCTGTAATGTAAAAACTACTTTGAAAAAGAAAAGTAAAAAAAAAAAAAAAAGTTATTCTTCTGAAGGCTTGAAATAATTCTAAAAATAATTATTTTCTAAACCAAAGCATTCCTTCTTTCTCTTTCCTTTCCCAAATCATCTGCATTTGTTTCCCAACATCAACATTTTTCTCTTCTTTTAAAGGTAGGAAAAATGAAGGAAAGTAGCTGGAGTTTTTCCTCAATGAGGCTAATTTTAGAAGAGCAAAAGGTAAACTACAATATTTCTTAAAAAAAAAAAAAAACAATATATAAAATGAAAAGGAAATCTTTTATCACTTGCCCCAGAAAAGTGTTACATTCACTATTTTTACCTCTTTTCAGAGTGGTTCCATCTGAAAACTGCCATTATAGTTGAAAAGCTAATTTTCAGTCTCAGTAGAAGCTAGAAATAGAATTGGGCCATAGAAGCTGAGGACTTAACTCACAGATAGCCTTCAAATGGAATGACTGCAACAGTTTCTGCGGAAAAAGGCAGGTGGCAGTGCTATATTAGATAGTTTTCTAATCATGCAGACAGACAACGCCACTTTTATAGACCTATTAGTTCAACACCTCTCTGGAGCAGTTCATGCACTTGTGAAAGACTGGATAAAACAGATCCTTGTACAAAGGCAAATTCACCTATCCTCACACCTCGTACATTAAATAATTTTGCAATTAATGTCATTGTTTTTAATAGGACTGTTTTGGAAGAATTACTCCCTACCACATTAAGAAGTTGCAAGACCTAATCCTAAAGGGAGGTTATGCCAAGTGCAGGCATGAAATAATGGTGCACTGTGTCAGTAATTCTGAGTACTACTGGATAAAGTAGAAATATTCTTTACTTTATGATCTAAAGTTTAAGACATGGATACAGAGAGAGAGAGAAATTGATAACACAAAAATAATTTTCTTCCAAATTTAGTACTTTGTGAAATTGGCAAGTATTATTCTGTTATTGGAGAAACAGACTTCATTAATAAACAGTACTGAGTGATAGGCGTGTAAAGTATCCATAAGTATTAGCTGATGCTTGATATGTTTTATTTTAACCTAATATTTCACTTGAACAGCAGCTTTATGACAGAAGTTACCATTAAAATTCTCTTTCATCTACTTAATAAAATGGTTTCCAGTTCTTTTGTAACTGCTGTTATCCTGAATTAAATCTGTGACAGCAGACTGGATGCCACACATGGCGGAAAAATCAATTCCTCGCCCTGAAGAGCTTAAGGTCTGATTAAGCTCCTGCTAATATCAATGGAGATCTGCTCATTAACTTAAGTGAAAGGGGCTGATCACATAGGTCCAGATTTAGAGTTTAGGATCACAGTCGCATACTGCTTTGAATAGGCAGCTTCAGTGAATCTGAGCCCAAGATGACATTCAGCAAGCTGTTCTTTGCAAGTGGAACACCTATTGAAAACACTTTTTCTCCCCCACTCAAAAAGATGCTTACCAAAGAAAATGTGGAATGCCTTTGGTACCACACACTGCATTCAGCACAAGCAGAGGAAAACATAAGATCTCCAGTGAGGCTGGAGAGATGCTGCTCAGCTTGTTTGTTGCTCAGCTTCGGGAGTGGGAAAAGAGGTCTGATTCTGAAAGGATTTTTTAATTTTTGCAGTTTAGTTTCAAAAAAACAATTGCAGAAACTTATCCTAGAAAGCTGTTACTGTTTACACTTATTGATGGTTTTTAAAGGCATGCATAAGATTTGCAAACAGTGATTTAAGTAATTTCTCTCCCTTTTGATGGGAAAAACATGAGCAAACTAGTAGCCATGAAATAAATACGTTTGCTCATTGTTAAAACAGATATTTTTCCCATCTGGCTGCAAATTAAATTGTATTGGAGCCCTTAGTTTGTGCCAAGCCAGCAGGAGGTAGACATTTTCATTAAAAATGTAGGTAGCACAGAATTCTTCAAAGATCTTCATGAACTACAATCCCACAGCATGAGAAATCGATGTAGTCAAAAGAAAAAAAAAAAAAAAACGCTATAATAAAAGTGGACTAGCTGCAGTAACGTTTCTTAATGTCAGGATGAACCCAAAGCCTTTTTGTGCCAAATGCTTTTTCCAACATGAAAGTAAAAGATGGTTACTACTACAAAGACCTTCAATATTAGACAAGACAGCAGATGGACACAGGCAGATGGGAAGGAGTATAAAGAGATGAATACTAAGGGTCACAAATACTGTCAGTCAGCTTGCCTGGCAGTTGTCTCAGGACACCAAGAGCTTAACCATAGTCGTGCTGTGGGTGCATGTGTTTAATTGGGGCAGGAGTGGGTGGTTTTTGTGATCTGGTTTGTTTGTTGTTTGTTTGTTTGTTTTAATATATGCATTATTGCTATTGACAGTATTAAAGCAACTTGAAGCAGGGTAATGAGATAGCTCTGCAGATGTTTACAGGGAGAATCGATGGCACAGATAATCTCACAGTGTCAACTCTACCTTTCCCTCTAAGTATATGTGTGATTTTTGTCAGTTTTAGTGTTATACACTCAATAAGCATATAACTGGCTTCAGACCTTCCTGCTTCATACTATATTCCTACCTTAACTCTGGTAAATTTAAACTCTCAGAGAATTTTAATTGCATGATACTTTGGTAGTGGTGGTGAGGTGTATGTTACCTGTAAAACTAAAATTTTTAATGTAAAGAGGCATTCAGTGTAAGGGTCTTGTGGTATCAAACACATACCTGACTTAGCTTGGATTGATGGGTCAGTACTGTCAGCAAAATCACATTTTCCCTTAATAGTCTTTCTACAGTAGAACACTTCAGTATTCCTCATTCTATAATTTGTCCTTTCCAAAGACATCATTTTCTCATGCTGTGAGATGCTGACATTTGATGCAAAAATTATGCACCAACTATATTACTAATAAAAAAATACAACTGGCTCCTGCTATTCTGGACAGGCTGGTGGCTCCAGCACATGCTAATTTACAATAATACTTTCACAAAACTTAGCTTTGGACAAAGTTCAATACAGAACAGTAGATCATGTTTATTTCCAAGTGTACTGAATAAAATTTATTTTTGCTCGCTTATCTTAAAACTTATTTTAAAACTATTTTAGTTGCTTCTTCTTGTGGCATTTATTAATTTGAATATTGTATATAAATATGCCTAGAAAAACAATTTTATTTTGTTAACTTCCAAGGACTTCCTGGAATTTTTCAGGTTTTCAATGAGCTTGATAGAAAATAGTTGAAGCGAAACATAGCCATGGCCTAAAATCACTCTTTTATCAAAACTGAAAATTAAGGAAAGATTAAGTACTTGTTTATATCATATGAAGGAAATATTACACAAAGTAATATGAAGTCAATTTATATATTACTAACATAATAAGGATGAATCAAACAGAGCTGTTTTCAGAAAAAGATTTCCTTGGCCTAAAGCTGAACCATAGATAAGGGTCATCTAAAAAAAAAAAACAACACCTCACACTAGTTTTTTTACAGGGATAGTTTTAGCCATTGGCAGCTGTTCAGCTGTAATTCATTTTTCCAATAATTTACATCTATCACTGCAAAATTACAACCTTTATCTATAAATATTGCCCTCCACAAATTTTATTGATTTATAAAGACTTTGCTGAATACTCGGGGTTGAAACTTTAAGTTTTGACTGTTTTTATGGAATTATAAAATATTTCACAATTTATTAATATATTCATTGTAATTCTAAACTCATTGACTCATTGATTTGGCTGTTCCCTGACGGAGCTGTTGCTATTAAGTTAAAAAAGTATTCACAAACACGTCTTGATCTCTTTCGTTCCCATTTGTTTTGTTTCTTCTTGGAAATTCAGCTTTGCACAGACAAGTAACTAACATTTATTTCTGTTTTCCATTGTAAGTACTCTTTTCCCTTGAAATGTTGTGTTTCCGGTTTCCATCTTCTGTCTTGGTGATGCATCAGATTTCAGTCTTCCTACAGCTGTGTAAGCTGTAAAACATTGCAATTCTTTCATTTTAGAAAAAGGGTGTTCTTCTAAAACATTGAACACTGCATGTTTCATCGTACTAACCAAAACAGCACATCATCAGTCACTTATGCAATATTTAAGTAGTTAGCTCTGCCTCTTCAGCATTGTTGTCGCCCCTCTGCTTAGCAGCAGTCCTTGCCTGTAGCATGGATGAGTACAGTGTGCTAACGTGCTAATGTGTGAAGTTTCATTTCCACACACAAGCCAACATCCTTATTTTATCTACAAGTAGAACTAGAGCAGAGATGGCATATTTGTACACAACATTTTTCTTCCAATGTTTAGCCTTCACCTAATTTTGATTTCCAGATTTAAGGAAACAAATCTTCAAAAATCAGTTCTACTCAGTAAAAATTGGCAGAAAGAAAATGCTTAGTCTGACAAACAGCCAGTGTTACTAAACCCCTACCCAAGTCTTGCATAAGAAATTTAACAACAAGATTTCTTCTCATTATATAATAACTGATCTTAGGAAGAAGAGAGGGGCTTTGCCAGCTATTTGGGCCAATTAATATTGCCTCCATAAGTAATATCATTTGTAGTCTGGCACATTTCCTTAAGGCTGAGTTATGGCTGCATTCCTTAACTCAGTAAGCATTATCACATCTCCTGATTAGTCCTCTTCAGGATACTCTGGACTACCAAAAAGATCACGTGTGTGTGATTTTTATGGCATGGATGCCATTTGCAGTGCAGATGTCAGAGTTTGAGGGTGCATCAAGAAGAAAGGCCAAGAGAGATCATCAGCTGCACCTGTGCACTGCTGCAGACAGAACATGTCCAAGGCTGCAGAAGCTCATTCTGGTACTTCACCATCTTTTTAGTTAAGTATTCCCCACCTCTGAACTCATTTGCTACAAATGAAAATGCCTTCTTTTTGCCCTTATTTGTCCTGTATTTCATTCTCTTCTTGACCTACCAAATTACTTGCATTCTTTCTGAAGTAGTGTCTTCTACCCGTTTTATGGCCATCCTTTTTGTCCAGCTCATATTAAACAGGAAAGAAATTCACACAAATATCTGCAAGATATGTCCCGGTCACAATGCAGCTGAGTCCCAAATCTGCCTTCAGTCTCTAAGTATTCAATAAACCCCACTGGTATCACTGGTTGTTGCTGAAGTTCACTGTTTTTTCAAATCAGTTCATTTATTCGGGTGTTTGATACGGATTTAACAGCTCATTTTAGGCACCTACTTTCAAAAATCTTCATTTAGGTATTTGTGCCAATGATAGTTACATGAATTAGTGGACATGTAAGAATGGTAGTAGCTCCCACCTCCAAAAGAGTTTGAGCTATTTCTTATACCAAGATTGTGCAGAAAGTTGCTTTCTCTACATAAAACAAACAAACAAACAAACAAGCAAACCCATGTTTTGCAATTTATGTCTAAAAATTCACGAGTTGTTAGTATTTAGAAGTTAGATCTATCATGCAGGTTAAAATGAATACACAGTAACATTGTCCTATTGTACCTCACATTTGTTTTGGCCAAGAAAGGGAAAATTTAGCTTAGTCAAATCCAGAGTTGGCCTGAAGTGAAATTTTCAGTACTGGCTGTGGAGGCAGGGTAGCATCTAAGCTGCTCAAGCCCCTTTGAAACTTGCAGGCTAGTCCTGTATCATCTGAACGTTTGGAGGCAGTGGATTTTCAAAGTTGAGTCCCCTTGCATTGTGACTGTGAAGATCTCCTGAAGACAGATGTGTGGAAAATTTCATAGAAATATTGAGAAAGGAATTGAGGAAAATGCTGTTCAGTTTATTTTTGTAAGAACTGTATTTTCAGTGATCACTGAATATTGTATGTTTTAATTCAGACTTCTCCACTGTTCTTATTTTCAGTCTTTTACATAGCCACTCTTAATAGCGGTCTTTTATTAATATTAAACTCATATTCTCCAACTCTGAATTTGGGGTAAAGTCTAGTGTTAAACAATGCAATACAATGCACACTGTAAAAAAACATGATCTGCTACTGAAAGCCTCTCTTCTCCTACTTGACTCTTTGCTTACCCCATAGCATAAGTGAATACATACCTGCTGGTCAGATGTGATCACCAGGAAGAGACATTCTCCAGCGCAAATCGTGGTGCTGTCATGCTCATCTTTAAAAATGTTACTGACATCCATGCTTTTTGGACCTGCTTCAGTGCTTCATGGTGGTGATGCAACTCCCTGCAAGGGTATTACATCCTCCTTTGTTAAAAGCAAACTTTACAGGTGCAAATGACTACATTTTGTTATTCACCTTCACTTTGAAGATGTAGACTTTTGGGGAGGGAATGTCACACACTGCCAAATCCAGCTAAAGTCAGCAGCAGAACAAAGTTAGGTGCGCTTCACATTAACATGTATCGTAAGGACAGTTGATAGAATTCCTTCTTATTTACACTCCACTAGCTGTTTAATCTGCTCAGACTGAAAGAAAAGATTAGGGAGTGGTTAGCACACTACCGAGTATGAAAGAGAAAAGTAGTTTCCAGTGGGGAAAAAGAGAAGGCAGGAAAAAGAGAAGGCCCAAGCAGGTACGGGCCCTATAATCATGCACTTAGCATGGATTTATACCGAAAACTGCTTCTTGTTTTGAAACCCCCCTAGACAATGCAATAGCAAACCAGAAAAATTAAAATGATTCCCCATCTTGCGAAACTGAAGCCCAGCTGCAAGTTGTCATTGTTTATGTACTAGGAGAGGAGACAGTGAAGTGTGGTAGGCCTCAGCTCAACTATTAGAAATTTTTGCTGGTTTTTTTTCTGTGCTGATACTGCAGCAGCTGTATTCAGACATTCTGGAGCACATTTTGTTTGTGAGGCTGGTTGACTTCCTCTCATTGGAAACGCTCTGAATAGCAAGCAATAAAGCAGCACTTTGTAGACGTCTGCCCACATAGTGACTATAGCTTTTTCTCTCTTTAGCAGTAGGAGAAAGTGTAATGATGGCTATCATGCTTCAGATTTACAGAATGTTTTACTTAGTACGAAACTGATCTGAGCATACATTAAATTCTCCTGGAAAGACATCTCATATTTCATCTGCATTCTGTGTTTTAGTTTCAAAACGCAGTGAATTCAGGAGTTAAGTGATCCAAAATTACATGCGACACACATCTTAGCTATTGTAGATTTTCATTTCAAGAATTACGCTGTTTCCAGAAAAAGTATATTGTCATTATATCACATATTTTAACATATCTTCTATTTCCCTTACAAAAACTAATACTAGAATCTTATGATTGTGTAAAAAAATCACAAGTTATTTCATTGTGGGCACAGGGCAATCCTTCTTACTGGTAACTACACTAGATCTATTTTTATATTCTACACCTGTTTTCCCTAATTGCCCTTACGGAAAACTTTCATCTGGGGAGTTGCAAATGTTCTTTTTAAAAACTGAGCAAAAATATTCTTCTTTTTTGTTTTTCATGAGGAAAAGTAAAAAAAGCTTCCAGTTGGACAGCACTGCATATAACATTTCCACATTCAATGAGATAGGCAGTTTGAGTTTTCAGAAATAAAGCTGATTTCTCCAAATGGCTTCCATAAACTTGCATTAGAAACAGACAAGCACTTCAGCACATTGCAGCTGGATCCGAGAGAATGGATCTTGCAAATGGACACGCAGGACAGGCAGAGCTTCCTCTGACACTGAGCCCAGTAAGGGTTGTCAGGTTAAAAATATTTATGCTGAAATAGAGGAAGTATTCTGTGGGTCATCCCACCGAGAAGTCCCAGTTCTGAACAACATGCAATATAGATGCCAAGGTGTAAGAAGCAGAAAATGAGAAGAACAGAGGTTCAAAGTAGGTAGAGTCCTGGCTATGTCCTTTTCTGCTCTTCTGAAATTTAGCTTTCTGCATGCCCACAAAAGCCTTTATCACCCTCTACCATAGCTTAAGAAAAAAAGGGGTACACGTATATAATATGGATGTATATATGCATGTGTGTGCATCTATAAGTAATTCGTATGAACACAGGCACTTTAATTTGTATAAGCGAAGAGGAATTTACACACAGGCTTGCTTTCTATTCATTCATTTGCAAATTAACTGCACACATTAGGCATGTTTTCTCTACTGGTTAAGTGCTAGTGAAAAACAGAAACATGGTAACGTACTTAACAGCACTTGAACTTCAAATATTTTTGACTGACTTTTCCATTAGCTGGAATGTTTTTTGTTAGAAGAAACAGAAAAGTAAAAACTGCTTTTATCATAGAAATAGACTTTGTTTGACCAAGACTGCAGCAGCACATGAGATCTGTTTGAAATATCCTGTCAGATGATCAGTTTTACAGAAAATGGGGTTGTCAGAGGCAACAATTAGATGAAGACAAAAAAAAAACCCTACAAAATGGAGAAAATGAGTTTGAAAGTCTGCCATATTCATCTTCACAGACTTGTGCTTCTAAAGCTACCTGATACACAGCTTTTTGATCTTTTTCAGCAAACAGGATATTGGTGGTGTCATAAAAATAAGGTTCATCTCTTGAAAAATGTTTTATGATATGAAGATAAAATATTTAGGTAAACATTTCCAAACAAAAACTTTTGTTTGATCACTATTACGTTATATCTATTCTACAATGTAATATCACTTATATCTGTAAATGACAGTATTTCTGTGAATGACTACTTTTCTTTCTCATTCAGGCAATAATATATTATTTGCAAGGAATGTCAGTATCTATTATATTGTCATTCATTCACTGCTGTCTTTCTCCAGTAGGGAATCATAATTTACCAGGAGAAAAATTTTCTTTTCAATACATATTTACAGTAACGTCATATGCCTTGATATCCATGGGTAGTAAGAAACTATGAGTTCTGACAAGATTTCTGAAGAGGGTCTGTCCATTTGTGGCTGCAGAACATCTCCTTGATTTTCAAGGTTCATTTAGAAAATAAAACATATTTTTTTTTAGACTCATAGGCTTCAGAAACAGTGGCTTTTCCACTGTCCCCTTCACAGGTATTTGCTAAAAGACGTTTTGAACCATTTTTGTGCGTATTTGGCAGAGATGTCCAAAGTTTAGCCACCAAAACCACACAGAAAATTCTTAGCAACCAAGTCTAATTCTGGGACTCATCAATTACTAAAGCATAGCTCTCAGTTTGTGGTAGATAGCGGCATCTGCATATAACAGTGTTCAGTGTGAGATTACTCAAACAAGCACTTACTGAGCTGACACTCTTATATTGGAGTCTTCTTGCAAAAAAAAAACCATTCAAGAACTCATTCTGGTTCTGCTTACAAAAGCATTTTAAGCATTGTGTTGTTATTTTCAAGGACTCATATATAATAAAAGGTTTTATGAAATACAGCAACCTTGTAGGTCTTTATAACTAATTTTTGACTATAAGACTTAAATGAAAGTTATCATCCAGAGTTCACTGAAGGTCCATTCATGAAAAATTTTAAATGAGATCATAACTGGGTCTAGATTATGCTTCCTCCACACGTAGCACTTGATATTGTTAATCTTGCATTGGTAATCACCATCGTCTCAGTGATGGTTCCTCGTTACAGCATTTTGCCATTTGTATTTTCAGTTCTTGAAAGTGAATAGCTGTTCTTTCATCTTAATTCAATAGCATCTTGTGAATTTTAATTAAATCATTCTTTCAGATTATATGGCATTGGTCTGGTTACCCATTGTGAGGCTTTCGTACCTATGAGGATTCATATGCAAACTACAGTTTCCCTAGTAAGTCTAATCTATTGGCCAACCAGGTCACTTGTTTCTCTTTAGTAACAATAAATGGCCAATTCTAGCACAAAAATGCACATGAAACATAGCGGAAATTCTGCTTTCCTTCCATTCCCTCTCTCTAATTTGTGTAAGGGAAACTGAACTTGAGCAATTTTTACTGGACTAATTTCTACTGGATTTTACTAATTAACAAAAAACAAGATTAATTAACCCATGTCCCCATTTTCATACTTTCATTTACTCAGCTAGAGCTCTTTACAGTGACCCAAAGAACAGGGTGAAATAGCATGTGGTGAATATTAAAAAAAAAAAAAAAAAAAGTCTTTTCTCCATGCAACATGAAGCAAACAGAAGAAGAAATGGCACTGGCTTTGAAGACTTGGACACATAAATATTGCTGCTGAACATACATGTTTTCTTCATGATGAGTTTTCAGAAGCTGGTGTTCATTAGTAGCAGAATGATAAGGGACAAATCAAAATGTTTGAATTTCTATCTACGAATGCTGTCCAATGACTCTAGTATTTTTGCAGAAGTTTAATTTTTATGAATATGTGTAAATGATCATACTGACATCTGCCTACCTCCCACAAAATCCTGGAGAAATAAGGGAAGCTACAAACTGAAAAGTAGGGAGATGCTCAACACATTAAGAGGGCTGATACAGGTATGCCATATAACAGCAATAATTTTTCCAAAAAAATATTTTTCCACATAATGTCTGACAATCCACCACATTCTGCAATTGTGACTCTCCTCACACCTTTCGGCCTCCATAGGGTAAGTGTGCATAATCGTGTGTAGTCTCTGTACTATGATTTATTTATCTGTTGTCTGAGAGTGCTGTCCGATGAGAGTTTGGATCCAATTTTACATTCAGCTTTCATGCAACAAAGGCAGAGGTGATCACCTGAACATCTTCGCTGTTGCCTTTCAAAGTCTATAAATACTGGTTTCTTTGTGTCATGCTTTTTAACAAAGTTGCCATTTAAGTGAAATATGCGTACAGCTTCACTATTGAACCCCTTTAATGTGCTCCTCAAATTTCCATGATAAGAAAGTGGTATTTTTCACGAGTGAAGGAGTGTGGAGAAAGAGAGTGACTCGAGGAAGTATTGTCTGTACTCTAAACATAAAATTTGCAGACTTTGAACTGCTTGTACTGGTGATATTCCGTCTATTCTTTTCCTCTGCAATCTTTCACAGATGGAAATCTGTAATCTTTTTTATCTCGCAGTTCAGTGTTTTATCTTTAGTTTTTTAGCATTCTATATGCTTGTCCTCACATTTATAATAAAGGCTCACATTGCAAACCTCTCACTGTGAGGAATTACTTGTAGGATGCTCCTTTCATACAATGGAAATGTTTATCTAAATAACTGTTTATCTGCAAGAGCATACAGTTTATAAACTGGCCCAAAACATTTTTTAAAACCTCTTCCATCTTCAAAGATAAATAGCAAGCCAAAAAAAGATTTACATATTGAGGAATTAGTGGGTAGTTGACATAAAAACTTTCCATCTGTTGAGGTTTAAACATGATGCACTTGACAGGTGCAACAGATAAATACAGAAATCACCAATGAACCTTCCAAATAAAGTGACTTCTTCAAAAAGAACTATCTATAAATTTACTGCCTGTTTTTGCATAAGTAATCTGTAATACAAAAAAAAAAAAAAAAAAATCACATTTGCACAGGATGGAAACTATTATCATTTGCCCAAAACATTCATATACATGAACTGCCCCTGCCAAATTCAGATGAAATTGAACGGGCAGTTTCTCTTCCCCCTAAAATATCACCCTGAGGGTTTGTGCTTTTAAACTTCTTCTCACAAATGCGGCCTAAGTTTGTCTGTGGCTCCTGCAAACATGACACCAAGTCAGGGGACGCAGGAAGCACATCTGGCACTGCCGGACACGCATTAAAATCGCAGGAACTGGCGAGCCAGCGAGTTATCCCAATGGCCCCAGACTGACCAGGCAAAGCACGGCGTTACTCGCATTTGCTGGCATGTGACTTCGAGGTTAAGACAGCTGATTGTTCCCCAGGTTTATTAAAACACCGTTAGGCCAGCTGACGCGGGCGAGTTGCCGGCCCAGGGCTGTCAGGCCCGAGAGGGCAGCGAGCAGCCGGGCCGGTGGCCGCCATTTGCCTCCCCTTCCCCGCAGCCTGAGGCAAGCACCCCCCGGACCCCGGGTGAGGGTCTGGGCCCCACGCCTCGCCCCCTTTTCGCCGAGCCGGGGCTGCGGTGGGGAAGGGGGGGCCGCGGCCAGGCAGTGCCGGGACCCCGGCCTCCCAAGCCCTCCCCACCAAGGGCAAGGGGCTCCTTCGCACCCCGGGGTCCCCGCCCGGCCCGGCTCCGCGGGCGGAGTGGTGCAGGGCACGGCGGTGCCCTCGCCCGGCGCTTTTTCCTGGTTTCAGGCTGCCGTGCAGCGGAGGGGCTGCCTCCGGGGCACACCTCCGGCACAGGTAGCGGGGGCCGCGGCGGCAGCCGCCCCGCTCTCCGAGGGAGGCCGCGGGGGCGAAGGAGAAAGCGAGCCAGCGACCCGCAGGCAGGACCCCAGAGCGCCGGCACCGAGCGGGACGAGCAGCTCTCGGGCGGCGGAAGAGCGGGCGCTTTGCTGGCGGGAGGGAGCCGCACGCCCCCGGAGCGCGGCGCGGATCGCATCGGAGGTCTCCCCGCTCACCTCTCCCGGCCGCGAAGCCTGCCGCCGGCCCCCCTTCCCTGCCGGCTCCGTCCCTGCCTTCCCCCGGCGGGGAGGGGGCTGCCCTCCCGCACCTCGGCTGCCCCCGCCCGCGGCTGATGCTGCGCGCAGCCCCCGGAGCGCCGCAGCCCAGAGGGAGACGCCGGTGCGTTGCCATTCACTGCTTTGCTTTTATTTTGTATTTTTTTTTTTCCTTCGTGCCGCGCTCCTGGCGGAGAGGGGAGGGGAGCGGAGCGGGGGGGCCCCTTCCCTCCGTGTGCTGCGGGAAGGAGGAGGTGCACCGAGTGGCTCCCCCGGGGCGGGGAGGGGGGGAGGCAGCGTTTTGACTCGCTTCTCTCCCTCGTTACCGTGTGCCCCGCGTCCCTCCTCCTCCTCCTCCTCCCCAGCGGGGCTCGGAGGAGGGGCGGGCGGCGCCGCAGGACACCTGGAGCGGAGCACAGGTGGCTCCGGCACAGGCAGGCGGCGGCAGGTGGCCTCCGGGCTCCCTCCCCCCCGCCATTCCGCCTGCGGGACAGGTACGCGCGGG
>VXAL01015905.1:113756-147783 GCA_013399475.1 Chauna torquata | reverse complement strand
GGGGCAGGCACTGGCCCCGCCGCCCCCAGGGCGGGCCCTGTCGCGGCCCCCCCGCCCCGGCCCTGGTCGGGGCTTTCCGAGGAGTTCGCGTGCGGGAAGCGCGAAGGGACAGGGCCGGGAGCGGGAGCGGGCCCGCGGTGGCTGTGAGGTGCCGCGGGGCCGCTTCCCGCCCAGCTCCTGTCAGCGCCCCCGGGGCTGGGCCTGCGCCCGGGCTCTGCCTCGCTGGCCGATCTCTCGCCCTTCCATTTTCTCTTTTATTATTATTACTTTTTTTTTTTTTTTTTTTTTAGCTGCCGTACCTTTGTGNAAGATGATACATTTCTTCTCCCCCCTTCCTTTTTTTTTTTTTTTTTTTTTTTTTTTTTTTTTTTTTTTAAGCTGCCGTACCTTTGGTGCATGTCCCCGGCTGTGCTCGTGCCGTGCGATTTTTGAGTGGGGCTTGGCAGTGTTTAAAATAACTCCGTGCCCGTGTGTCTGTGGTGTCGCCGGGCTGCAGGGTTAGCAAAGACTGCAGTTTCAGTGTGTTGCTTTTTGTGGTTTTTGTTTGTTTGTTTGTATGTTTTTTCGTGTGTTCGTGGGGACTTCTGGAAAATCGCTGCGCCGTTTATTTTGGAAAGAATGTAAACACGTATATTTGTAGTTTTAAGTAGGTCATTCATGATAGTGTTTCCTGTGAGCATCAAATTTATCCTCCAGTATATCAAGTGCTACATTTGGAATGCAGTTAATTTTTATAAAAGTACAAGGAAACTGTGAAAGTAAAGGATGTAATAAAATTACAAGATTCGAAAATGCCAGAGGCTTTCTAGTCGAGAAACTGAAGTTTCCCCCTTTTTCAGGAGGACCAGAACTGGGTCTCAGGTGATTAGGACCGACAGCATGTATGCTGCACTTTTTTTTTGTTATTATTTTTGTTGTATCCAGTAGTTATTTTTAAAATGCTGAGATTAATAAGTATAATTTTGTGTCTATGGAGTATTGCTAGTTCACAGATACATAGAAGTTAATTGTGAATTGTGAGGTGATTGTGTATAAAGGCTTGAAATCCCTGGCTGGAAGGATGATGAAGTGCTCCCTGTCATTCAAGGTAAATAATAGCAGAGCAAGAGAACAGTCTTGTTTTATGTTAATGATTTGTTGATTACTGTTGGCAGCTGAGCAGGAAACAGACTTAGATGGTCTTAGAGCAGTTAATGATGACTGGTATGAGCCTGTGAAAGGTCTTGGGCATCATGGATTATACGTACTTCTCATGTTTTACATTGGCTCTGCCTGTATCATTTCGAATTATTTGAAAGAGCACCCATGAGAACGTTAGAAGTACCACACCGGGGTATAGCAGAGGTTCTACGGGCAGCAGCTGGGAGCAGGTGCCTACAGAAAGAAGGCTGTGCTAGGGAAAGCTTGCAGTGACACTCCCCTACAGTTCTCTGGCCTGGTGCCTGTGGCTCAAGGGTTGCCTTGGGTTGAAGTGCTGCCTTCGTGTTTGACAGACCTTGTGTTTTTTTTCTCGGATTTTCTACAGTAGTTTTTGAACCCATGTAAACTTCTAGTAAGAGTATGCGAGGAAATAGGTAACCAGGTAGACACCTTTACAAACATTATTGATCACTAATGTGACAGTTGAAAGTCAATTTCTAGCTTGTAAAAGCCAGTGCATAGAAGTTATGTTAATGAATATTGACTTATGAAGTAAGGTTCATGCATTAGGCTCTGAAATAATCCATCTTAGATAAAGCTTGATATTTATAACAAAAAAAAAAAAAAGAGAAAGGCAGTGTGTTATGCTCTTCTAATGCATCGTAATGAAATGGATTCAAATTCATTTTCACTGAGCTGGGAGAAAGTAAATAAAATGTAGAGTTTTGTTATCTTCACTGGATTTATACTAACTAGACAATTAAGAACAGAAATTGAGTATTTATACTATATTTACACCATATCGTACAATTGGGGAAAAAAAAGTAAGAAAAGTACACAAACTTTCAAAGTCCCAGTACTGTAATGCTAATAACTATGACTATGGTAAAACGTTTGTAATGTGACTGGTCATTATCATAGTGGTATACTTTGGCCCACCACAGACCTTTTGCTTTATGATAGAAATTTCAGTATGTTACTTATAAAAAGTTTCATATTTTTAGTCACTTAATTTTGTGTTCATGAAAATTTTGATGACAAAATTGTTCTCGCATTGGGCTTTATTCCTCATAAACTCAGCTCCCATACAATGCTCAGATTTCTAGCCAGCTGAGGCCTTACATCCTCTTTAAAGACAAGCTTGTCAAAATTATAAAAATCATAGACTCAAGATATCCTGCATGTGCTGAGAAGCACTATGTCTGTTTTCAAGGCATGGCAGCAACTAGGGCAACTGGTCACCTCGTGAATCAATAGCAGAGCTGGGAACATGCTTCCAGTTCTTTCCAGCTCTGAGGGTTTGAGACGATGGGTGTGGATGATGTGTTGGGTTAGAAATGAATGGAGACGGAATGGTAATGGTAGGATCAGGCAAGAGAGCAACTTGTCCTAGGGGAATGCCGATGGTCTTTTTTAGTGTTGCTGGGAGAAACACAGAATTTGGAAAATTGGTGCTTGAGTCTCAGCATTGCTGCATATGCACAAATTTCCTTCTTTTTGTGATGTTTTTATTCAGTACTCTGTATAAATTATTCATATGGTTGAAGTAGCCACTTCAGTTATTTATTCCATCAAATAGAACATATCATTATAGTTTAGGCTTTAATTACTCTGCTACATGATTGTTATGACTAAAGAAACACTTTCATTATAAACTGTTGAGAGAATACAGATTAAACTGAAACCCACATCTCATACTTACTTGCAGCATAAATAGCAAAAGTTGTAAGTGTTCAAATGATATGCTGCCCATTTTCTATTAACTTCTTACCTGCCAGAAGGAAGTGATGTGGGAATAGATGAGAGCTCGTGTATTAGAACGTGAGCAACTTGGTTCAAATTTTTACTTACCAGAAATAAATTCACCTAGATGAAAATGTAATTTTTTTGGCAGTCAGCAAAATATACTCAGACTAATCTGGGTGAAATCTAGTATTCTTTGCTATAAGCACTGAAAGCATAGCCAGTGTTCAATGGGGGAGGAGTCCGGAAAGTTTGCAGTCCAAGGCTCTGATCTCGCATACGGATTTACAGCATAAGGTCCTAATGGATTAAAGGATAGCACAGTCTTCTGGATCATTGGTGAGGTGCTCGGTCCCATGGTGTTTAATTACCGGAGTAATTTTTCTCTCAGGCAAGCTGTCACGTTGAAGCTGTGAAGCGTGTTTTCTGTGGTGAGGCTCTCACTTAGTAAAGGACACCAGTGATGAGCAGCGGTAGGTCAGGAATGTTTAGGTGCAGTTTAGATGCAGATACAGCCAGTTGATACCGTTTTATGAAACGGGAGCTTGTCTGGTTTCTTTAAAATACTCTGTTGAAGATGGAAAGTGTAAAAGCTGCTGTAGTTGTCCAGGATTCTTAAGTGCTTCCAAGAAAAAAATCAGCAGGATGTTGTCTTTTCTGAAGAAGCCTGGGTTTTTATGTATAAAATAAAAGTACCAATCAACAGAAGAAGAATCAGAAAAAGGATAAATGCTTTAGGGCTTCACTGCTCAAATAACTGATACAATTGGAATTTCAGAGAGAGAGTGCTGGAATCCAGTACTTTATTTGCTTATTACTTGTATTAATACGCATTTTCAGGGGCACCCAGCCTTCTGCACAAACTGCTTAATTTGGACCTAATTAGATACTGAGTGTAAAATAAACAAGTTAGTCTGTGAGAGACCGATCCAGTTGCTACTGATGCCAAAGGCAGCAGCTGACTTCGGTGGAGATTACGTTATAACGGTACTGCTGTAGCCTTCAGTCATAGTTCTGGGTCTCACTGTGCTAATCATTCTGCAGGAAGATTGCTCCTACCCTGGTGAGACATCAAGTGAATGCTGCGTTTGAGCTAAAGGAGCCCAAGATAGTGATCCAGATCAGGTCGTA
The DNA here is from genome assembly GCA_013399475.1 of Chauna torquata. Classification (NCBI taxonomy): domain Eukaryota; kingdom Metazoa; phylum Chordata; class Aves; order Anseriformes; family Anhimidae; genus Chauna; species Chauna torquata. The sequence goes on along the minus strand of VXAL01015905.1, from coordinate 143,769 downwards.
ATTTAAAATGACACAATTGAAATCTAGTTCTCTAGGAGGTTCGCCCACCTAAGAATTTAGATGAAATGTTCTTAGTTATGCTAAGCACTATAAGAATTAGCTGTGGTTGAAAAGAGTTGCATAAAACTTTATTGGCAGCTCTCTCCCAGTCAGACAACGATAGTGTCTGAGCTTTCATACTCCGTGACATTAAATAAAGGGTCTGTTGCACTCACTGTTTTAGATTTCTTTTACTTCGTTATCTCATTCAAATCATTATGGACTTTTCTCTGGTTATTTTAATGTGTTAGTAGTACATAAAGAAATTTCTCTCTCCTACCATCTAATCACCATTCAAATACCAAACATAATCCGTGTTGAATCCTTGTGTCAGATGGGCTTTTGGAGGTAGTAGTAAACAATTTTGAGGTCAGTTCCATAGATGATACATAGCAATTGCATGAACTTCTGTGAAGAACAAATTGTACTCATGTTTTCTTGTTTTTCCAGCTGTTTTTGGAGTTTAGCTTTTTTTTTTACTTGATGTCCAGAGGATACCAGTAACCCTCATCTCCATTTGCTACACCTCATCATCTTTGTTGAGAGGTTTGCAGGCACTGACCCTTCTGTGAAAGGTTGATCATACTAGGTTTAAGTTTTCTGTAGAGATCAATATACAACCTCCTACTGTTTTCTTTAAAAGATTTGTAACCTATTGAGAACAATTTTTTGTGGCTAAAGAATTTGTAAATAGCTGGTACTTAAACAGTTCCAGACAATAATATTTGGATTTAAACATTCTGCGTTTCTCATATTCAGAAAAAAAGCTTTATGCTTCTTAAAATACTCATTTAAAAATAATTGGAGAAGACTTTGGTTAATATAAAGTGGGATCATTCCTCTGTGGCTTCTTGCATCAGTTGCAGTAACTGTGAAATCCCAGCTCTGCTGCTTGGAATAGCTGTAAATCTTGGACATATCCCAGGAAAGCCCACGCAAAGGGCAAGTGAGAGAAAAACAAGAAATAACATGGAAATTTCTAGCCAGTTTTTTTCTTCTGTTCTGAAATGATTTTGAAATAACTCAGTAGTGAAGTTAGTTTTCTAAATCTTTACTTCACAATTGATTTTTTTTTTCCCCTGAAGCTTTAGTAGTCTNGACATATCCCAGGAAAGCCCACGCAAAGGGCAAGTGAGAGAAAAACAAGAAATAACATGGAAATTTCTAGCCAGTTTTTTTCTTCTGTTCTGAAATGATTTTGAAATAACTCAGTAGTGAAGTTAGTTTTCTAAATCTTTACTTCACAATTGATTTTTTTTCCCCTGAAGCTTTAGTAGTCTTTCAAATGGGAGAAACAAGCAAAGTAATAAACGTGGAAAGATTGATCAAATCAGTCTTTCCTTCTCCCTCTCTGAAATACACAATGATTGAAGGTACAATACTGATTTTCCTATTTTATTTCAGCTGTTTCCTGTCAATATATCAGCTGTACTAGGTTTGTTTTGCACATTGGAAAGAAAGAGAATTTTATTTTTTAAATTTTGTTTCAACACTTGTAAGATTTCTTAGTAAATTATTTTAATTCTTAATGTATCATTTCTTAAACATTTCAGGGAAGCTTAAACATCTGGGAATATTTAACTCCAAGACTTTCCATTACAGATGGGTGAAATCAAGAACTGAGGGAACCTAGCATCTAGCTATTATGATTTGAAAGTGAGGGGGAAGACAAAATCAAAGCAAATACACACCAACGGATATTCCTAAAATTAATTCAGGGATGTAGTATATTTTTTATATCTTTACCTGGTGCATTATCTTTGGTTTCTGCTTAAGAGTTTTGGATCACGTGAGCTTTGTATCATGTGCGAAAGTGTGTTTAGCCTACTTGTTTAGAAGTCAAAATTCAGGTAAAACAATGTGGTTGAACAAGTTATAGCTATCTTTGGAATTCAGCAACTTGAAAAAAAGAGGCTTGGCAGCGTGAGAGATCAGTACTAATAGACACACGCAAAGCTGTTATTTTATTTTCTTTTAAATTCTGCTTATGTATTGTTTACAACATTTGTACTTGGTCTTAATGTTTTCTTTTAATCCTTGACTTTCTGAAAGAGATTTTTCAACTATAAAGGAGAGGGAACATTGTTATTAAAGACAGTATTATGTTCTTAGCACTTGGCTACGTTTTTCAGTTGGTTTTCTTGATCATGGTCCTGTGAATACAGGCAAGACCATGAAAAATAATGGTTATTTGCAGTGGAGTACGTTTGATTAAGGACTTGTATAGTGCAACAGCAGTCTGTCATCTTAGAGGGAATATATATGTGCTCCAAAGATTCAAAAAAACCTGAAATACAGCTATTACATATTCATGAGTGCCCTGCTGATTTTTTTCAGTTATACATTGGGCCATGAAAGTTTCAGCTTTTCCAGGTTAGAAGGCATTGCTTTATTTGCCTATCCAAAGGTCTTTCATAGGACAGTGTGTAGCTGCTGCTTCTGTTGTGTCTGGGGATCTACCATCAGCCCTTTCTGGGTATGGTATTGCCAAAGTGTGGTGTTGCGGTAAGAAACCAACTCCAAGGTAGGTTGATCTTGGGACATAAGGTGCTTCACTGTAAAAGTGTCACAGTAAAATCATAGTTTCCAATGTAATGATAACTTCAGAGCCCAAAGGACAGTTGTCCTGTGCCTTCTACTTAGTATTCACATGCATTGTTTTCTTTGCTAGATAAGACTTCCTATACTGAGGTAAGGTGGAGCAGCTTCTCTTCCTAGGATGTTTTAAAGTAATTCAAGTTCAAAGTGCTATCACCATGGCATTTTTGGGAAGACTGGCATCCATAACAGCAGTTTATTCTTACCTAGCCGGAGGCAGATTATTAAATATTGTCTTGGCCAACACTGGCACTTGGTATTCTAGACTGAAGTGTAAATGTAGGTTGGTTAATGGTGATTCAATGCATTCAGTGGTAGAGGTGATCTTTGCTATATCCTCAAATTTTCTTCCTCACCAACATATCAGTATCACTTTCATCTTGTCTACTACAACTGATCAAATCTCACTCATTTCTCAGCTTTGTATAGCCTGGGTTAGTGTCATGGTGAAGATACGGTCTAGATTTTATTTTTTTTAGTCCTACAATTCTGTAGATCCCAGTGGCAGCCGCTGTTGTCCTTAAATCTGCGCGTAAACCTAAATGTCACAGGCTAGCTCACAGCCATTTTCTTCTGACTAATATATTTAGAATTTCTGTTGGCTTCCCATAGTTCCCAGTCCCAGGAAGTGTTCCTGGAGTTTGTGACAAATTCTTTGAGTAACCTAGACTCTCAGCTCATCTGAGAAGAGAGAGAGTCATCACCTTCTGGGATCAAAGTTAAGTCCGGAACATCTCATGGTTAATAGTAAAGCATTGCTTTGTGATGCTGTGTAATGTATTGCAATACTTTTCACTTATCCTTCTCCATCATTGTTATTTCCCAGATGTCAACATCCTTCTTTTCTTAGGAGCTTAAAAATATCAATTAGTCCTTAGTTAAACTCTTTTGTCAAATTTTGTAAATTCTCTAGGTGAAAAGTAGTGTTGGAGTATCACCTGAAAAGCTAGTATACGTAGAGCTTGCAATGATTAAAATAAAATTATATACTTGTCCCTTTAAGTGTTAAGAAGGTACAGATGGAATTATGGACTTGTGCATCTGCTGTTTTTTTGTTTTGTTTTTGTGTGATTGTGTGTGAAGAACAGCTACACAACTTTGTGTACAGAAGGGAGCAGTTACACTGAAAGCTGTGGCAACAAAGACTGAAGTCAAAACAAGGAAATCAGCTGGCTGAGGTTTTCAGTTGATCTATGGTACTGGATAAAATACCAATGAAATGATACAAAGTAGTAACTTTAGAGATTGAATTGTCCCTTTATCAAAGCTTTATCCATAAAAAATGATATCATTATAATATGAAATTTTCTGACCCTTAGTCATTGTGTTGTATTCATAGTGTTTTGACAGCTCTCACCATTCTAGAGAACTAAGGAGCAGAAAACAGAATCTAAAATACTAAAATCTGCCATCAGATTACACACTGGTCCCATTTGAGTTTGGATCTTTAGCGAAATGGTCACTGAAAAATACTGAGCAGTTTGATTCCAGGCATTTTCATCTCTAAATTGTGTAGCGAAATGGGCAGGGGAGGGTGTGTGGGTGTGTGGTATGGGATGGGACAAAAATCAACCAAAGTAAGCAAACCTGTGCCTGAAAGGCAGACCAAAAGATGATGATGAACTATTGTGGAAATAGTCTCTTGATTATTATAGATGCATAGAGTGCTTCATATATCAGAAAAATTGGGTGATACTGAAGATGGGCAGAACTTCATGTTTCTGAAGTCAGTCTTGGTGTTAACTGTCCTTTTATTTTTCTGAAAGCAGAAAGAAAACAAAAGGGATGTTTTATTCATGATTGTTTTTTGGCTTAAAATACATGCTGAAATAATTGGGACAGACTTAGAGGAAGACACTTATAATTATCATTTACTTTGGCTCTTGTTGGTCCTTTTACTCTTGGACTGTTTCCCCAGATGGTGAAATTAAATGTATCAAGGGGTTTCTTAGTAGCCAAAGCATGTACTCTGTAAAAATATAAACTCCCTGGTTGTTTTTTGTAATCTATTATCTGTACTATTTCTTTGCCCTGGCTTGTTGCTAGAAAAGAGCTAAGTATAAGCTTATGCATGGTTTTCATCAGCACAGTCTGAATCAGCCCTGTTTGCCTGGAGGGCAAGCAATAATTTGGCTTTGTTTTTGTTTTTCAGAAAAACATTCTTGTCCAATGGAGAAGAACCTCTAATAGGGTCACATGGAAAAGTTGTCATTCAGGGAATTTTAGTAGGTGCTCTTCAACTGAATGCAGGATATTGAAAAGTTCATCTTAAATTTTGGCTGACTTATACAGCGGGTTGTGAAATGTTTTCTCCTCCTGTGGTAAAAAGCTTTATATGTGGTGGGTTTTTTGTTTGTTTGTTTTTTAATTCTATACTGAGTATCATCATATTCAGAGTTCTTAACTGCAGTTGTATCTGCCAGGAAGTGTATATTGTACGTGTAGTATGTTCTTTATAATTAGCCTTTGGTTTTGGCTCCCCCCTACCCCGTAACTGCGGTGCTGCTAAGTGAATTTTGAGTTAATTGTGGCTACGGTTGTTCAGTTTTCCTGACTCAGAGAGCCAGGTAGCGTTACAGATGTTTCTGAAGGATATGTTCCAACGTAATAAATACAAGCATAAGCAGTTTTTGTGATCTGTCTACTGGGATAAAACTCAGAACAGTGAAGGATTTCGATTTACTGCACTTAAACAGATAATTTGTACAGCAAGTATTGAGTATGCCTAAAGTTTCTCTTGTCTCCTTGGATGCATTGTGCCTAAACGTGCACGCATAACGTATTTACAGAATTCCAACATAGGTTTGTAGGATTGATCAGGTTAGAAGAGACTTGAAGAAGTCTCAGACCATCTTCCTGCCCAAAGCACGGTTAGTGCATGATCAGACCAAGTTACTTTGTTGGCTTTGTTGAGTTGGGGCTTGGAAAGTTCCAAGAACATAGATTCCACTATGTTTCAGGGCCACCTGTTCCAATGCTTGATTACCTGCACAGTGATTTCTTTTATTTATTTTATCTAATAAACATCTAATAGATGTCTGCCTGGTTATAGTTTACATTGTTCTCCCCTCATGCACCTCAGTACAAATCCTGGCTCCACCTTTTCAGTAATCTACTCTTAGACGCTGGAAAGTTGCTATTGGGTGCTCCAAAGCCTTCTACAGGTTGAACAGTCCCAGTGGCTTCAGCCTTTCCTCACAGGGCATGTGCTCCAGCCGCCAACTGTCTTTGTGGCCTTTCACTGAACTTACTCCAGCTGGCTGATACCTCAGGTTGGAGCTTCGGAAGTAGACACCCTAGTCCAGATACCAGAGTAGCAAATGCTGCATAAAGCCCTCATTGCTGGCAGGTGGGCTGCTGACTCTTGTCTCACCTACAGGCTTCCAGGATTCCCGGGTCCTTTTCATCAGAGCTCCTCACCAGCGCGTCAGTCTTCAACTAGTGCTCTCGTGAGGTTTCTGTCAGCCCATTGCTCAAGCCTGTCATTCTGAAAGGCAGCCCAGCCCTTCAGTGCATCAGCTGCATCCCTAAGCCACATGTTGTCCACAGACTTGCTGAGGGTATGTTCTGTACCCTCTGACAGGTTGCTGCTAAAGATATTTAAGATGGGTCGGGGACCTACCCACTTGTAACCAGATAGTGTGAACCATTGACGATTACTGTTACAGCATAATGATAGAGACTTTTTTTTTAATCACTTAACAATCAATCCATCTAGACTGTGACCTAGATCAGCCTAGATACAAAGACGCTGAGGTAGATGGGGTTGACAGTCTTGCTCAAATCAAGGTAGGGCACGTGACACCACTGGTGTCTTTTTTTCCTCTCATACACAAATCTTGTGTATGAGAGCAATCGTATTGGTCAGGCATGACTTAATCTTTCTATATACACGCTGGTTATTCCCAGCCACCCACTTCTCCTTCATAAGCCCAGAAGTGGCATCCAGGTGGGCATATGTCTGAACATGCCATGGGGAGAACCTGGGAGACTGACTAACACTGAAGGTGGGCTGGACTGCAATGCTTTCTTTCCTAGTGATCCTTCAGACTTGGTAACCTGTACACAATCCCTTTTCTGCTTTTCTTTTCTGGATGTCCAGTTGTTGTCCAGCTGTAGCTGACTGAGTGCACAATGGTCACAGGATGGGGCACCTGCATCTTGAGAATGTGGTGATGAATTCATTGGGACTTCATGTGGCCTGGGGAAACACGCTTGTTAGGAAAAGGATGTTGGTGCTAGAGTGATTCTTACTCCTCGTGTAATTTGCAAGAAAGGGAGGTGGCAGCAGAAGTGACAGTAAGTTTGACAATTATATTGGTTTGAACGGCTAACAGTCAGTGGGCTTGGTCTTGGATTCCTTTTGTATTGATTTAGTTCCATATTCTTGCCATTAGGTTGATAGTAACAAGAAATGCGTGTGTATGAGTCAGTGAGAGGACACGTGAAAGTCTTTATTTGCCTTCTAATAGGCATTTAAAACTTCACCAGTCATGTGGTGCTTTTTTTTTCTTTTACTCACCTTTTGATATTCCCTTATTACTCATAACTTGACAGGTGGTCTTCGGAAAACACCAACCAACCTCACATGTAGCAAGACCCACAGTAAAACTGAGATTTGCTTGATTTGCATCTAGTAAGAAGCAGAAAAATTTAGCCTGATTGGTGCTGAGCACTAAGTTCACAATAACTTATTGGGGAATTTAGTATTTGTCAGATTTTACCGTTGGCACCACAGGCCTTTCTGATTCAGACCTTCCTGGTTCAAACCTTTACCTGTTACTGGTGAACAACGATTACTCTGTGCAGTCCATCGTGTATCAAAATGATTTCTTCATATGATGATAGTTTTATGCTGTATGGGATTATGTGTTATGTTTCGGATATTCGTTTTTATTCATTGCGTTACTATTTAGGATCTGAATAACCTCTTGGGAGTAAGGTTATAAATATGTTTAATGAAACTTTTCTGCAGGACCAGTAGTTGAACTCAATGTAGGAAGAGTTATGTTTTGCAGTTAGAAACGTTCTACTAACAATCCTGTCAGCAGTGAATTCATCAGAAATACAGCTTTCATAATGTTTTGAATGGCATTTGTAATTAGCTAGCTCATGATTTTAATGCTTCCAAGAGTGTTTAATTTCAGTAAGACTTTAATACTTTAGGAAAAAATCATAGTAGATTGCAAATAATCTGCAGTATTTTAACTCTATCTTACATGTATCCCAAAATCTTAGTGTAATCATTTATTTTATTATATATTGAAGATTTGTAAACTGAAAAATGCATATAGGGAAAAAGTAAGATCCTGAAAAGCAAATTGTACCTCCAGAATAGATCTTAGATATGTAAGTTCTTACTTTTATCTCTAACGTCTATGGTTCTTATGTTTTATGTCTATGTATGGTTCTTATGTTTTAGGAATCCGTTTTTCAGGCTTTATTATTTGTAAAGTGTAAAATCACATTTTCCTGTCCAGTTTAGTAAATTAACCTCTATGGATAAAAGATTATCATGCAGATAAAACATTGGTACAATATTACATTTGAAGATGGCCAAATGATTAAAGGTATTTCACAATCAGCCAGTTTTGTACTTTAACCTGAGAGAAATAACCAGAGCTTTGGAAAGAGAGCAATTAAATAGTTTTGTAATCACACATGCATTGCAGCAATAATCCTGGCACACATAAGCGTGAAAGCTGGTTTTGCAGTGTATTCCTGGTGCGAAATAATACAGTTGCCTTCAGAGGGTTTGCTTGCTTAAGAAAAGACCACCCAAATGAGTACAACCAAGACTTTATGGTAAGTCTGTCTTCACATATCTCACCAAATGTACTGTATGTATGCAAGAAGACTTTAAGATGGTGTTTGTTTTTTAAATAGGAAATAGAAAGATTATCCTGTGTATGTCTTTTTGTGGTCTTGAATCATCTTGTGATGACTTTTTTATTGATTGAGAGAGGCGTTAACTTTGGGCATGTTGACTCAGTTCCAGCTTATAATTGCATTCCATGTGTGTAAAAATTTCTCCTGTCGTGTCAGTTGAATAAGTTGCCTGTCATTTACTCTTTTAAGCATTTTAAGTATTCTCAGGGTTTAAAGGTTGCCTCAATTCTGCCATATTTGAAATTATTCTTAATTGTATATGGTTGGGAACCCAGTGCTTCAAAGTTATTGAGCAGATTTTTATCTTTATTGTAACTGAAATTGCCGCTCTTAAGAGGCTTACTGTGTTTTTACGGTAATGACCTATTATCTAATGGCCTGATTTTACCCAGAATACCAAATTTTATAGTCTGGTGTCACTCAAGTTCCTGAAAATTAAGCTATCGTTAGATAAAACTGAAAAAATACACCTACATTATTTTATTTCAGCCTCTGCCATAAAGAACATGACTCTTGCAATACCATGCTTATAATATAAGGTCAGGTGCGAGTCAGGGGAGGAAAGCATGAAAAAGCTGTCTCAGCTGTGAAAAATGGGGTGTCCTGGATGGGGTTGGGGTGTGGGCAGGCTGCAGCATGCAAAGGGTAAGCAAATGATGAGCAAGAAAGTGGCAGGAGTGTTACGACTTTAAATAAGGAAAATAGTAATTGATACCAAAATTATTAGGTGCCCTTGTTTCTGCTGTACTGTGAGTGTGCAATACCGTTGTTGTACCGGCCTGTGCGCATCCCAGTCCTGCTTAGCATGACAGAGCTGATTCCATTATTAGCTGCTTGGACCTTTTCCTCGTGTGGCATTTGAGAGAGCAAGCATGATGCGATCTGTAACTCTCCTCCATTCGAGCAGACAGCTAATGCATAACATCATTTAAAGAGCTTTAGGACTGGCTATTCATATGATATAGTTGGCAAAATAAGGGAAATGTGAATGCATTACTAATTGAATTTGAGTGAATATAAGTGAACTCTGATGTATCCAAATTCATTAAATGTTTGCATGCAGCTATGTTTAAAAACAAACAAAAATCAGTTACGATGGTAATTGCTTTCCACTTTGCTTAACTTTAAAAACATACAAAGTCTGCAGTGCTTTTAGCTTATGTTTTTAAACATCCTTACCAGATACTCTGAAGCCTGTGGCTTGAGGGTGGGGCGGTGTTTTGGTCGGTTTGTTTTTTCTGGTTTTTCTTTTTTTTGAGTGAATATTGTGTGCTGCAAGATTAAAAAAAAAAATGGGGAAAACATTTTTTCTTTTTTAGCATAGTTATATTTTTTGTTTGGGACATTGGCATTAATTTTGGCAGATGCTCATATACCACACTGGGAATGTTGCCTCAATTCAGCAGTGTTTGAAATTATTCTTAATTGTATGTGGTTGGGAACCCAGTGCTAATAGATACAAATAAACAGTCATGCATTACACTTATTGGATGTACTAAAAGAAGACAGTAGTTAAGGCTGTAACGTTAGCATAGTAAGGACAAGTTTGGTCATCCAGAATTACTGTAAGATTTTAGAATACCACATATTAAATGTTAGGGACTACAGCTGGGCAGTGTTGGCATAAAGAAGGGACTGGTGCTGTACACGGGTCATCACCAATGTGTTTGGGAGTGAAAGGCTCCAGCTGCAACATTCAAATTGATCATAAACACTTAGAATAGCCAGATTGCCATTAAAAAAAAAATAGTTATAAAACAGTTTAAAACTGTCAGTATAATATCATTGCTTGCAAACTGACCCCTTATAATTATAAGCTGTTGTTTCTTGAGAGTGCTATGGGTGAATTAAGGTTGGATAGGAACAGGTTAGATGGGGTTAGTTTGAGCTCAGAAAGTAAGGAATTCAGCCAAACCTGCACCTCGCTATCTGTTTTCTGAAAGGCTTTACCATGGCTGAAGAATGGGCTGAGAGGCACCTCTATTGATTGGATCAATGGAACGATGCATGCAAGTTTGAAATGTCTGTTGCTGGAGAGCTCGTGAGAGTCGGTTGTCAGCGTACGAACAGGTTCAGCAAAAGGTAGTCCCTCGCTGCTCCCCCCACCCCACCATGCTGCAGGCATTTTGGGTCTGAAACGAATATCCTCAGGCAAAAGAATCACCTGTGTCGCCCGGGGCTGTTCTCTGGCCGAGGCCAGAACCCTGCTATTCATGCAGTCTCTGAAATATGGCAGTCACGCTCTTGGCTTTTATCTTGAAAATAGGTTTTCTACTCTCTGGTTCTTCCAAAACCTTGCTCTTCTGGTGTTTAGAAACCCTCTGACTTTCAGCTTGGATTTATACATGAGCAGGATATATTTTCTCCTCTTCCAACCCTGTCTTTTAACCTTGCTTTTCTTAGGTTTGACATGTCATGGGTTTTTAGTCTTATCCCTGTACAATAGGCTCCTATTGGTTTCATCATCCCGGCATATCTTCTAGTAGAAAAACCCGTAGTGTTAAATATGGCTGACCAGAACCATACCTTGCATTCAGCCGGGGTTATGCTCGTGGTTTGTGTGATGACATCAGTTCTTCACTATCTCGACTGGAAATATCCCCTCATCATACGACATAGGTCTGTTTGTCTGTGGCTTTTTTTTTTTTTTAAACCCTGCCAGATCACGTTGGTGACTCAGTTATCCTGTGATCAACTCAGAGACTGATCTTTCCCCTCAGTGCCTTCTCAAATGATCCCTGGTTTCCCACATCCTGTGTGAGTATGCTAATCACAAGCTTGTTATCGAATAGTACGGATGACCTCCTGCTATAACTGCTTAAAAAAATAAAAAGGCAGTCAGGGGAGTGTTACTGTGGTTTGTACTCTGCCTTGTGATAAGCCCAAGCCTGATGGTTAGCATGATATATGTCTGAGAAAGTCTGCTGAAGTAAGGCCTCGGATGGCAGAGAAATACCTCATTGTCGTATTTTGATGGGGTTCTGGTGTAAAATGATGAGAAGCTGCTTAGCCATGTTATCATGGCTGGTGTATTATTTTTGTATGACGGATGGTGGAACTTGAAGTCCTCAAAGAACTTTGAAAATAAGAGAGGAGGTGCTTGTTGTGATCACAGCCCCAGAACCATGTGGTTGCTCAGGTTTCCAGAATTACAACTCTAGATTTAAGTTTCTAATGTCTGTCTAAGCTTCTCAAGTGGGCTGTAAGTAATTTTTCACGTATCATCCTTAACTTATCTCTGCCTTTGTTCTGTATCAAAAATATGGGAGAAAGGTTAACCCCCCTACTCGTGTGTTGTGTACTAACGTTGCAAGACATTTAGGGAAGAAACAGTGTTCATCACTGTCTTCACATACTGGCTGGCATAATGAGACCCTCTTTCAGTTGAGGGCTGTAGACCTTAGCACAATTTTAATGATGATAACTGAAACGTTTTCTTTGTATTTTAATAACATTCAGTTAACAATAAAAATAGAGTAGTTTGTCCTCATACCTCACAAGGGAAACTTGTTCAAGAACGAGATGACATTGCGATGGGTGCTGTGAATAATATCTTTTAAGATTACTTAATTTTTAATTATATAGTGGATTTGAGGTGTATTTTGGTAATCATCTTTGAAAATGAATATGCTGCTAATCTCCTTATTAAAACACAGGTTTTCTTACTCCATTGACGTGTTGCAAGATTTTGCTGGTTTTTGGTGTTTTTTTGTTTTTTCTTTTTCTATTTCTTTTTCTTTTTTTTTGTGTGCACTGAATAAAATATGGATTTGACATAAATGCTCAACTGCACTGGAAAGCTGTCCTGAGGAAAATAGTGTTTGGCCTGACACATTCCTTTGTCTTCCTTTTAACATGAAATAAACAGTCTGATTTTTCTTTTTAATGAAAGAAGGGGAAGTAATTGTCTTGTGTATGTTTCATACATTGTCATGTTCAAATAGAATTTTATTTTCCTAAGTCTGTCATTCTCTTCAGTAGTAACTCAGTAATGATTGTTTCTATACTGTCTTTGTACATAGCCTGTATCAGGGTTGGGAGATTTACATTTAGTACACGAAACTGAAGATTTAGTTAAAATGAGACAATGTTTGCATGTGAGGCAAAACAAGTACTTTAAAGCATATTTGACAAAGCACACAGCTGCAATAATGGTATCAGAGTGATGTAAAGACTTAAGTGGTTTCTCATGCAGATGTCAGTGGCAGGGTAGCTGCTGTTACTCATTAATTATTTAAAATTCCAAGTGCAGCACCTCACAGCTTAGTGACTGCAACCTGCTGAGCCTCTGACCTAAGCAAAAAAGCCCAAAGTACCTGGACTGAAATTCCATTTGCTGAAAAGGAGATAAGTTTATTTCTCAGGTATACAATTGACCTTAGCAAAAAGTATTTTTCCATTCTCTGTTCAGGAAAGCAAACCACTGCATCACTGACAGAGAAAATCCCAAACTACTGTCATAGTATCTGTGTTGCCGCATACGCAATGATGAGCACACAAAAATTGCTTCTCTACAGCTTGAAGTCACTTTGTTCTTGGAGTTAGTTTATTGATTTAGAAGCAGAGTAACTTGCACATCCTTACTGAAGCTTCATGAGGTGTCATTTGCAACTTGAATAGCAAATGGTTTCAAGCTGGAGAGTCTTGTTTTGCATGTGCTAATAGACTGTGGATAATAGTAACGTGTTAGGTTGTCACATGATCCTTGAATCCTCTTACGTATTTTAAGCACACTCACAAATTAAAAACTTGGACTAAGTTTCCATCAAGTTATTTAAAAAACAAAAAATACTTTCAAAGCATAATTTCATGCATGAATGCTCAGGCAATCGTGCTAGAAAAGGGAAGGCAAAAAGAAGAGAAACATAACCCGTAGAGCGAGGAATATAAGCATATTGTTATGGATGCATTTTTTCGTGTCAGGAGAGACGGATTGGGTTCTGTGCCTCCTTGGCAGTGGGTTTATGGGAAGGGAGAGACATGGCTTTACAGCAGTAGATTGAGCCAAGAGGAGTCAGCTAGGAGTACGGTGAGAAGTCAGAGCTTTTTGTAGTATCTATATTTATGCCATATATAGTAGAAGAGCATTTACAGGAAACTCAGCTCTTGGCCAGTATGTTTACAGTACAGATAGATCATATATGAAGTCAGAACAGATGGAAAGAAAGGTGGGGCAGGGTTTTTTTTTTTTTTTGACATATTTAAATGAGAAGGATATAGTGGTTCATTGTTTTCTCACGGCAGCGTTAACGGTGTCTGGAGAGGATGAATCATCTTCTTGTCCTGTCTGTCAGACGGTTGAATATGGGAAGATAAGAGCTAGCACACGGTGCCTTTGATTCATGTGTGTTCTGTGGAGCTGCAGGTGTGCATTTTGTCATCAGTTGCTACGCTGTGTTAATTAAACACTGAGCATCAAAGTGGCTGTGTTCACTGGGACCCCGGGTGACCTTCCTCGCTTATAAAGGGAGAATGTACTGTTCACCATTTGGAGAGGACTTCATGTTTTTCTAAGTAGAGACACGAAAAAATGTGAGTCTTCAAATGTATCTTGTTTTGATTTTCATGGTATCTTTCCATTTTTGTCTGAAAACATATGTCAGGTCTTCTCTGATTTCACAGTAGTGTAATATCAAAACCTGAAAGTCTCCAAGTAACAAATAACCATACTTGCCAGCATGGTTTCTTGATTGCTTCTTGCTTTTTTTCCTCTGTGGTACTGATAGGATCATTATTTTGGCCTGAAATTCTCTATCACTTGAAACTGATTTTTTTTTCTTTTTCCTGGTTAATACTACGTTTATGTAATGTTTCCTTGTGTTCTGGTTTCTGTCTCTTTAAATATTTCAGCAGTTAGAACAAGTTTGTCTTTTAGTTGCGGACTCATCGAGGCCAAGAGGTGAAGTCCAGTGCTGCAGAGGTACACTCCTAAAGGAGATACAGCACTTTAGAAGTAATTATAGTGTAAAGTACTGGTGTTACGAGTCTACTGCATGTCTTCACTATATACAGAACGAGGTTATGGTGCATCTCTGTTCTTAGCTATTCTCTCTTTCTCTCTTCCCCCCCCAGTATTTATTTTACTACAGTGTCAAAATATTTTGTCCCTGGAACACACAAGTACTGGGGAAAGAAACACATGATTATGCCTCTCAGCCTTTTCAGAGGGCTGTGAAAAATTGGTGCTTGCTCCTAGGTTTTGTATGTGATGCAGACCTAAAGAGTCCTCCAATATGGGGGGAAAAAAGAACAAACTGGCTTTTGTTTTGTTTTTCTGCAGTAGGCTATCCAAAAGGATGTAAAGTGAAGATGTATTGTCCATTGGTAAAGACAGTACATAGCAAGTTAAATGAACCTGTTGATATTAGTGAATGAGATGCAAATAGACAAATCAATCCTAATTTCATAGTAGGGCAACATTTCCTTTTTGGATCAGGCTCAAGGGCTGTGTGTACTAGGCAGATACGTGGTCCTCTCTGTTCTCTAGGTTGGGAATAGCTGCAGGGCACAAGTATCTCAGCGAAAGCACAGGGGACATACAAGACGATCCACCTCTCGATCCACCTCTCGATCCACCTCTCGCCAAGCCCCTGAGGTGTAGGCGTTGTTGGAGGTGTGGCAGGCTGGGGTCTTGGACCTGCAGGGGCACCTCCACCTCCCCCCAGAGCTTTGGGGTGGCAGCAGGTCCCCCATCAGATGCGTTTTGGCCTCTCTCCTAAGGTGGAGGTGACCAAGGAGACTTCCTTCTGCCTCTCCAGGTGGGCTGCCATAGAGCTCAGGGTGCTGCATGAAGTGCAGCGTTGTGAAGACAAACAGTGAGCATGTGGCTAACGCTGTGTGATCGTAATCATTCGTGGTTTGTGCTGTATAAGGGAGTACGGATACCAGTGTGTGCTAAGTGATGTTAGGTGAACATTTTTCTGTTCAGGAAGGGAAGCAGAAAAACCCCGTTGAGAAATTTGTTTTGAAATTACGTATTTTCTGTTTCCTAATGGGGAACGTGAGGCTGACGTGTTTCAGAAAAGGGAGTGGAGTGGGCTGAAGGAAGAAAGAAGGGAAAAACAAGCGAAGCATAAGCTACAGGAAATAAATATTGCTAAATAAGTTTAGCAATTTCATTATAATTGTTTTTACAGGCTGCTGTCTGTATTCAGGTTTGGACTATCCTTAGCTGTACTCAGGTGAAATTCCTGAAAATTACCTGCATTTAAAAAAAAAAAAAGTGATATCCTTCTTGTTGAAGAGAGAGAGAAGGAAAATTGTAATCAAAGCAGTCAGAAAAGATATCAAAACAAACCAAAAAACCTTGGGTCCTGTCTGCTGTGCTTACCCCATGGCAATTTTAGGAAGTAACTTGCAACAGCGTTCTTTCACAAAATATATTCTACTGCAGTGTTGTAGCCTTTCTCCTGTGTCATACTGTTTGCATGAAACGTACTGGTAGTTAAATAATTTTGGTATCTTTCGTGATAATCCACAAGGTGCACGTAAACTACTGAGATACTGAGGGAGCATGAGGGAGTACTTTCTCGGGTGTTTCAGAACTTGACCCGTCTCTTAGAGGGCTGCTATTCCAGGTCTAGGGTCCTCGCTAAAGAGCGTATTGCTGTCTATTAACATGAAAATTGCTGTAATGTCTAGATAGGCTGGGATTCTACTAAGCAAGGTGCTGTACAAGCATAATTTAAAATACACATATTGGTACTAACTGCTGGTGACTGATCTGAATATTATGGTCACCACTAAAATCTTGGGTTTTGTCATTCACAGCAATGGACACACATATATGTGGAATAACGTGTTCTTCCTTCAGGAAGGGTTCCTCAGAGAAATACCTTTGTGGAAGTCAAAAGTGAAATAAGGTTTGATCCAGCAAGGATTACACACTTTCATGGGGAATGAAAAATTAAGTTTACATTAAATAATGATGAAACTTGTAAGGGATATAAAGCACTATATTTCATAAAATAATTCAACACTTGAATTAAGAGGGCAGGATTCCTAGGAAGCAATTTGCCCGTGAGGCAAGTTATTTCTATCATGTGGTTGCTTGCATCTGTCTCTGGCTACTGATGCAATTAGCTACAGGTCACTCACCTGAGATTGCAAGAGGTTTTCTTTCTTGGTACATTGGAGTCCCAGATTACCATGATAAGGGAATTCTGAAGAGGAAGTTCAGGTGTACCCAGTGTCTCAATCTGTTTTGAAGAAAAGGCTGAAGTGAAGGGCTTCCTTCTAAAGATGCATAGCACACTGATAGCCTAAAAAACACTCCAACATTTCCAACTAGCTGCTAGCTAGTGCTGGGCAGTACATCAGCTTGCTTCCCAGGAAGCTACATAACTTGGACCTGACACTGGGGAAAAAAAAATGTTTTGCATGTCACTGCTGGGTAAGTTTGTAATTAAGAGTCTGTATTAGAGGGCTACCAAAATTAGACAGAATTTGCACATTTCTTAAAAGTAATTACACTGTTTTATTTTGTCTAATAAGATCTGGAGGTAGTAGTAAAATACAGTTTTATTTAAATGAGAATATTCATTAATTTAACAGAAAGTTTTAAGTAAATTCCTGAAATTTTTTTATATTCCATGATGACTCTTCCCCTACGTGAGTAAGACCGTGAGCACTTGGTAAACATATCTAGCGTTGTAGCTCTGCACCATTATTCACCCACATCAGTCTGTGGTGAGTGTGTGTTCCTAGACAAGGTAATAATTATGATCTGATACTTGTAAATATGTAAGAACTTGCATACCTGTATCATTATGTGTAGTTCTGTTGAGTCACGCTTAAGTGCGTGGGAAGAGGTAAGACTGAACCCTTATTTTACGTAACTAAATCACTCTTCCAGGCTGATAGTTAACAATCCATTTGCAGCATCCTGTGATTTATATTAGGTAGTTCATGTGTTTTAAAACTAAATAATCATTACTGTTCGATAAAGATGCACCAGGTGCATTGGCTTATAGCCTTTTGTAATTCCTGCATTATTATGATTCGTTAGTTGTCACTGTAAACTAGCTCCTGGGCTGAAATTTATTGCTTTTATTTGGAATATAGAAAAACGATGTTCTGTGAGATATTACGGGAGAAAGACACCCTTTAGAGCCTGACGATTATGAGTAGTGGGCTTTTCTCAGGCTCCCTTCAGTAAGTAAGAAAATGCTACTTTGCAGTTAAAATAGCATAACCTGCAAAAAACTGATAGCAGTCTGTTTTTTGGTATATTCAAGAAGTTTAAAGGAACATTTTTCTACCTTGCAGTGAAAATTCTGAATTGCAGTTTAAACCTCTGTACAGGACAGTGCGTGTGTATGGGAAAATAATTAGAACCTCTTCTTTTAAACTACAAATATCCATTTAGTTTCAAGAGGCAGACTAGAATGGGATTTAAAAAATTATATGATATATGTTTACAAACTCCTATTTTTAATCAACTGTTCAGATGAAGATAACTAGGTTACATAGTCCCAACATACATGCATTTTTATAGATATTGTTTCTGAATGTGTTATCACATGATATGCAGGACTGAGTTTGTTCCATCGCTTTTTGTATCTGTTCAGCTTTTACTTTAATTTTACATTTAGCAGATGGCAAGGAGAGGTTTCTCTTCTTAGGTGGTGTTTCTGTTGTTGCTAGTAGGAATTCCGCTTCCAATCATGAAGAAGGCAGAAAAGAAGGCTTGACCTAGGCGTCCGTCAGGTTACCTGTTAGACTGACTCCCTGAGGAAGGTGAGTTGATGAGAGAAGGCAGTTTGTTTTATTTCCCCAAGCAACATCCCTGGGCTGTTTTTTTGGAATTACTTGAAGCAGCCTGGGTAGCTGGAGTGATTTCTGCCAGTCCATCCATGATTGGGTAATGCCAGGGTTTTGGCAGCAAAGCTGATTCGGCTGGTTCCTGGCTTGGGGAGTGGTGCAGAGGCTGTTGGGCAGCTCAGCTGGAGGAGTTTGCAGCACCCGGTGAGCTGGTGCTGCACTCGGATTGTTGCAGGTCTGCCTAGCGTCCCTTCTCATGTGACTTAAGGTCATATGCAAAATCTTTCATCTCGCAGGAATTACGAAACTTGCTGGATTTCACCAGGAAGGTTGAGGACACGTGGTGTTGCGGTCATAAGCTTGCTCTCGTGCTCAGGCCTATTTTGGAAGCTTGTTGTTAGACCTGGTTCATGTCTGATTCAATGAAGCTTGCTGCATTTCTACAATAGTTCTGTTTTCTCATTGTTTTGGAGCTTCTTGACTGTTCTTGTTGTGGTTTATCAGTGCTAAAGCATGTATGGACTCCTCTGCAAACAAGGGTGTAGATAGGTTGACTGACATATGTTAATAACTGCCAGGAGCTGCTGCTTTGCTATATGCAGAGCTGCTTAGTCTGGCAACCTGAATGTTGTGAAAGTGACTAAAAAGAAAATACAAATCTTTTTCCATCTCAGATTTTTTGAATAGTTGGCTGCAAGTTCCTACAAAGATTGTACAGTGAGTAATCCCATTGAAGTCAGTGACTCAACGCATCACATAAAGATCAGCTCACGTAGAAACTGTGCAGTGTGGCTTTCTCAGAACAGCAGCAATCAGAAAATCGGTATTTAAGTCTTAACAACAGCTCATATTTGGATCCTGAAGTGAAAATGACCCATGTTCTCAGCTTTTCATCAAGTAAGGCAGACTTCTGCTTAAGTGTAAAGTGAAAAATCAGCTCTTGCTTTTCGTTGCTGTTGTTTTAAGGTTTACAGGCTCGCATATAGTGGTGCTGTGCTCTGATCATGGCACATCTGCATAGTGTCCCCTCTAATTTTCTGTTTTCACTTCTTAATCAGGTGTCTACAGAACAGTTTGCACTGTACTTTTCCACTTCTAATTCACATCAAAGTTTTTGAAAGCCTTTTTTCCCAAAGGATTACACGGGTTTCTCCATTTCTGTTACTCTTAAGATATTTTTGCTAACAGAGTGGTTGCTTTTGTCCCTTTGGCTGGGAAGTAGCTTTATCTCTACATAAGGAATTTGTAGCAGGCACCTGTAGCTCACTTATCTGTGTTTAAACACCTGCGTTCATTTATGCATGAAAAAGGTAAACTAAAATCTGGTTGTATTAGTGTTAGTTTCTAGATATAAGAGGAGAATAAGAAGGATCGATCATGAAAATTTTGACCACGTGTTGTTCCTCTGACACATTCAAAAGAGTAAAGGAAAGAGAAGCACAAACTTGCTGGCTTAATTAATACCATTAGTTTTCAGCTTTTAAATCAGTTCCTATAGAGAAACCTAACACTCGACACAGATGTGGGTGTACTTTCAGTTCACACTCCTGAAGTCTGGCTAGCGTTGTGCATTTCCATTTCTCCAAGCCTGGTCTTTAATTCCCTTCAGTGTGCAATTTTTAGCGTCTTCCTGAAGGAATTATTGACACTGGAATCAGGAGTGCATTGACCAGCAGCTGGCTTTCAATGCACCATTTTGTACGCTTACTGGTTTGCTGGCTTTTCATTTTGCTTGCTTTGTTTGTGCAGACACTTGAGAAGAAAGCTGGCGTTGTCATTTGCAGCTATCTAGGTTGTGGCAGCATGGAAGTTTTTATTGTTTTTCTTTTCACTGGCCAGCAAATGACTTTAAACGTTTATGTGACTTAGTTTCACACCATGGTACAGAATATGGTTCATCTATGTCTGGTATCTTTTTCCACCTTGGCAGTGCAGGACTGAGGCTCCACTGAGCTTGGTGTGTCATGGGCACAAGGTGGCTGTTCCTAGAGCTTCAATCCAAAGAAACCAGGGAGAGGAAGGTGAGGCAGGGCAGTGAGCAGAGTTCTAGCTTGCAAGTATTACGTCAGCTCGTTGTCTGTTTACTTAAAGGTACGATTGCAGATTGTTTGATATTATCGTCATTGTTTCTATAAATGACACGGAACATCGTGCTGTTACATTCCTCTATAGATGTTTTTCCTGTAGTTTTGTATTCCGCTTGCTATTTTTCTTACGTTGCAAAGTAGGCGCTGAGAGGTGAGCTGCCATTTACAGGAAGGGAGGAGAGGCCAGTATGAGGTAGTTCAGCTCTGAAATCAAGTGTATAAGCATTTATTTGTATTTTTCCTTGAAAATTTTCATAATCTCACAATGATGTAAATTGGTTGTGCTGATTTCACAATTTGAAAAGATATATTTTATTTTGAATCTTTTGTGCAATATGTGGACCTGTTCATTAAAAAAAATCTATGATTTTATTTGCCAATAAACTCTACCTTGGGTACACTTAATGAATTTGGATGGTTTTTAATTTTTCCTGTGTGAGACCTCAGAAGTGGATTTAGTGGGGAATTATTTAATCAGATACAGTGACATGTGACACTTTGAGTGTAGAGTGGATCAAATTCAGTGAATAGTCAAATAAGCACTGCAGACTAATTTGAAAATTTATTGTGTGTGTCTGGGGAGAAATCTCAGTCCCTCCAAAAGTTGCAGCAGAGATACAGGGCAAGGTGGATGTTGATAAAGTAAACGTTTCTGTGATGGGAAGTCAGAAGTAATCAAAGTCTCTATCCTTGGGAGTATCCCTTGTGCACGGGTTGGTCCATGTATCTGAGGTTATAACTGAGTTTTTTATTTTCTTTTTTGAGTATAACTGGTTAATAGACTGTTATTTTACTTCATGTGTTTTCTGTCATAACAAAGGTCTGTTGTGCTTTTCTCCCAAGTCTTTGCATAAGATTGTGTTAATGAAAGAACTTAGCCCTCTGATAGTGAGAGCATTGTGCAAAGATTCCTGACGCCAGCGTTTTATAGTGTATAGCATTATATTTATTGCAGAGTAACTCAACTTTATGAATGAAAGTTCAGTTTGTAATTCTGAGAGGAAAAAGTCCATTCGAAACTTCTTTTGCTTGTAGTTTTAAGTTTCAGAGCTTTAAATGCTACCTTGCACTGCATTTAAATCGGCTGAAGGAAGCAGTTGTGTAAGATACCATACAAACACATGCTTCTGTGAGAAGAAATATGTAGTGTAACCACAAATGTAAGCTAAAAGCTGAAATTTGAGTGTTGTGGTTTAACCTACATAAGCTCTGTTAAAGCTGAGACACAGCACGGTGAGCCAGAAAATACAAAGAAAGGGTTGGCATTCCTTTCTTATGTGCTTGCCATGAAAGCATGTGCTATAAAGAGCACATCCATTCTCACCTCCACAGCAAATTGTTAGCAGTTTAGTGTGGTAGTTTTTTTTCTTTTCAGTAATTGCTGTTTATATAATGGCAAATGTGAAGTCTAAAGAACTTACTAAAGGACTAAAGATCTCTTATGAAAATTTGCAGTTACAAATCAGTTGATATATATTATACAATTTTGGTATTGTAAATATGATATCAAAAGACCAGGCTTCTGCCTAAATACTAATCTAGTCTTGGCTTATGTGCAAATCGAATGCTTTATTTTTCCTCCTCTGTTTGTCTTTTTTAGAATAAGGAAGGCTTTCTGGTATTGCTTAGATTTGCAAAATAGAACAAATAAGCTTTTTTTTTTTTTTTTCCTCAGGAGCTTTCAAAGACCTTACCTTGGACTGTAAAAATGTTATTGTATGAGAGCTTTTTCTTTGTTCTGTCTGATGAAGAATTAATTTTTATTTCGATATAAATATATTGGTTTCAAAATTTCTGTTTTGTTTTTATCTTTTCAGAATTTGAAGTTTTGGTGATAGATCATGGGGAACCATGTAGGAAAACGAGAACATAACACTGACAAGTCAACCAAGGTAAGAGTAGAAAATTGAAGAGGCAAGACCACTTCAGAAATATGTATGTTATAAAATATATATGTTTTTAATACCTTAATGTGTTTACCAGATAACTTTCACCATTACTAGTTTGTAGTTGTCAGTATAAAATTAACAGCCTTGCTTTTTTTTTTTTTTTTGAAAGAGGGTCCTATGAAGCCAAACCAGGACTTTGCTGTGCTGGATTTAATGAGGAAAGTGATGTTTTCATGCATCAGATGCATAGCTGATACAACACTTCTCGGTTGTCATGAAAATAAACGAAATGAACCTTAGAAGCAGGAAATTGCAGAAATTTTTAAAGAGACAATTAGTTGAGTAATGTTTTACTTGTTGACAGCTTTCCATTTTGGCAGTTGTTGGCTTTATCTGTAAGAAAGGAACTGTACAGAAACATGTAAAATAAGAGAATTCCAAAGGAAAAGACTGTCAGTCCCAGTAGATACAGCTTTAAAAATCTCCCTGGTAAAAAGATAAGAACCATCAAAATGTTCACTAAAAGTTAGTATTTGCTTCCTAGGCCTCTGCTGATGTTGTATTTCACACGTTATGTGGTATTCAGTTTGCCTGGTGATAATATCTTATTTGTGTTTCTGCATTGCAGAGGAAGAAAATTCACAGCTATCTTAAAAAAAAAAAAAAAAAAAAACAAACANAAAAAAAAAAAAAAGACAAAGTTGCTTCTTGTTACTAGCTATTGTTAACTTCCCTCCACCCATCCCCACCCAAAAAAAAAAAGCAGTTTACAGTCTGGTCCCACAATGTATGTAATGTTACTGCCCTTTGCATTGGACAGATAATGGAAACAGATCTGTGCTCTTATCTGGAGGAGTGCAGATATTCTGCATTGCTGTGGCACAGATTAGCAGCTATCCCTAAAAAGTATATACAGACTAGACTTCATATAGTTACTAATTCTTTGACATCTTCTTTAGGGGAAAAAAAATAAGCACACTGGAGGGAACAGTGAGAAAACAGCAGGAAGAGAAAACAACTGGCAACATGGTTTTGTTTTCTATTTGTGCAGTATTTTACAAAATGGTTTCGGTTTCAGTGCAAACTGAAATAGCGTGAGTCCCAAGCTGTGTTCGGCACCTTAGGGTTTTTGGTTGCTTCTCTAGAAAATTGCCTCGTGCAGATCCAGCAAAGTCAAATGCACCTAACAGATGTATTTAGCCAAATATTTTGATTCTTTCTGACCAAGTGTGTGAGATCCTGCAGTTGTGATATAGCAGGTATACAGAGCTTGATGGGCTCTTGTGCGCCATGTATCCTATGCTTGGGTCTTCACTGAGCACAAAATCTGCTTAGAAAAACACATTATAACTTCTCTTCCACTTTGGGATCACTTGTCTTACGCATCTGAGCAGCAGGTCAGTGAGTTGTGTTTGGCACATGGGGCCTCAAAAAGGAAAAGATTCTTCAGACTCTAGCAGCCTGTGCCATAGGTGCAAGTTCTTCAGGGGTGAGCAAGAATCAGGTGGCCATGAGTCTTGCACTCATCATGTAAGACAAGTCTACAAGGAAATGGACAGTAATGCTGTTTTGAATTCCTTTTTTTTTCTTACTAGTCCATAGAGAATAATTGGTTCTGAAGTGAAAATAACATTAATTTACCTAAAATATTTTGAAGGGGGAACTTACTTCTGTAGTAATACTTTCCGTCATTCACTCATCCTTCTAGAGTACAAAAATAAAACAAAACCTTAAACTTTAAAATAGGCAATGCTTGATCAAGATCTCCTTTTATGCACATAAGACAGCAATAATGTCACAAGCAATAATAAGGCCACAGACTTAAAATCAGGAAATATATGGTTAAGGTGCTACTATGTATTCCACATAACCAGTCGATCTTGATTCAGTTCTTATAGGCAATAGTAAAGTTCTTACCTATGTAACATACTTTTTTTTTTTTTCTTTCAAGCTGAAATTGCCCTTTGTTCAATATAGCTGTAAATTAGAACTGTTTTCCCACCAGTCTTGTGGTGAAATATGGGAGACAGTTGCTGGAAGCTTGCAGAGACTGCAATGAAAATGCTATGCTGCCTCTCCTCGCTCTTAGCAGAACTGCAAAGCAGAAGGCAAGCAGCTCATGAAGGGTCTTTCTAAAATTCATTACTTGTAACTTCAGGCTGTTTATAATGTTTCCATTCTCAAAAATATAGTACCAAAGAAGAATATCACAGGCAGCCGGTTTGAACCCATAATAATCAGATTTGCTGCATAGACACCATACTGGCTCCTGAACTGACAGTCGAGGTCTCCAGGAGGCTATTTCATGTATAGTGACATGTGGCTAAAGAGACTGTAACCAAACCGTAACTCTCGGTTGTACATTAATTGTCCTGTAGTACAGCAATTACTCTGGGTTTTTTGGTTGTTTGGTTGTTTTTTTGAGTTGGCATCTAGCTTTGTTTTATTTTCAGTAAATTTGGGTACTTGATGGCAACATTAGAGAGCTAGAAAGCAATTATTTCATCAAATTTCTATCATGAAACTATCATGATGCTTTCAAATTGTCCAATTTGCTGAAGACAAGATGGCTTCCCATGCTGTGATACATCTTTCAAAATATTGTTATCCTCTCAATTTGTAAATATGCTGGGCTATAATGATACTTTCATAAATAATGGAGAGAAATGTGAAATTAATTGAATGCTTTGAAAAATTAGTCTATTTGACCTAAATAATGAGAAAAATATTTACAAAGCCCTCACCTTTTACTCAAAGCAATAACATAGTCCCCCTTATTTGTCAGATTTTTCTCTTGTATTTCACAGATCTGCATTTTAAAAAGGTTTTGTAAGATACATAAAAACTGTTCAATGAACCCAGCGATTTCTCTCATTTCTCTTTTACTTCAGATAGTTTTAGACTTTGCAGTCTGAGTGCTGTAGTAAATGTACAAATATTGATTTTGTTTAACTTTGTTCTTAGTAGTAATTCGTGGGATTAACCTTACATAAATGTATCTGGGAACAACAAAAACAAAAATAATGGCCTGTCCTTCATGCCCCAAATTTAGTTAAATTCTCTGAGAGCTAAATATAGAATTAAAAGAGTAGGTGACTGAAGTTTTACTGCTCTTCTTTCTGAGTTGTAGTTGATCCATGTTAATTTGGCAAAATTAAGTTGCAAAGTCCCTTGTGCTCTTTTTTAATGACTGAAGCTGCCTTTAAATGTTACATTAGAACAGTTCTCTGCAACTGTCTGTTTTGGCTATCTCCCTTACAGAATTCTGTTCAGCACATATATGCATCCCTAAATCTTTGAACCTTCTTGGTACCTGTCAAAACTGGCTCTTACCTTCATTGTTCAGGCCCATGAGGTTGGGAAGAAGTGTTTTGGTCGTTGTCTCGTCTCATCTATTCTACAACAACTACCAATTTCAGTAAGACAACAGAGCCTGGTTTCCCTGTGCCTCAGGTCAGATAGTACTGCGGGGTGCTGGAAAGCAAGCTTTGTGACCTGTAATAAAAGATCAAAACCCACTACCCTGTCATGTAAAGAGATTGCTCAAGAAACTTAAATAGGCCTGGAACATGTTAGATTATTGGAAATGTTAGATATTTGCCTATTTCATGTCTTTGACATACTTGGAGTGTGCTGTCAATAAACTCTGTGGAACCAAAACCAATTGCTACCTCTGATATCTAATTCTGAGGAACTTTGGGAAGTGTAAGTTTGCCACAGTGTATTGCTTTTTAACAGGCAGAAATTGGAAAGAAATGTAGTGATGGTAAAGCACTCAGTCTCCAGTTTAATGTTTTGTTTGAATTACAAAGCCATCTGTTAACAATGACCAAGTCTCGGTGTGTAGTAAATTTATGAAAAATCTTGCCTTTGATTACCAATTACCTGGATTCTGTAGTATGTTTTGCAGTGGTTCATTTGCTAATTGTAATAAACTAACTGGTTCTCGGTGTTTAAGGTGAACTCAACACAATTAGTTCAAGCTAAACTGCTGTGGGAAGCATGTGTCAGTCAATAAGTCAAATGATTTCTACACTGATTCTGAAGAGATCCTGTTTTCTCTCCTCCTGTTTTCCTCTGCTTGTATTGCTACTGTTCAGAAATCTTGCAGCTTGCACAGCCTTACTCCTAATGACATTGACAGAAAGTTTTCTGGCTCTCCGTGGTGAGAGAGGGGTGAAATTCTGAAGCTGGCTGGCTCAGTACAGTAGTTGCATAGTTCACCTCATAGACACCGAGCAATCTGCAAGCAGAAAGGTTTTCACACTGATCTCTGATGCCCTACCTCACATTGTTGAGACTGCTTGAAGACCTAAACCAAGTGTATGTTGTTTTTTTTTATCCCAGGTGCTTCCTCTTGGTATGCATGATAAAGTACCATGAAAGGAGGGGAAAAGAAAAACAAACAAACAAAAACAAAACAAAACCAACAAAAATCAAACAGATGAAGTAATTTGATTTGTTTTATTAATTGCATTGAAGTGTTATTTTTGTAAGATAAAGGTTTATTATCCAATACATCAAGTTTGAGAGATACTTGTTATACAGATTATGTTGGTTATGAAGTCTGGGATATGCTTTTTTTTTAAAAATTAGACATAGTATTGGAATTTAATATATTTAAATACAATATTCTTATTACCATACATAAAATAAAAAGAGTGAAGCCCTTTCACTTTTTTCCCTAGCAAAGTTGTATAGCACTATTTTTGTTTTCCCTTACAATTGTGTGTTTTTTCTGAGGGTTTTACCTTCTGCTGTAAAATAGTTAAAGAGTACAGGGGCTCTAGCGGTGTATTCTTCTTTGTAATTTGATATATTGATCAAAGTACTCCCTCTCAAGCCAATATCTTTCTGAAGGTAAAGGAAAAATAGAGAAAGAAAAACTTTAAAAAGTTGAGAGAGCCAAAGTTCTCTGTGAGAAATATGATGAGCATTTTCACCAACCGGTTTTACAATTTACACATTGTAGAAATTCTCTTGAACTGCTGCTGTCTGGTCAAGCCAGTGTCTGGTACAAGGGAGGGCTGCTTTTGGAAGAGGCTCTCCCCTTCCAGGCCAGTTCTGTGGCAGTTCTGTGAAGACAGGTTGAGCAAGACCAGTTCCTTTTGATAGACATCTGTTTTCTTCAAATGTGGCCATCGACCTAGATTTGGCCTTGAGCAAATCCCTTTGTGCTGGCTGCATCCTCCTATTTCATTTCTTAACCTTCATACTGTCTAACTAGATTGCTTGCTGAGACAGATGCAGTGTCCTTCTGTATTAATAGTAGGATTTTGAGACCTTCAGTGGAGCCTTCAGGCATTCATGTGCTTCAGAGTGAGAGATGATATCATGGCAATACAGAAAGGGCAGTGCTGTTTGAAGCCTCTAAGAATGCCAAGTATGTGGTAGCTATGACATCTTTCATCAAAAATTAACCTTAAGACCATCATTCACTATGGTATTGAAGCCTGTTCAGTGTTTAAGTGGGCAAGCAGCTTTACTACAGAGGGACCAATTTATGTGTCCAAATTTAAGTCATGTGTTTAAATACTTGACTGTGCATTAATTTTTTTAGGCACTGGGTTGAATAAAGTCTATTACTGTTACAATAATTAATTTCTTTAGTGTCTGAAATATGCTAAGCTCATCATAAGTATGTGGGGAAATAACCTTCAGTGGTGTAAAGGTGGTACTTTTATGCTTCCCCATTTCCCTTTTTTCTGTATATCTGAATGCCACTGAAGGTAGTGAGGCTTATGAACAGAGCAACTGGTAGAAGAGTTAAAGGTGGGAGACAAGACAGATAAGAGTGAACAGTAATTTCTGGTCAGTGCCACAGCGCCTGTTGTGAGTATTTAAGGATTTGCCTGAATTGTGTAATATTGGAAAATTTTCACTAAATCTGTGAGTAAATACGTAGGTAAAGTTTACGTGAAATACGTTGCAAGCATGTTTTTCTGTTGTGCACGAGTGCGAAGTACTAACGTTTCTTGATTTAGGTCTTGAGCTGGCTGAGCTTGCATGGGTGTAAAAGGAAGAGGTGCAGTCACTGTGGTTTTGGCTGGGGAGGAGGAAGGGTCTTAGCTTTCTTCTCCCACCCTCAGCCTGCAGAACTGACTAGCAGAAGAGGGAAGTGCACTCTGTGCATTTTAAGGTCTTGTGCATCAGATGCCATGCTACTGTGGTATAGTTTCCTTCATGTCTGCTTCTTGTTAGCTTTGACACAGAACTAGATAAATGTCCTGACAAATGAGTTTAATGACAGCACCACTTAAATTAGCAAGGAGTTGGAAATCCAGGGGTGTAATGCACTGCCCGTTCTTTGTGAACTGGGCTAGTTGCTGAACGGCCTTCTCTTATTAGAGTCAGCCCATTCTGCAGCCTGAGAACATGGTGTTCAACGCTCTAGCTACTTCACACCAGAAAAATGAAGGTGAAGTTGTTTATATTTTTAATCTTGAGGAAGCAATAACTGACATGGAGATCGTGAAAGAGAGCATTATCTTCTCTGTTCTTCACAGAACGTCTTTGTGCTTCTACTGTTACGGAGGTTTGTAGATTAGCATGCTATCATGTGGCGATATGTTTTTCAGCTGCTCTGAAACTGGATGAAATAGGTCAAAATCACAAACTAGGATTTCCATGAGTTATCTTTGATAAGATTGTTTAAAACAAACAAACAAAACCTTGTGTAGTAATATATTACTTTAGAACACAGTTATGTCTGTAAAAGCAGCTGGAGTGAAATACATTCCCCCTATTAGAGGAGAGTTTGCTGAGCATTGCCTGTTGGGCCAAACCACAGCAGAATCTCCAAGGACAGTGACTAGCAAATCTTTCTTGTGGCACTTGTCGAAGTATTAAACCCCCATTAAAAGTGTGTTCTGTAGCTTGTCCTCATCTTCTTCCCCTAATGGTAGTTCTGTTGTCTCTGATGCTCCTGGGCATCAGCTGGGAAGAAGCGTGCTGGAGCCGTGTTTTGACTTTTCTGTTTCACACTTACTTGTATTTCTGATAGTGTAATTGACTCTGAAGCAAGGACAGTGAAACTTGTTGGTAGACACGGTTTTACACCATGCATCAGTACAAAGACAAAACCCAAGAGCTGCTAAAGTCTGGTGCTGTGTTCTGCTGTGAGAAAAGAAGAATTCCGTTTTGCTAAGGTGCAGTGAATCTTGCTTTAATTTGTAAATTCAGGAAACATGACATAGAGATCAGAAGGAAAAAGGTATGGGGCTTTCCTTATGAAGTGTCACTTCAACAGTAACTTCTCTTTTCACTTCAGAAGCTGAAGATGAATGATAAACAGCGCTTACTAACGTAATTGCAGTTATTTGTACACTGAGTGAATTTAACTTGTCTGCGGCTACAGTTCAAAAACTGATTTTCCACTTCGAGTTAAGATGTCATGGGATGTTTTTCCTTTTTTACTTAACTTATGCCCTCAGCTTTAATGACGGAAATACTTCAGTAGTACTTGCTGGAGGAAAAAATTTGCTGGAGGAAAAAGGTCTTTTGCAAAAGGAAATTGAAAAACTTTTAAGCAGAGTAATATGACTTTGTTCTTGATTGCTGAGATAAGGTTCAACTCGAAAAACAATCTGATCTTTCAGTGCAGCAGCCCGTGAATGTGGCCATAACAATATCAAAATTTGCATAGAGCTGAAAGCCACAAGATAGGTACCATTTACATCGAATAATTAGGGGGACTTCTGAGCATCTGTTATAATCAAGAGACAATAATGGAAATTTCATGGTTCCCCC
>VXAL01015905.1:26805-108690 GCA_013399475.1 Chauna torquata | reverse complement strand
TTTTTTTTTTTTTTGCACAATGTTTTGACTGTGATTTTGCCCTACCAGTTCTACCTTTCTACCTGGAAATTATGTAGCCAGTAGATTATACCACCTCTAGGGAAGAAGGTCAAGAGCTTTGTGTATTCTCTGTTTTGTTTGTGTCTGAAATTTGCACTGCACAATAGATGAACAATCCCAGAAAAATCTGTCTGAGGTCTAACTTCTTTGAAGTTGTTTCTGCCCCTTTTTTTTTTTTTAATCATGAAATACCAGAAAGAGAATAGCAGTAGAAATACCTCTCTGTTCACGCACAATTTTTGTTTCTCTGGTTAGATTCCCTGCCTAGAGAAGCAGTTGAATGTAGCTGGTGCAAGTTTGATTTACAGTTTACGCATGACTTCTTTGATTCCGGCTCGCTTGTAGAATTGAGGCATAAATTTTAGCCTTCGCAACACATATGAAATCATGTAAAATTCTATTTATGCGCAGAGGGTTACTAAGTAACAGTTGCTGGGGGAAATGCAGTCTTTTAACTTCATGACGTCTGTGCACTTAAAACTGCCAGCCAAGTAGTGCATTAACATAGATTTTGCACATTAATGTAATGTGATTTGCTGTGGGCTATGTGCAAGCAAAATCTTTGGGGGGAGGGGGGGGTGGGAAACAGCACCAGTGCAGTTTGAAGAGCTGGAATCTCTCTGCAGCTGGGTCTTATGAACAAGAAGTGAAACCCAAATTTTTCCCTTTTACCTCTTCCTCTCCTTGACACATGACAAATATGGACCCTGATATATATGTATATATGCATATTTGTATCTTTAGCTACCTGTGGATATAGATATAAAGGTGTAATCTGTATGTTTTGCATTCGTATCTTTCTTCAAGGGTAGGAATGTTGACTAGAAAAACTAAAAGCCCAGTGTTACTCAGCCGTAGGTTGGGTGTTGATAATGCAAGGAGAAGTCTGCCTTGAGCTGTGTCTTCTCTAGTAACTGTGTTTAGCTCTGACTTTGCACAGACATTATCAGAGGATCCGTTTTATCTGAGGAATGTTACCTCAAAAAGGTCATGTGTCCAGGCTGAGATGGAGCTTATCTGCTGAAAAAAGATTCTACTTAAGTGAGCAATCTTTCCTTTAAACCAAACCTAGTATAACTTACAGTAGAGGCCTGAGCTGAAGACCTTTATATGCTGATGAAAATGAGCTGTTGAAATGTCATCAGTTCCTACAGCTTTTAACTCATTTCTCTGTTATAAAGCTACTTTTTGTCCTTGTGTATAAATATGAATAATTATTGCACTGGGAAGGTAGCATGAGCTTATTAGGCTCTGTGATTTGCTGATTGTAGATTATGTAGAACTTCATTTCAGGGAGGTTCTCATATTAATTATATTGTTATGTCAGTGTACACAGATGGTGTGCAGAAGTATAGGTAAGTAGCTACTATCACACCACAATCCTTTTATGAATGTGGCATAAATATCTGTAAGAGACAGTCATTAGTTTCCTAGATTTTTATAATTTCTTTTAGCTGAATCCAGGGATGTTTTTTGATAATCTCTGAGTAATGCATTATAGTTGGGATATGATAACATGTTAATTACCTGGGCCAACATTTGCCACTGTCTTGTGAATAGTACAATGACTTGTGAACCTTGCAAAATATACTTTATCTATTCAGTCATGGCAATTGATTTTTTTTTTTTTTTCCTGCTATGGATTATTTATCAAAAAAACATTTAACTCAAAAAAAAAAAAAAACCCCACCCTACAAACAAACAAACAACCCTTACATCATCATCATCACCACTTTAAAAGCTGGGTACATTGATTTTTGTGCCTGGCATTGTAATTCTCTTGACATTTTTTGACAGGGTATAACCCTTAAGTACTGTCTGCGTTTACCTGTCTTTGAGAAAGCGTAGTATCTCAGCTTTTTTGTAGTCTCTTGTACAGTCCACCCATTTTGGTTTTGAGGCCAGAAACCTTTCCCTCTGGGGAGAAATTGGTCCTGACTTCTTTATTGCTCAGTCAGGCTGCTGTTTTTTTGTAACTCTGTGACCAGCTGTGACTGTTCAAGTGGTTTTAAACGGATGTATTACCCACAGCTTTTCCCTTGGGAGGCTGTTGTCTCTGGTGACAACATTGGCTAATATTGTCAAAGTATCTTTAAAGTCTATAGAAGGAGCAAAATAGAACAAGGAAAAAAGAATCTCAGCAAAACTCTACATACGCATCTGTTCTTCCAACTCCTTTCTTTTCACTACGTAGGGACAAACATGGTACTTTTCCCTCAAATGACCAAGTTTAGGAGAACTAGGGTTAAATCTTCTGGCTAATAGTTCCTTTCTTTGCTGCATACTTCAGGAGCTATTCTTCGGTTCCAAACATCTGTAATACAATCATTTGCAATCATTTAACTTAAATAGATGCAAAAAATAAACAAAGCCTTTTCTGCGCAGTTACTTTCTGGCCAGTTGGCCCCAAGCCTGTACTGGCAAATGGGGTTGTCCCAGTTCAGATGAAGGGCTTTGCATTTGCGTTTACTGAACTTCATGATATTCTTGCCTGTTTCTGTAGCCTGTCAAAATCCCTCTGGATAGCAGCTCTGCCTTTCAGTGTACTGACCAGCTCTCCGGTTTTATCATCTGGGCCTTTATTAAAGGCAGTACATGGTATTGGCGGTAGTGCCGATCCCTGGGGGGACGCAACTGCTGACTGACTGCCAGTTGGACTTGGTGCCGTTGCTCGCAGTCCTCTGAGCCTGGGGGTGCAACCTGTTACCACCCCTTGTATTCCACCTACACAAACCTTCTCTTCCCATTTTGGCTGTACGAGTAGGGTGGCAGACTGTGGGAGGCTGTGTCAAAGGCTACGCTAAAAGCAGGGCATATGACATCCATGGTTTTCCCCTCCTTCGTACAACCAGTCATTTCATCACAGGAGAATAGCAGGTTGGTCAGACACTGTGTGCACTTGGCATATCCAAGCAGGCTGTTCCCACCCATCTTCTTTATCGATGGGAAACAGTTACTGTTAAAACTGTTCAGTCTCCTGTTTTTAACAAAAAGATAAAAAGAGCTAAGCATTTGAAATACTGTGTATTAAGTATGGCTCTCACTTTAGCGATGCATTACTGCCCCTTCACTGTAGATGCCCGTGGTGCTATGGAGGACGGAATGTACACTATTTGTAACAGTCTTTTATACTCTAATAAAGTACCGCACTTGGGGATAAATGGCAAAACAACAACAACAAAAAAATAGTGACGAGTTGCTTTTCTCATGTACTGTCCTCTTTCATTCAAGACAAATCCATATAGGCGAGAGAAGAGGTATAAAGTGTACTTTCTAGTTGGATAATGATCCTTTCTTGCTTGAAGTCTTCCTGCTAGAAAGATGGACGCTAGTTACTTCACAAAAGATCTGAAAATTAAGCAATTAGGCACTCGAGGAAAACAAGTGGAAGTTGAGTTGGGGCAGGGGGGGGAGGCAGAACAAGTGCTCCTGTCTGGACGATGAGCAGAAATGCTGCAAAAGTAATATTTATTTGAAGCACAACAAGCAAAATGGGAAACTTGCATGTGTGTTTTTTTTAACATACAGCTCCTGAATTTCAGCGTGGCGTAGATATGTTTTTGTTTCCACCTCCCCCACCATGACATTTTTGTTCTCCTGAAGGTGCACAGAGTTTTTATTAGAACCGCATTAATGAATCAACCTCTGATAAACTGAATCATCCTTTTAAATGCCAGTTTCTATTTGCTTTTTGGCTCACTAAGTGAAAAGGTAGCTGCTCATAGGTGTGGCCGTATTACTGGCATTACCATTTCTCCCGTCTATACACAAACATGAGTCTTTCATTGTCATCACTTCTGGGATTTCTTTACACTGGTACTTCAGAAGGTGGAGTTTTATTTTTACAATCAGCTGGAAATTTCTGTTGCCCAGTCTTTCTCAGGTTTGGTGTCTTTGTTTGACTTTATTTTTGGAAAATGGAAGTTACAATTTAAAAAAAAAAAAAAATACTGCCCCTGTGAGCTGTTAATTTAAAAAAAAAATTTTTTTTAAATGCAAAACAAAATTAAATGTGCTTATGAAGAATAGGGTTTTGTGCAGTACAGATGGTGTATTTCTTATTAAGTGATTAGATCCATATCTCACCATATTGGACATCTGAAGACACTTTTGAAAACTGCTTTTAGATCATAGTCTTTTTGTGCGTGTGTGTGTGTGCATGCACACGCTTAAATGGCAGCAATCATATCTGCGGGTAAACCTCCCCTATTTCCAGGTGAGTAATATGAATCTGATGAGTCAGGTGTCACCTGGGATTGAAACACTAAGTGTGAGATTTGGGCGAGTCATTTCCTCGGGCTCTCAAGGTTTGTCTTACCACTGGCTCATTGTCGTAAGCAGAAATAAGGTGACTCAAGGTGACTGTTGCTGAGAGTTAGGAATATATTGAATTCTTGATCTATAGGAAAAAATGTAACACTTTACCTGTACTCATTGCATAACAAATCACCAAGCCATGGTAGAAACTAGCCACATAACTTTACCAAAGTTTGGATAAACATAAATAAGGTTGCATATGTAAGTATTTACATCTGCATGTTACAGTCTGGGCTGTATTAGGGTGTAAGTGGGCTCCAGAGGAGGGCTCCAATATCTGAAGGTGACAGTGGAACCCATCCAACAAATTACTCAGTGGCCAGAACTCGCTGAGTTCAGGCTCTGACTGACACCTTGTCTGGAAGCCCCAGTGGGGTCAGGTACTCTGATCAAGTTTAAAATATGTCCTCATTAAAGTGTATTTATGGCACAACTGTATAAGCATTCTGATGCTATTGCTGCAGAATGAAAAAAAGCACCAAAAAAATTATTGTCTTGTAGCTTGCTTCATGCTTAGGGGACTCCTATACCACCTGTGTGGCAAGTACTGAAATTGGCCTGTGCTATTCATTAACCTCTGTCTCTCTTCTGTGTTTTTTTTTTCCTTGCTGTTGCTAGACTAGAGTCAGTGCAATTTGAATTCCCGTTTAAACATTTACACGCTGATTGAACAGTCGCCTGAAAATAAACAGTTACAATGTCATCTCTCGGGGCACCTTTGAGTAAACAGTTGTTTCTGTTTTTTTCCAAAATCCATTTTGCCTCTGAGAACTTGTTTTTCAATTCTGAGACGTGAAACTTCAGTTACCGGACATGCAGTTTAGTATTTCAGCTTGTTAGCTTCGTACACAGATTACAATGGCCCATTTTTCTTCCAGTCATATTGGTGCAATTGTAGCTCTGCACAGTAGTTCTTGTGAGAGTGCCTCTGTGTTGGTTTAAAGCATGGAGGGAAACATTGTTCTCTTATTTTGCTTTTAGAAAATAAAATCACGGAATAATAAGCAAAACCATGGGAAGAGGTACCTGTTTTTATGTAAGTCATTTGCATAATGCCATTTAATACAGAGGTCGTTGGCAAATTTTGCTGTGAAGGCATTCACCTTTGTGAAAAAACGAGCAGGCTTTAATGGTGAGTTCAGCAGAGCCTCTTGCATAGAGTCCCAGGAGTTACAACTCTCACTGTTAGCTGCATCATGAAATTAGTTGCTGCTGAAGAAGCTATCAAAGAAGAAATACCCATTTCTGTGTAATGTCAGACTTCCTATCTCCTCCAGGCTCTTGCCGAAAGAGTGATCTGTGTGGCTCCTATCTGGCTGCTTGCTGAAGGCTTTGAGAGAACCAATAGGATGTCTGAAGAACTAGCTTCCTAGCTTTCCTCTCTGAGAATAATAATAACACACCATGGTCTTGTGCATGTGAACCCTGGGAAAGGGAAACAGTCATCTCAGTAAGGGTCTGCCCTTGCATTCCTGCAAAACTGGTAATGGCTGCTGAAATTGAACAAGGCAGTGAGTGGTGCCAGTTTCTACTTGTGTTGGAGTCATCTTGTGTAGTTTTTACTTCTTGTTGGGGTGGATTGTTTGGGGTTAATTTTTATGAGATTCTACTGAGGTGTTGTAGTGTTTTAGTGTTACTTAGGTGTATTGTTTTGTGTTATTTATTATATGTTTTATGACAGTCTTTCAAGTCCTGTTCAGTTTCTTGAAGAATGACTGACAGCTAGAGTATTTCAGAAATCAGTTAAACCTTTCTTTAGATTTTGCATTTTGTGGTTAAAAAGGTAACTAGGGAATATGGGGAAAGGGATCCTTATTTTGCTTCTCTAAAAATGTCTTAGGAAAAATCATAAATTGTGATTGGCTTTCTGATATTGTTTCTTAATCTCATATTCAGAAAAGTAGGAGTGTATACATTTCAGTGTTTGTTCTTTGGCTCTAGGATGATTTTTACTAAATATGGAAAAAAAATCCTAGATATTTTTCTGTGTTCCAGTAAGCCATTATATTTAAATATCATTGACAGCTATGGTTTAACATTTGGTTAATACTTGAGAGACTTACAGTGGCCCACTGTAAAGAGGGTCTGCCAGCTTTGGACCCATAGTGGGACTGCAGGTGACCAGATCCCTAGGATAGTGCTGTGGCTTTCTGAAAAGGTAGGTATGATTTTTGGTGTAAAAATTTAGCATTTGATTTAAGCTTTCTGGTGCTTCCTGCTAACTGTCTTGTATGACAGTTGAAGTTGCTAAGAGTTGATGGACGAAGTCTCTCTCTTAAAATGAAGTATTTTGTATTTTAAAACATATTTTAGTGCTAGAGGTTGAATATGTATTTACTGGATTTCTTTGAAGGAGGGGGATACCTTTTATGCTACAAAAGAATAAAGATGTTTTACAGGAACCGTTTTTGATGGAACACTTCTGTTTTTTGTCTTTTCATTTTTTAAACTGCGTTGCAGCTTTGATTTAATGAGGAGGGGGCAGAGAACAGAGAAACCAGACTGAATGCACGGAACCATTTCCCTGCTCTTGTTGTTTGGCCTTGCCTGATCGCTATTTAGTGCTGATGATTTAAGCTTCAGTTTTGAAGGTCTTTTAAGAAGACACATACTTTTGAAATGAATAGTGTGTGTGTGTGTGTGTTTGTTTGTATTAGTTGCTTTAAGTGGGAGTTGAAAGGCATGGTACCAGTGTTTGCTGCAATTACGCAGTCTATTTTGTGCCTTTATCAGTTTCCTTCAACTACAAAGACTTGCTGCCATGCCAGCTGTATTTCACAACTCTTATCCGAAAAAAAAGCCTTCTTATTTACATTTGGAAAAGGGCAATCATGTTTTGATTATTTGAATATAACTCGCATAAATCTTGACATTTGAAAATACAGTCTAAGTGGCATTTGCACTACTCACAGGACCTGTGTTCATTCCAGGAGCACTGTGCAGTAATACTGAGGTTCTTTCAAGATCTTGCATTTAATATTGGACTATTTAAATCAAACAAATGGAGAGGAAAAGCTTGCGTCATTCAGTTATGTAGTCCAGCATTTTTTGTTTTATGTGGATAGACAGGAACATATGAAGGCCTCACGCTCTGTGACTGGTGGCTTGTTCATGGCCCAAAAGAGGACGCGTGGCTGGGCAGCGAGGGGACTGCACTCTAACGAGGAGCTGAAACTTTTACGTTTTTTTTTTTTGTTTTTTCTCTGAGTTAAAATATTTTGCCAGGTGAAAAGACAAAAGTGTCTTTTCCTCTATGCCTCCCTCCCCCACCCTTCAAGGAAAAAAAAAATGACCATCTTAGGACAAGATTTAAGAACCTGGTCTAGTGGGAGGTGGCCCTGCCCATGGCAGGGGGGTTGGAACTGGATGGTCTTTAAGGTCCCTTCCAGCCCAAACTGTTCTGTGATTCTATGAACTAATCAATAATTTTCTCTTATCACAGTGCAGAAACAAATATATTGATCAGTACTGTGGTCAAAACTTCCTATAAACCTATAGGAGCTATGTTTTTTAGGTAAATATATTGTAATATAGGGCAACTTGTACCATTTCTTTTAGCTTTGACCTAGAAATACATTTCATAAGACTAGAGCCTGCCAAGTGATCTAAAGCAGTGAGAATGGTTTTCCCTCCAAATCACTATAATAGAAAAATTCAGTTCTAATATTAACTATTTGGTGTTAAGACTAATTTTCTTTGAATTCTTGGCAAGCAAGCTTAAAACCTACTTTTTAAATGCTGAAAATGTCTTGGTAGTTTTTAGGGAACTGGAGGAATGTAATTTTGGATCTAAAGTGCTTTTACATAGCAGCTTGTGAGCTTTCTTTCCTTGTGAGCTGAGACTTGGGAAATGAAAATTAAATTAAATTCAAGAAGTTGAAAGTCCATTATTGGTGTTCAGTGGAAATTGTTTCCGGGCATGTTTTCTCTTCATGATATTAAGCTCAGAGGGGATTTGGATTAGTCTAATGTATCACTGCAAGTAGAACAGTGAAAAGGTTGTTTAAATGCGTCTACCCTTTTTAGTGCTTTGTTTGTTTATTTGGTACCCTCTTAATGCAGAGCAAGCACTAAAAAGATACTTGCGTTATTCAACAAATCCTGTCTTCAATTGCATATAGGAATGACCTCAAAGTATATGTTGTCATGTTTATTTTGTACTCCGAAGGACTGGTACTTGTTTGCAATGGAATTAAGAATAAAATTCCAGAAGTGAAATTCTAGCATGCCTGCAATCTCGTTTGGTGGAGGGGAACTAAGCAGAGCTCAACTGTTGTCAGGCGCTGATTTTCTTCTGTCTGTGTCTAGCTCACACAATTATGCTTCAGCTATTTGTAGCTCACAGTCGTATGTGCTGTTTTGCTTCTGGAACCCTGTGGAGATAAATTTTTATATTGACAGTGCAACCTTATATGTTTTCTTTTAGCAATGGTAACTCTGGCATCACAGTCAGAATGTTTGTTGTGTCGTGGTGGTGTTTTTTTTTCTGTCAAAAATACCTGTCCACTGTCAATTGGAGTACTGAAAAGCGAGAAGGTTTTCACAGCTGGAGGCCCAGAAGAGATGTTCTGTTGCTGAGAAGGTGGCAGAATGGTTTATTTCTAAAAGTCTTGTATCGTTCTTAGACCCTACAATTTTACATTGAATATTTCAAAGGTAATCCATAGAAACTCATATCTAGACAGGTTTCTTTTTTTTTTCTTTGAGTACTTTAGGTCCATATAAAATATTTTGCTTGCAGGTAATGGGAGGAAGAAAATAATATTTCACTTAGCTACATGTTTTCAGTGCCTTTGCTCTTCAGTGCTGTGCAGAGGTGCACACAGGTGTCTGTGCAGCGCAGTGCTGTGCAGAAATCCTTGCGGTGATGCTTTGAGGTGGGTTCGTACAACTGCAGGATGCTGTGCTGTACCACCACATCGTGCCCCGCGTAGCGAGCTGCCATGTGCTTTACCTCTCTTCTCTCTTCCTGTGGTTAAGAGGGGCAAATCAGCAGGTTTACCGGCACAGCCAGTCCTGTACGTAGACCTCGATGGAGGACTCAAGGCTGAGGATCTCTGATAGTTTGGACAGTGGCAGGTGTTCTGCTTTTTATTCATTACCAAATGCCACACTCAAACCTGTGATACAAGAAGTTCAGTGGACATAGTTGAAAAGCAAATCTAGCCTGAAAAACAAAATATTCTTAATCCTGTATCCCTGACTAGTGAGTTTAGTTTGTGCTTTTTTAATGATCATAGTTATGGTTATTTTTCCCTAACTATTGTGCCTTGTTCTGTCACTAGTTGCTAGTTTTTGCATCTTTATATTGCGCTTTTAGCATGGATGGAGTATTCAGATGCTTAGGTGACCTTTTTGTTTTCTTCTGATATATCAGATATCCATATGACTTCCTTTTAGATTTTATCAATATGCTAGAATATATCAGTGGTTTCAGTAGCAGAAGGAAACAGGACTGCTTTTGTGTACTGCTTCTTCATTATTGCCCTTCAGAAGGACCTCCAGTGGTGGTGTTTGAAAATTACTCATCTGCTGGGGTTCAACTCTGCCCTTGTTCGATGTATTTGTGAAAGAGATACACTGAGAGATTTCAGGCTGCAGCATCAACATTGTGTTTAGGACTTAAATCACATCCTTTTATTGGGAAAAAAAAAAAGAGGAAGTGAAATATTTGTGCTTCTTCAAGGTGGGTCTAAAATGAGTGTTCAAAGGAGAGTAAATAGGCAAACAGTCCAGATAGGAGAAAGGTGATGAGTGGACTGGGAATGCATCAGCATTGACGGCTGTTGTTCTTCAGACTACTCTGGAAATCTGCTTAAACACCTTTGGTGAAAGAGATTTGCTATTATGCTTGAAGTCCAGAGTGCCTGTTTCTGGCTTGGCTCATCAAGTGTTGTTACGGCTCCTCTTTGATTCATTAGGTCAAGAGCTGCACCCATCCAGGTGCTGGCCAGATGCTGTTGACTGTGGCACTTCAGGAAAAACGCCTGGATTCGGAGTGGGGAGCGTATGCGCTTTAATAATGTTAGTTTTAGGTCAAGTGCTATGAAGGTTATGGAAACCCAGTGCGTTTCCAATAGCAGTTTTAGCTGCTTATATTGGTATTTGCACTCTGGTATTATGTGTGCCACTGTGTTTATTGTACAGCTGATGTGTTGTTGGCCTGCTATGTCTGATCAGGGTGGGATTGATAGAGGAAACAGCAATTCACTTCTCTGTCTGGACTTGTCTGCATCGCGTATGAGTCACATTCAGGTTTCCTGTGTATGGTTTCAGCATTAATGTTGCACGGAGTGAAAGACATGTGACAGGATTCTTGCTTCAAATTGAAAATATTGACCTGGAGCGTATTTTTGTGCCTTGTCTTAACTTGTTTTGCAAATACTGTGCTGTTTTATGAGCATTGCCAATACTGTCAGTGTGTCAGGGTACCTACAGACTAGTAACAGGTCACTCGCATAGCTCTTTCTCTTTCCTCTGCCCCCAAAGGATGCATGCGTTTGGGGTGGTGTTTTCAATTCACAGTATTCATGTGAAAACTTTAATTCTTATAGAGCATTATTTTTGTTTTGTTTTGTTTCCTAAATGAATTTGGTCATTTTGGCACCTTGCTCCCAGATGCAAATAGCCTGTGCCAGTGGAGTGGACCCAGGTGTGTAATCGTTTACTTTCTCCCTATCACGTGCCTCCTCCTCAGCACTGGGGAATACCTTATGGACTAGTAAAGGCTGATTAGCAGAATACCGTGGACCCATTAGTTGTTATCTGTTACACTCAGTACTGAGCTGAAGAGATTGTAGTTCAGTTAGAAAACATGAGAAATCCAGTGCAGAAAGAAAGAACCTTTTCTCAGAATGAAGCAGAATTGCTATAAAGGCAAAATATTTTGTGTATTAACCCAATCGGTAAAAACTTGTCCACAAACAAAAGCGGTTTTTAAATGCCATTCATAAATGGGAGCACAAAGAAAAAAGGTGCGGAACTGGTAAAGGCGAGTGTTTGTGTAGTGAATGTAGAGAATCTTTGACTTGGAATTCAGTAGTAGCTGTTGCAACCCTGTAGTATCTTAGGGTTTTAAAGTAGACTGGATGCATTTCCTCAAAGACCTGGACAATGTATTTGAGGCATCTCAGTCCTTTTTGAAAGGGCCTGTGTCTGCCTTGAGGGCTAGTGATGGGATCCTTTTGTTTGAAACTTCTTTTGAAATTCTCTGTTTGGTGAGAAGAGCAGTCCTAGCAGTGTACTGTTGAAGCTGATATTTAGAGGAACAGAAAACTGTCCTTGGAAGACTCTCTCCCTCTTTCTTTCTCTCTTTCTCCCTCTCTCTCTGTCATTTTTTTCATTCTTTCACCTTATATATCAACCAAGATTTTGACACGCACAGGAACATAAAAATAGCTACTCTGTATAGAAATTGTTCAGTAAAGGATATTTTAAGCATTGCATTTCAGAAACAGGATGTAAAGAATCTGTAGATACAAAAATTGAACTGAGAGTATGAGGTATATCAGAAAAATGGAGATAATGGTTGTTATTAGCTTGCTGTTTGAAAGAATACTTTATTTATTTATTTGAAAATTATTGGGAAAATTATGAAACATTTTCATGTCTGGTGGGGAATGAAGAAGGAACTAATATAAGAATTCCCTGGAGCATTGTCAAGAACTTGAAGCTGTGGAGATAACATGAACCCAGCTTCACTCTGGCATAACCGTGTTGTGCATGATGGCAGTAGCCTTGCTCGAGGGAGTACAGATTAACCTCCATGGCACTGTTCAGATTCACCATTCAGGTTCCATGTAAGAAACACGATGCTTCCTAATATGTATTTGAGTTTCCATGTTACTGGAAGGAGTGATGAAGAATCTCCACAGCTAAGAGGAATTAACGGCCGAGTTCAGGAAGATGCTTGAATACACTCGTTAATCCAGGTACAGGAGATCTCTGGCCACCTGGAGAGGGGCAGGCAGCATGCCTTGAATTCTCCCTGTCCACAGGGTTGTCCACCCAGTCTGTTTGGTTGTGTTAATCAGTACCTGTAAAATTCCTCCCAATGAACAGGAGCTAAAAACTTTGAGACTGATGGAGGTCTTTGAGAAGGAAGTAATAAGGAACTTTTCTCAGACTCATTCTAATGAGACGTGCATGATAGCATCATTGTTAGTGCTTAATCTGGGGATACAGAACACGAGGCAATAGTGGCAAAGAAAATTACCCCTGTTAAGAGTGACTGAGGTAATTCCTGCCCATTTTAGCTGTATATGTTATTTAGAGAAACGTTCGTGCATTTTAGACTTACCGGTATGTGCCTCTCTATCATGTTGCTGTCACGTTTGGAAGCAGCACGTATCTATGATTTAAATATTTACTCTTTTTCATCCCCAGGAACTCTGTGGAAGGTCTCTTAGCTCTGTTGAGAAGAGGCAATGTATATAATGTCTTAAAGGTGAACTCTAACCTGAATAGCATACATCTATTATGTGAATATTGAATGAAAGGCAGCCTTGTTATAGGAACTAGGTGAATATCACTGCAGAAGTGGAATATCAGGAATGGTTTGCTGAGTTCTTCAGATGAGTCTGGAGTTGCATGATTTACTGCCATGGATACAGTTTACATTATTAAGATTATTATTGCCTGCAGCAATTTGTGCTTTTTTTTGTTCTTCCAAAATGGAGGCTTATTTTCAGTCAAATCTGTTTTTGTCTGCTAGAAACTTTTGTATGTCTTTTGAGGTGGTGTCTGTTGTTTATCTTAAATAATCTTGTAAATCTAGTGTAGAGAAGGAATCAAATGTTTTATCATGACCTGAGTTCTGCTGGGTCTTGTGGAGTTAAATGCAGGGAAGGTAACCTGCTATGGACAGTAATGAATGAAGGAAAAATGGAAATAGAGAGGTGGAAATGATGCCAAAGCAATGGTTTGTGTATTCACAGTCTGTGGTGTTTTGCTGCAATCAGAGATTTGATGTCAGTGTGGTACTGAAGGTAAAGGAAACTTGAAGTATATTTTCATTTCTGCCATTGGGCTGGAGCTAAGCATACCGTCTTGTGTACGTAATAAGAGAACAGAAGAGATTGTGAAAGTCAGGAACGTGAGCACAGACAATACAAAACTCTACCTCGGGTAGGATTTCTTTAATTCTCTTTTGGATGTAACACTAATTCTTCCTGAATACTTGTTTGGTTTCTGATGAGAACTTTTGACTTTTCTGTGTGTTTTTCCTTTGGAAAATGAAGTCCTTGTGCAACAGTTTTATGGTTAAAGGGAAAGAAACAAGCTAATCCTAACGAGTATGCAAAAATAGTAAGGTAGCTTAAAAAGTTGGCTTGAGTACTCAAGAGTACAATTTTTCACTTCCAAGTCCTATCTTTTCTTGAGAAAATAACCTACTTCAGTAAATGCAGTATGCTTCACTGTGCCTTTTAACCTGGCCTGTTACTGTAGCGTCTGCAGAGCACAGTTCATTGTAACAGCATTTCTTAATATTTTCCATTTAGGTAAAGATCCTCTAAATAGGCACTGATAGCAGCAAAATACAAATAGCCATGCTTCTTGCCCTAATGTGTGTATGTAGCCCAAATGTGATTTTGATACTGGTATTAGTTTGTGGCAAGTATTTTGATAGCTACCAGTTATTTGTGTATTTACCTATCAAAACTGCAAAATGTTGTGTAATGTGGAGACTGTGGTGTTCACTCCAGACGTAATGGGATGCATCAAATGTGATGGAAAGCGGGTAAACTGAGTCACAAGGAATTAGTGATCTGCTACAATGGAAAACTGGGCCAAAAGTGTCTTGTAGCAGATTGTAAGTTTTTATTTTTATCAGTGCTGAGTGAAGAGCAGCTGTATACATATTCGCATGTATGCAGTTGCGGTGTATATGCACATCTTATTTTGGAACTG
Source organism: Chauna torquata (assembly GCA_013399475.1). Classification (NCBI taxonomy): domain Eukaryota; kingdom Metazoa; phylum Chordata; class Aves; order Anseriformes; family Anhimidae; genus Chauna; species Chauna torquata. The sequence continues at coordinate 94,404 of VXAL01015905.1, read as the reverse complement.
CTTTGTAAAATGGTACAAGTATTTCCAGACTGTAACAGCTAGCTGTGACCAGCTGTCAGGATGCATTAGGTGCTAACTTGCTACTTAGTTGGTTTTGTTTTTTTTTTTAATGGCATTTTGGAACACCAGTGGCCTGATTCTGGAGAGAAATGCAACTGCACTGTGCTTTAGTAATGATCTTTGCAATTTCTCTTCTGGTGTCAGAACACCTGCAGAGTCGGGGACATCCTCCTCACTTCTCTGAAGTGCAGGTTGGAGGCCTTGTTTCAGAAAAGCATCTAAGCACATGCAGAGTGCCTGTCTCATCTCAGGAAGCTTTACTTGAATTCTGGTTTGAAGCGAATTTGTGTGGTGATGCTTTGGGGAGAGAGAGAGAGAGAGTTTCTGTGAATTTATTTAAATATATACACCTAGATCAGATGTAGTCTATAGTTCTGGGGAACTGATCCTATAAAATAAACTTATTTTGCCAGTCACTCCTGAAATTGCATCGAGTGTTCAACCTGAAAGTCAGATCTAGATAGAATTATATTTACTATGATAGATACAAAAGGCCTTTGTTTTATAACCTGCCAGAAGCACTTTATAACTGTAGATAATGAATCCATCCTGGCACTGTAAAGAAATATTTTTTCGCTTTCTGTTTATTGGTTAGAAGGATTGAGACAGTTGAGAATTTTTAGGATGCTGGAAGAAAGAATTAAGCAACTGGCTATATCTTGCCTTTTAAAATCTCTTTTGTAATAGAAATTGTTTTTAGAGTATCTGGATCATTAATTGTTCCTTTGCAGTGATTTTTCATGTATCATGTTTGGTAATAAAATACTGGCTATGCCGGTAATAATGTCATGTAAATTTTTAGTGCAAATAATAAAGCAAAAGATTTTTTTTAGTTAGTTTTTTGTGTAAGGAACCATGCCAAATAGATTTACATCCAGCCGTGTACTGTCATGTTTCAGACTTATATTCTCGGGCAACTTTCCTGTTGACATCTTGGAGCTGACATCTGTCAACACCAACAATGCAGCTTATCCAGGGAACAGGCAACACAGCTGCTATGAAGTCTTCCCTGGTGATTTAACTGAATCCAAAATATCTCAGGGCTCAGTCTATCTAGCTTCCCTGAGAATGCCAAAAACATGCTTTCAGAGTAATGGATGTGTACGTCTCCCTAGAAAGAACGTGGAGTGACAACTCGTTCATAGACCCTGTCTATGAGTACCTGTTGGATACCGTTTTGGTGCTGCTCCTCTTGATGTCTTGCAGCACGTTACAGACCCAGCCATTTCCCAAGAGAAACAAGAGCACAGGAAATAGCAATCCCTCTCTCCCACCTCTACAATACAGTAGACATGACGGACTACACTTGGAAACTGAGCTGACAAGCACTATCTTTACCCAACCTAGAGCAATAGCTCCGATGAGGATTTCAGTTGTCCCCTTCATCTTGGAGAGCCCTGAACTTGGTTTGCTCATCTATTTGTGTGAATTTTGTCTTTTCCATGATGGCAGAGTGTTTAGGGGCTTTTTGCTTTGTAACTGGCTCACTGCTCTAGCAGAAGTCCTCTTCTGCTTTTTTCGGAGTAGGGGGCTGGTCTCCATCTCTTCTTACAAAGGTGATGTAATTGAGTTGCTGTTCACTGTGGTGCAACTAACATAGGATGGAGAACCCAACTTTAATAGTGGCTTGCCGAGTCAGTGGCCTCTGCTGGTTCTGTAAGCCAGTACAGACACCGTGGACCTTGGCGTGTCTCGTGTGCAGGGACAGCACCTGCACAGTACAACTAACGCATGATAGCTGTGGGAACAGGGCTCAAGTATTTGTGCTGATCACAAAGTCGCTTGTCTAAAGCAAGTTGTCTTTCAGTATAGTCACTGCTGGTTTATGACTGGCTCCCTCCACCTGAGGGACACTCATTTCCCCAAATTGAGGTGAATATCTGCTGAAACTGTCTCCTCAGCTTTGTGAGATTCATAGCTAATACATTTTCTGCATGGAGTGTGCACTTTGGTACCTTAAGGGAGTGCAGGATCCTTTCTCTTCTGCAGGTGCTTTTACTTCTGAAGCACATTTTCTCCCCTTTCCTGTTCTTTCTGCTTTCTCTAACTCTGCTGCTGCTGCTGTGACACCAGTAGGCTTCCTAGGTTTTGCTTCAAAGGCTCTTGAGTTTTTGTGCCTGAAGTTTGACTGCTGTGTTGTGTAGGAAGGTTGACAGGCTTAGTCAAACTGTTTTCTTATGTCTTCTGTGCAGTTCTTAACAAGGGGAAATAAGAGACTGCTTACAGTTTGGAAGCACGCTACAGTTCTGAGGGCAGGACTAGTATATCTCATGGACTGTGCAGTAGCATTTCCAAAATGTAAATCAGAATTTATAAATTGTACAAAGATGATTTCTTCAAAACATCACAAAAAGTCATCTAAATGAGCATGTACTTGAATAAAAATAAGAGGGTGAATTGTAAACTGCTCTGTTTTGTATTCGTTATTGCTAGCTGAGAGTGAATGAGATAGCAGTAAGGGTGATCTTATTGACGAAGGAGTGGAAAGCTCTTTTTACAGAACTTTCTGTCACTGACAAATTTATTAAAATAATCTCAAGTGGAAATCTTAAAGTTCACATATCAAATGTTTGATAGGGAACTAGATTAGAAAAATTCTAGGTAATATTAATTTAGCAAAAGCATTTAGAAATGCTATTTCTGCTGTCCTGTTGTCATGTTCTTCCCCCCCACCCNCCCCACCCCCCCAACTTAAAATAGGCTGGATTTGCTCTTATTTGCTAATAACATTTTTTTCAAAGACTAGATATTTGGTGATGGGTAGGCACATTGGAAACTTGATTTCAGTGCGAATTTTGCAACTGACATCAGAATTTCATTTCAGTTTTCTCTCCAGTGAGTTTTTAGTGAATAGACAATTAAAGCAGAATTAGTAGACAGGTATCTGAGCAAGATGTCAAAGATGCACAGCTTTGTTTCGAATATATGTATATATCTCCCGCCCTCCCTCAATTTGTTGCCAATTTTTTTTCATTGTGCATGTGTGAAAGAATTTTAAATCTCTTTCATTGCGGAAGAAAATACAGCATTAGAGAGGTGAAGGCAATGGCGTATGGATCTCGCATGTTACAATCACATCAGTAATTTTACTAATAACAGCATCATCATTTGCATTACACCAGGACCTTAGAGTTTGCAGGAAAAGCTCATCCTATTTGGAAAAAAAAACTCTCTGAAAATTTTACGAACTTTTTTTCCGTGTAATTAAGCTAAATAAAGTATCAAATGGGAGGAGAAGTATGTTGTAGGACATAGCCATGCTTATGAAGTGGGAAGGTTTTGCTTAACTTTAAATTAAGTAGAGGTGCAAGGAAGTCATTGTTGGAAATGCTCCATAATGAAACAGCAGAGAAAATGCAGTGATTTAGCCTTAAGAACAGATGACTGAAAAGTAGAAGAAAGATAGAGAAACAAAAGATCAAATTAAAACAGACTCCAAAAAAACCCCAGTTTTCTCAGAGTGTTTTCCCTCAATATTTTGCAAAACCATATATATATGAAATTGTAAAGATACAAACCCCTTGATGTTAATGCTTCTGTATTCACTTGAGAAAGTAATTCTTGCATAATTAAGAAGTTTGAAGAATGTTTCTGGTTGATGACTTTGAAAGAAGACCTATAATGAAGAAATGTTTGTATTACAGAATGCTGAAACCAAGGTGGAGGAAGCAGCTAAAGAGAGTCCGAAAGCAGCAAGACTAACACAGCAGTCTTCAGAGGATAATGAAGTATTTGGTGAGTTTTTAAGACACCTGGAAAATGTTACTTGATCTGTTACGTTGTTTTTTGTTTGTTTGTTCTTTTACTGAAAAACAGAAAAAATAACTCCCTCAAAATCCTTGTGATCTACTTAGTGAATGGCATCTGGGTATGGGCAGTACAGTTCCAGAAAGCCGAGGAAAGGACAAAGAAGAAAACAAAGAGGGATACAAGTTCTGAAATGTATCATCTCTGAAGAAAGATTTGTAGTTGGTTACTATAGAGTAGAAAGATTGAATGCAAATCTTCAACAAAGTTCAAGATATATGCAGTGAGAGGGAAAATGAACTGTTCTCTGTCCATGATGGATAGAACAAGCAATGATTTCTTTAAATTGCAGAAAGAAAGACTCAATTAAACGTTGAGTAGGGGAATCCTAAAACGACTACTGAAACATTAGCATGCATCGTCTGGAAAGCGTAGAGATTCATGCTTGCGGACCTTTAAGAACAGATTAGACAAGTAACTTTATAAACTGATAGAGTGTAGTTCATCTTGTGACAGAAGTATAGACTGACTGTTTGATGATGTGAGGATGCTTGGAGGCCTAGATTTTAGATGAGCTCCTCTTGTTACCTTTCTGTGATTTTTTTCTTCATACGTTTTGCTGATAGCTTCCATATCAAATAATAAAACTATATTTGGCCTCTTCTACTGCATTAAAACTGGGAAAAGTAGCAGGAAACCTTTATTTTTCCAGCTTTATATTGACTTTATGGTAGTGGAAGTTCACAAAGAAAGCAGTAATCTGAAGTTAGTGCAAGAGAGGCTGAAGGTTTGTCAGTTAATGTAATACTTAGCTCCAGTATGTTTTGGAGTGGAAACTCTACATCTGTAAAAGTCATGTGGGTTTTAGTAAGGCTGGCTAGTTTAAAATTTTGGATGATTCAACTATTTAGGAATAGAATAAGGAATTATTTTTGTTCTTTCAAGGTAGAAAAGGAGTGGAGCGTGAATAACTAAATCTTTCTTACTATATGTGAAAACAATGCCTATCCATTTAAACTGGTTTTGGCTAAAATCAGCTTTCCTCTGTGAGTTAATGTAGTGTGATTAGCACGTGAGCGTGAATTCCTGGTATGAATGCTTCTAACACTGATCATACAATGCCAGTGGCTGAAGGACCCACAAGTGAACTTAAGAGCTAGGTTTCAACTTTATTAATTTAATGGTGACGTTGTTATCTAATTTCCTCTATATCTGCTCCACCAGTTATTTGCAGTAGATCCAGTGCTACTGGTTATAGGGCCCCATGGCACTGTATAAAGTGTATCTCAAACTGTGCCCTTTCTCAATTCAGATCTCTCTAGTGGTCTTCCTGTGAGAAGGATGCAGACAGCAAAGCTGTGAGACCTCAGTCTGCTTCCTTCTACCAGCAAAATCTTAGGCTTTTAAGCAATGCCTCTGAGGCTGACCTCTTCTTTAGTCTGATCACTAGCCACAAATCGTAGTGAACTAAACCAGCAGTTAGCTGTTCAAACCTGTGGCCTGTATGGGGACTGAGAACTTTAAAAAAAAAAAAAAAAAANAAAAAAAAAAAAAAAAAAAGGGGCGGGTGGAGGGATTAACAAACATGAATTTCACTATTGGTAGGCTTAAATTCACTATACAGTGATCCATACCCTCACTACAAATTCTGCTAATTAAAGAAGGTTAACACACTGTGTCCTAAAAGTTCTTTATAGCTTAATGATTTACTAACAAGTTATTAAATATTTCCGTGTTTCAAATCTGTGAGCGGAACTGCTTATCAAAGATAAGCCAATGATCAGCCTTTGCTAGCTTCGCACCACAAGGAGGAAAATTTCTTTTCAACTCCAAAAACGGTCAGCATCTTACATCAACCCTTTTACCACTTTACAAATGGAAGTCTGGCTGGTTTGCTTTCTAAAATTAGATGAAAACTGGCAAGAAAGATAACTGCCTTTCCCTGCAGTTCTGGGCAATTTGTTAAGAGGTTCAGATCCATCTCAAAGAGGATAAATGAAAAGCTTCAGACAGCTTTCTCTAGGTGAGTTATTTGTTGTCCTGTGATTTAAATGGTTAGATTACAGAGCCTGCTCACTTATTTTCCCTCTGTCTTGATCTATTTCAAACTGTCCTTCATTTCTTTCTTCTTTCTTTCTCCCCAGTGATGTTAATTATAATGAGCGTCAAGTATGCACCAGGAGTTGGTTAATTTTAGCTTCAGCTTTGACTAGAAACCCCCTTCCTAGGAATTTTAAATAGCCTCCAGTCTCTTTAGGAGGCTGCAGCACAGCCTTCCTTTTTCACATAGATCGCTGTCTTCTGTGCTTTCTTTATTTTGCACAAAAGATCACTTTCTCTGGCTTTATCTGGACAATGCCACCCCCTACAGAAAGGTTAGGACAAGGAAGCAAAAAATTTAATTCCTGCCTGAAACAGCCACAGAGCTCCTTTGGGGAAGGGGGGTCGCGCACCTCGAATTCTGTTGTATTTCTGTGTGTGAGTGCTCAGCGGGTGTTCAAAAGAGTCCGGACCCCCTGAAATCACTGTGGCTGTCCCTCTGCACTGAGCCACCCGGCGGCAGCAACTGCCAGTCCCCAGCAGCCACCAGAAGAGTGCCTGAACTGGCAGAGCAAAGCAGACAGAATTCTCTTACTCTGCTCTTACCTCCCCCTCTCCAAGGTTAGTATTATCTTGGACCAGCTGACGGTATGATTTATCAGGGGAAGGGAGCCTTCTGTATTGTGGACAGCGTGGAATACAGGGAATATCTGAGGGAGCTGTGCTGTTTGAATATGTTAGTCTTTCTTTTGGAAATATTTTCTTCTAGAGAAAGTGTGGTTTCTGTAGTTCTTATCTGTTGGGTATAGTTTTGGAGGCAAGCACAATACTATTGACTGAAAAAGCAGTGGTGACAAAGAACCAAGTGTAGATATCTCTTTTGAATCTGCTAGACCCGATAGTGCTCTCTGTAAATACAAGTAACGATTGACCCACTACTGTTGAGAGGCCCCATGTGAGTGAACATGAATGTCTTTGTTCTCCTTCATCAGTTGGATTTGGGAATTATCATTTTGGAGGATTTTTGTCTTCTGCTTTCCTTTAATATAAATTTTTACAATGGCATATGGCTGAAATGACCTCAGCAACAGTGGAGCCCCATTGTTCCAGATGCCTTACAAAAAAAAAGGAAGAAAAGTCAGATACATACTGTGTTTCAGAGAGCTAATTCTCGAAGGCAATGGCCTTTCAATACAAAAAGATAGAGCGGAGAAATGGAGCATAAGGGTAAGGATATGGAAGAGAAAGGGCATCTAGTCTGTATGATAATGGTGTGTGTAACTACCAAATTCTGAATTAACAAGAGTTAGTTTTGTTTGTCCTTTGAAAGGATTTTTTTGTGACACTCAACAGAGTTTTGTTGTCTGTTCTGCACTGAATATGCATCTGTGATCTAGAACTGTAATTTCTTGCTGCTACAAACTTCTGTTGAACTTGCACGTAGTCAACATTGTCTCTGCTGCAACCAGTATGTAGTCAGAAAAGGATCATGAATGACTCAGTAGAGGAGGGAGAAAAAAATTGCTGGGCAGAGTGCTGTGCATTTAAAGAAATGGAAGCAAAGCCAGCAGTCACCTCCTGATCCAAAGACAACTGTAAAATTATCTCTGGATAATTCAGAAGTATATTACATACATTGCTGCTCTACAACTGTGAGGCAAAAGCAGGGGGCCAAACTGCCTGTCCTTCTGACTAGAAGGATGGGACCTTCTTTGGGTACAACCTCTTAATGCGTTAGCTTGGAGAAGGACAAACGCAGGCTTGGACAGATACTTTTTTTGCTACTGGGCCGAACAAACATAAAATCATATGTAAGGAGAAATTCTCTTGATGGGGGGAACTGTGATATGCTGACAGCATGTTCTCCTCTTTGGTAGCACACTAACTTTTTGTTGCTATCTTTTCAAGATACAGTAAATCTTGATATTCTCAAACAGGAAAGTTTCATTTCTAGCGAGGTCAGTTCTAAAACTGTACCTGGGGAAGTGGCCATGGTTCCTCACAGCTTAGTGCTTTCCAGTGATCCCTACTGTGTGTCTGGAGTTGCACTGTGGTTTTCTTCATTGTTGGTTTGTTTGGTTTTTGTTTGTTTGTTTTAAAGAGGTAAAATTAACCTTTTTTTCTAAAAATATCAGAATTGTGGAGCTTTTTTTTCCCTTCTTTTACTTAAGCAGGAGGCAAGCTCCGCTCTGAGTCTGGCCAAGTGACACTGAACAGAGCACCGTCCGTCATGCTGCCATTTTCAGCTGCAGCGCTGAGTAGATCCTGAGGTAGCTTTTCTGTGCAGAGCTCAGGGATATAGCTCAAAACTGTGCATTCAGCACAATTCCGCAGCGACCCTAACTAACCCCGATTCATTGCTTATGCTGACGCCTGCTGCTCAGTCCTACGCATTAAAGTCCTGTGGATCTTTATATAACCCTACGCAGGTTGAAGAACTTCTATCTCCATGAGATTTCTGTCTGTAATGTTTTGACAGATCTAGGCATTGTCGCTATTGGCCTTTACACGGTACAACAAGGGCAGCTAGCCACGGTTGCTGCTGCCCCACCACAACCACATCTGGGATTTTTTTGGATGCTGTATATCGGAGACCAGGTTTTGTTTTTTTCTTTTTCTTTCAGTTGGGGATTTAATGACATGATGTAAAGTCCATTCTCTGAAAACAATAGGCAATGGTGATCTCTTACAAGTGGCTGTGCAGAGGATACTTACAAGGCAGACATGTATATGATTGTGTGTAAAACCTGTATGGATTTCACTCATGCTTTTTCAACTCTTTTTCACGTTTTGATTCTTATTTAAAAAGGGAAGGGGCAGAATGCAAAAGAAGGAGCTGGAAGGAATTTGGAAGCTCCTGGCTACCCAGTCCCTTTCTCAGGAGGTGATATGGTAGTGTCAGGAACTTGCTAAAAGCTGAGTGTTACTGTAGTTCAGTGACCTTCTTACTAGGAAGCTTCTCTCATTGTGAACACAGTCAACTGTGGGACACAGTCAATGACTTTAATGCAAAATAATGGCAAGCTGACATGAAAAAATCAATCCAGTGAGACAGCAGATTATCCTAAAATAAATGTTATAACCATGGTGCAGTTATTTCCTCTCGTGTGAGAGGGAAATGGGGGAATTTAGTCTTTTGTAGTTTCTCACTGTAAGGTAAGTAATGATTCTATTGTTCCAGCTGTCCATATATTTCCATTTTCCTTTACCATCTTTTTCCTTTTCCCAATTTCTTGGAAGACTTGGCCTGCCTGCTTCCAGAGACCACTAGTTTATCAAAATGACACCAGAAAGACTGGAATAATTTTCTGACCTGGAAAGAATAGATTTACATTTTAACAAAAAATTCTTTGGCACTTTTTGTGCAGTGGTTGGATCTCAGGAGTAGCTGATGAGTATTGCTCGTACCTTTCCTTTTGGTGTGGTTTTTTTTTGTGCCCACCTAAAGCTTTTTTTTCAGGGAAGGAGTTGAAATTCCGTTCTTGCAAGACCTCGTGTACCATAAAACGCTTTTTGCAAACTGTGCATAGGGAACCTTGCCCTGTTTTCATGTGGACTAGTGAACTGTTGTGGTGGAAAGAGACCCAGAGGATTTCAGAGACAGCAGTTGGTTGACCTCTTTTGTTGTTGTTGTTATTTTAGAGTTTGAAGCTTTTTATAAAGTATAGCTGTTTGTACTTTGATGTTAGTTCCATAGTTAGTTTGGTTATGGCTCATTAGGTGACTACTCATTTTTATGGATTTTCTTTTTATAATAACAGCATTCAAGCTTTTTTTTTTCTGGCAATCATTCAATGCTTTAAACAGTAATGGTAGCTCTTGGGCATCTAGCTAGTTAATATGCCAGTATGATTAATATAGTGCTCTACAGTAACATCTAAACCCTAGAGATTACTTTTAACATGGCACTGATGTTTACCACAAAATTAGTACACAAGCATTTTAACAAGTCTGATCCCCTAGGATCTTTTTTTTTTTTTTATCTGTACCACACACAAGCTACAGGCATAAAAGAGGCTTAGAGTTTTTCTGTCTTTCATGGGGACTGGGTATGTTACTAGATTCATTAGCGTAGGCACAGACCTGAGCCAACAATGCCTGCTATACTTTTAGCAGTGCTGGTCTGGTGGGGTGCACTCACTGTAGTTTATCAGCACAATAACAGTTCAATAAATGACTTGTTCATGATTTTAATGCTTGCTATACAGTGTACAGCATCTGCTGATTTTCTTCCCCTTCTTTTTTCAGTAGCAGCGAGTCTCTGTAGTTATCCACAGCACACATTGTAGCGGAGTGTAAAAGTGAAGATGGCTGGGGGTGGCCTAATGTCACATGTTGCTGTGTGGTGATGATGAGGCCTTTTGCTAATTAGCTAACCATGAGAACAAGTTACTCCTTTCCCAGTGTATTTTGCCTTCTTTGTCCTGTTAGCAGGCTGCAGCCCAAGGGAGTGTTCTGTTTGCACAGAAGAAACAGACTCCTTAGTGTTATCCATCACCGGTCTTTATGTACCAACCAATTTGGTTAAGGCAGGATTTTATCTGCAAATGAATTAAAAGTGCTTCTGAAATTTTGTTATTTTGGGGAAAGTAGCTGGGATATTGCTGCTGTTCCACTTCCAGTTTTGTTGAGGCTGAATAAATGCGCAGTTCTGGTTTGAGTGAAGTAAGAAGCAGAATACTCCTCTGTGGGCCAACCACTCTTCTGTCCTCTTAGCTGGAACAGATGTTGTCATTAAAGTTTAATTATGAAGTGACTCACTTTTGATGTAATGGCGAGAAGAAAATCAGAGTGAAATTTGTACCATTTGGTATGAGAATACATGCCCGGAAACATCAACTGAGATTGGTAATCCTTTTGTGTCTTTAAAAAAAAAAAAAAAATTAAAGCCACCTGCTTTGACTTCCTGCGTAACAAGAATTATGGAATTTCATTGGGTAATTCCTGGATCAAATCCATAATATCTGATTTAAGCCAAAATAATGTCATATTGCAAGAATTGTATGAATACAGTGGATTCTCCTCAGGCTTTCAGTAGTCGGTTATCTTGGTTAAAATTAGGCACTTCGCTGATGGTGTATGCCAGGGACTGTACCCCAACATAACCTCGGGTTGTGGGGCTGGGCTCCATTAGGCTGCCCATAGCACACATCGCGAGAGAGATTCTGACCCAGATTTTTTCTTGGCTAGATTCAGAAGACAGAAACCAATGGGAAAAGGGGGTACAGAGGTAAATATCTCTTGCCCTCATAAACACAGTAGGTCAGTATTAAGCTAGTGCTTCCCATCCAATGTGCTATCAACAGGGCAAAATTTCAGTTCCTTTTAATTTCTTGTCAGGATCAGATAGGGCTGAGAAGTTCTGGCTTGGATCTCTTAGCGGTACTTTCGACTCAAACCTCTACTTAAGCTTCATTTGTTGGCACTATTGTAATTAGCGGTATTTACTTTGACAAAACTGTGGAGATAGTGAGTTGAGCTTAAAAACAAAACTCTATCAACCTGACCTTCCGGTACTAAAGGGAGTGGTCTAGAATATGAACAGCTGTGGATGGTCTTAGTTATTTATTTTTATGTTCAAGTTGTTGCCCAAAGAGTGTGGAAAGGAGCTAGGGAGAAGGGTGTAGTAGCTGCTTCCTCTCTGCGAGCAGCTGTTCCTTCGTGAAAGTATCAGACTTGATGTGTAATGGGTGTAGGTCTGAAAGCGTTCCAGGGAGAGCTCAGCAGCAGTAAGCCCTCTGTGAAAGGATTGTGACAGTGGAGAACGACAGCATATTGTAAACACCCCTCCGAAATCGTTTTGGTGCTCAAATGACCCTGACAAAATATTTTTACATCTATGCTGAGTTAATCTAAATGATGCTTCCGTCTAATTTATGACATTTATTATCTGTGTACACGGGACTGAAAATGAATCTAATGGTGGTGTGGAAACTGGAGAGTGAAAGCAAGAAGGAAAGCAGAGTGTCTGAATGAGTACATGAAAATTTGCAGGACTTGGCATCTGTTGGCCTCCCCTTGGCACTCCCATCTCTGTACCCTAGAGCTCTGTGAAGCGCCAGGACTCCAGTACCATGTCAGGCAGCAAATCCAGTCCATACTCAAAGCTATCATTTTCTGTTCAAGCAGACTGTCAGTGGTTGGGCTCAACTCCTTAAAATACACAGCTTGGCAGCGCTTGCGCGTAGTTCAGATCTACGGGCACGACAGTGTCCCTTTAAGTGCTGACAAGGAGGCACACAGCAGAAATTCACATCTGAGGTATCTATTTTTGATGAGGAAAATAGAAGTGAAAAGAACTAGTATTCACTGGTGTGCACACACTGGTACTTGTACAGAAACATCCTGGTAGTGACAAGACTGCAGTTGCTTACAAGCCCTGCGAGTAGCAGAGAACAGCCATGATAATGCCGCTCTTTATTTTCAGCGCTGTTCAGAGCAGGCTCGCTCTCTAGAGCCTCCCCTATAAAAAGCCAATAAAAAGCTTGGCTTTCTCTAGACCTTTTAATATCCTTACTTAATTAGAAGGAACCATTTTTCTGCTGGATAGAAAGTATCTCCATCTAAAGAGGAACTTTAAGGTAGCCTGAGTGTTTTTTAGTAGCTGTCATCCATGGTGGCTTTTTTTTATTCTCCCTCTCCTTGCTGCAACATCTTAAAATTACTGCTGTGTGTGATATTAACCATGGAAAACTAACAATGTCCGTGGTAGTGCTGACAAGGAGGATTGCAGCAGAAATCAGTGTTTTAGAGACTAAGCTCGGTTGTTTAAACACACGTGTATGGCTGCTGTTGCAAAAATACTTCTAAATCTCTTTTCATCTCAAGTGACTTCCACAGAAATTGGCTGAAGATATAAGAAATTCAAAAGAGTTCTGATTTTTGTTCTGAAAGATCTGTAATAAGATTTTCTTTTTAATCTTTGTGGAAAAGTGATTGAACATGCCTCTCAAAACAAAAAAGAGAGAGGTTTTGGACACCTGACTAAATCACCACATAACATTACTGTAAATAGACTTGGTTTTACTGAAGTCGGTGGAGACAAAATGGAAATATTGATGCTTCCAAAGCAGATATTTAACATTTGAGAACCTTTTCCGTCCTTTAAATAAGTGGGATTCCCTGAATGTTTATCAGGATGTGGTGACTCTTACTTGCCTTGACTTATCTAAGCAGGAGCTTTTTTTTTTTTTTTTTTAGCACAGTAACTCTACTGATTTCAGCAGTTATGCTGTGATTATGTCTGAGTTTTTAACAAGGAAGATGCTGATCTTAGGTCTGTGGTGGGTGAAGTTCTTGTTCTGGCTAGCAGACTTGAGGAAACCATCTGTCATATCAGACATCCTGCATGCTGCTGAGGCAACTTCAGGCAGAAAGAACATTTCCATTTTCTTGTCTGTAGGTGTGCCGCAACCCAAAGTCAAATGAGTAGCTGTGGGAGTAAGTGGATTAGGGGAGCTGCAGTCTATTGAGTAGAGAATTTTATTTGTGAACTGCTGAAGGGCTAGGTTTCAAATGCAGTTCTGATGTTTATTGTTATAAGCGGACTGAATTTTTTGCAAAGCCTATTTGAGCTGGAGTAGTTCTAGATGTGGTGTATTTTTGCCTTCTGTGTCACCTATTCATTGGGACTAAAATGTTCCATTATTTCATTTTTGTAAGCTAAGGTTGTGGAATGAGCAGAACGTTGCCCCATGAGTAACGTTATTCTGTTACCTTTTACTTTCTTTCAGGCTGTCCTTTGATTTCTGTGCTATGTTCAATCTCATATGTAAACTGCCCATCCCTAAAATGACCACAAGACCCCTCGTCTTTGGTTTCCAGATTTTATTGCTGTGGTGTCACATTCCTTCTGTTTTTGTCAACACAGGAAATCTATTACAAAATAGGAAGTAGATGTGTGGAAAGCAGTTATACAGCAAGCCTAATTTCAGTTTGAATCCCCTACTCAACACTACATACGCATTCTGGAAGCTTGCTTATATTTTAGTTTATTTGCCAAAATTTCTTGAAATGACTTTACTAATCTGTTTCAAAATACATAATTTTGACGTGAAGATCTGAAAGCAAATTTGTTTCGGGATCTACGCTGAAAACCTTCCTGACCGAAAACCGTCAGGGCGCCCCAGAAAATGAAAGCTCACCTCTTCTCTTTCCACCAAATTACTGTGCCCTTCCCATGAAGGATCAATGGCTGGCCAACATCATTGTGAACTGCCCAGCTGACAAAGGGACAATGATTAATGAAACGAAACAGAGGAACTTCCCCAGATTTCAGCAGAATTAGGAGCAGACCTTGAAATGCTGTCCAGATTTTGACATAGATATTTTGGTGGATCTGGGTTAAAGTGACTGGAAGACTAGGCAAAAGGACCGTTTTCCCTCTTTCCCTCTGTGACAAGTTTCTCTGGGCTGCAGCAGAGAGGTGTAATCTCTCTTTCCATATGCCAGCAACAATAAATCTGGTTTCTATTTCAAAATCAGTGCTCAGCTGGTTGTAGTAATTTGTATTTAGTGGCCTGGTTTCAGGAGAAGAATTGAAGCAATCAGTGGGATTGAACTAATAAACAGGATTTTTGGAAAGTGAGAAGTCCAGGAGATGAGACTTCTGCACGCATGCTTGGGACTTTTCTGTTTTGTTTGTAACTGCCTCAATTACTCTCCTGGTGTACGTGATTGTCTCCTCTGTTGCTAAAGCATCACAGTCCAAGCACAGAGTCATTCTAGCGTTATTTCAGTTATTATTCATCCTGCAGAAGAACCTAGTTGAGGACTAGGACCTTGTTCTTCTTGTCGATCAGTAAACATAAGGGGAAGAATAAGAAAGGTGGTCTGCAGCCGTCACAGCTGATTCACGCTTCTCAGAGTAAGTACTTCCTTTGCCAGTTGAACTACTTTTGCACCGAGGAGTTTATTGCTCTCTAACTGCAGTACAAGAATCAAATTGCTGCAGTTTTTGCAAGTGAACTGCAGTTTCAGGATAAAGCCTATTCTGCTTGTTAAAACTCAGAATCACAGCAGCACAATTACTTTGATTACGTGAGTGCTCCATTAGCACCGTCTGTACATGCTATTCCTGCTCTGGACAAAGTTACAGCTGCACTGTTATCCCTGTACCAATATCGTTCTGCCAGTCAGTTTTCCCTGAAGGCAAACCTTTAAATTATTTCCTCTTTCCTGTTTATCTAATCAACAATCTTTTTATATTGACTTGTAATTTTTCTTTCAGTTGTAAGTAATTATAAGGGTTGAAAAATGCCTTACTAGTTTTAGTTACATTTTTCCCACCCACAGAGTTTTTTTGTTTAACATACATGTTCGTTACGAATGTCTCCTACAGTGAAAATACGAGGTCTTTTCTAATAGATTTTCTTACATCCCTTGTAGAAGGACCCTTTTTAGCTCTACTTAAAGTTTAGGTACCTATTATGTGATTTCTGAGTCTTAATGTTCTTGCAAGTTATTTTTGAGATTCCAGTAAAAAGAAAATAGGAAAAAGAAAGCATGGAGAGCTGTTCCCTCAAGAAAACATAAGTGAATGTCTTGAAATCAGCACGTTGCTCAGAATTACACACTGCTTTGGCTAGTTACCATGACTCCCGACCTCTTTGTAATAACTCACTGTTGACATGTACAAATATCTGACTTTTCTGGTCAGCTCCCTGTGTTTTTCAGCATATCATAATCATGTTCTTTATCAGGAATCAAGTGTGGGAAAAGGCTTATGTTTTCATTCATACGCAGGCCGAATATAAGCTGGTTGGACACAGGGAGCTATTTAAAATTAAAGCATTTTCCCCACCATCTATATTAGTCTGCTTATGTTGACACGGTTAGGATGCACAACTGCAACATAAAGACTTAAATATTTTAAGGGCCTGATTCAGCTATTCTGATTTAAATAAAAATATAACCCTTTTAATTTAACAGATTTCTTTGCATTAAGGAAGTACAGCAAAATTTGATCCTTATGATGGTTTTGCTTATTTTTTAATTGGCTTTTTAAATTAATGATTTAAAAGGGTTTTGATATGGAGGGTCTCACAATTTCAGTCAGAAGAGATCTGAAATGCATTACTTTGTTTCGTTATAATTTTAGAAGAAAGAAAATCTGCGTAAAAATAATGACGTTCTGATGTGAGTGAAATATCCCAAGATTTCTTGGCTGCAGGAGTTTGAGGTCTTTCTGAAGACTTCAGTTTATTTGCACAAAATGTAGGTTTTTGGAGTCCCTCAGATCTTCTTGAAATGTCATGATTACAATAGCGCATTTATTTTAGGTATCATATTTGCACACAAAAACTGAGAATCATGTTAGTAAGCTATGTTTTCCACAGAGAAAAAAAAAAGGGGGGGAGGGGGGCATTTGTCAAGCTGTATTTATGTCCATTTCACGCACTGCAGATGTATTTATGTAATTCATAGTCGGTCTAGGCTGCGTTGTGTGTTAATTCGGAGAATAATAATAGGCACATGGTGCAGACGCATAGACAATTTCTTTGTCTCAATTATAAATTGGAAAGTGTGTCAGTCTTCTGTAGATTTTAGTACATAGTAGTACTGATTTGAGTGCTTGCCTGTTTGCTACTTGTACTCAAGTGACAAGAGTCAGAGGTGTCGATTGTTGGTTGTTTATTTTGTTTTATTATTTTATTAATATACGTACAGGTAAGAGGCTGAGCACTTTTGAAATTACTGGTGAATAACAATGTCTTTTACAGAACAATTCAGGAACCATAAAAATGCATCACGAGGCTATCTTAGTGACTTGAAGAATGGAATATTGTAAACCAAAGTTTAAAAGGTCAGAAATGAAAACTCAGATATATTTTTAGGAGGTAATAGGATAAGACAGTGTGGAGTAACCTTGTACTTTGTTAATTGCATTACCTGTGTGCAGCTTTTTAGCTTTTTTTTTTTTTTGGTCTTGTGTGCTACTATCTGCTTGTGCTAACAGCCTTGGATAAAATGCACCTACAGGTCTCTACCTGTGGCTTTGGGGAGAGACACATGTATCTGAGATTAAAAACACGTCTGTATCTATTTTGTCATTCTTAAAACTGCTTCACCATTCAACACACAAGCTCTCAAACCTGAAATCCATAAGTAATGGCTTACATTTACACCTTCTGACTTAGCCTCGTGGTGTGCAAATTCAGCTGTCATCAGAAAATGCAGAAGATGAATTCCAAGTCTATGAAAAGGCTTCACTTAAACTGTCCTGCCAGCAGTTCTACCTCAGCCTTTATGTTTGATAGCTAGCATATCTCAGATGATCTCAACTCCCAGGGAACATGAGAATAGAGGCATTCTCTGAGTGCATGAGTGGTTAGAATAACACTGTGCTTAGTGATCAAATGAACAATCCCTTTGAGCTTTCGAGATAGTACCCCCTCTCACAGGGCATCGGAAAGCATTTCTTTAACAATTATGCAGCAACAAAGCACAATGGGATCACTGGTTGCCATGATTTCTTTCAGAGGAGAAAAGTCAGAGTTTGTATATTACCTTCTTGTTATGATCTCAAATTCAACCAATTTGGCAGTCGGGGAGTACAACCTAATCTGTTGTCACATCCCTGATATTAGAGGAGTAGGCCGCAACATAAATAAGTGTTTAAAATTTCATGCGTATTAAGACACAGATTTTTTTGCAACGATGTCACCTGCCTGCTGCTTGTTCTTTTCAGTCCATTTTCTGACCTGCCAGCTTTGCATTAATCAGTTTAAAAATCCTCCTGGTGTAAACAGAATGTGTACTACCAACTATGCTTTTCTTATGCTCTAGGTCGTTTGTCCAACATACTATTCTTCCTGTTTACTACGATTTGTTCACGATATGAGGCTGTGGTATTTCATTGCTGTTGTCCACTCTCACGTATCACCAGTCTTTTCCCTGTGCTTTGCTCCCTGTATTTTCTTCCCAGCTCCTGCTCCATTTCTGTCAGACCTTCTTTTCCTGTATTTGTATCCTTCCATCTGGCTGGTTCTTTCCTTTTCTTCATTATTTTCTTCCCCGCTTTACATTGCAGTCTGTCTTTACTGCCAGGAGTCAAATCTATCTCAGCTGCTTTCTGGCAGCTACTCTCCTGAACAAACACCTGAAGTTCTCCTTCTGGCGAGCTCCTTGATTATTAACCTGGGTGTTACCACAACCGTGCTACACAGTATTAGCCATTCCGTCTCTCCTTGCATCCCTGAATGTTAAGGGATTAACCATTAACCCCTATGTTAAGGGTCAATTTTAAAGGTATTTAGATTTTTTTTTTATCTTAAAAAAGACAAAGGCCCTTCTTTATTTATAACAAACTGACAGGGTATATCCTGCATGTGAGATCCTGCATGTGAGATCCTGCAAGTCATGTGCCAGCAAATATTCCAGGCTTGGACAGGTGAATTACTGTTGAGATGATGTGGGTTAATAGCACTGCTTGGAGTTGTTGTGACCATTCTGCTGTAATAACAAATTCTGGTTGAGACTTCAGACTTCTGGAACAAAACATACTTGAAAAAGTTTCTCTGAAAAGCTGCTTCTAATGAATTATATTTTTTTCTGATAGAAGTCCACGTGTTCTGTGACTCTTTAACCAGATTTTGGGCCTAAGATGCACAGAATGAGAATGTATATAAGCATGCTATCTTTCCCAGTGGCAAAATAAATGATAAATACAACTCTGGGTCAGTTCTGTTACAAGTTGGTCACACTTCCCAGTACTTAAAATATTATCATTGCTGCATGTTTGTCTACAGATAAAGAAATCTAGATCTCAATTAAAACTGGAATCTGACCTAGTGTCTTTAATCTGCTTACTAGACAGGGTGTTTTTGTTTGTCAGGAATCAGAATTGTTTTAGTAGAATTATGCCAGTGGGAAAAATGATACTTCTGCTATAAAAATGTTGCTGAAGTATTTGCATCCTGAAGTACATTTCATAACCCACAGATCGCTTGTACATTGCAATGCACAGGTCTTCCTAACCTACTGTGACTGAGCCACTGTAGTCGCTACTAATAATGTGAGAATTTTGGTTTTATGCTTATCAACAGAACTTTTATTATATGGGTTTAGCTATATACGGCATCTCTGAAAAGCCAAAAATTAAAGAAAGCGGTACTGGCTTGCCATCTATCTCCTAAGTGTGTAATAGACCATTTAACCAATTTACAGTGGTTGAACGTATATATATATTCAAAGGGCAAAGGAATTAACTAACCTGAGAACTTCTAGAAATCTAGAAATGTTAAGTAAAGCAGTTCAGTTGTGAATTTTTTTTCTTTGAATCTGGAAACAAATATTTTGTGTGTATGTACAAACATGTATGATCATGACACAGGTGTTGCTCAGTTAGACAGCAGTAGAATGCATACAAACACCTATGTTCTGTGTTCCTTTCGATGTTCATGTTACCTAATTTTTTCATTCTAGACAAGGAAGAATAGAAGATTGCTAACTACACTGATTTACAATTAAGATCAGGTGCTTTTTTTTTTTTTTTTGCTGGAGCAGTGCCCATGCTATATTAAAATCTCAAAAGAGGCTGTAATCTCAAGCAAACCTGTCAGTTCTGTACCTTTGTGTTGCACATCATGAGTGACTATGTGCTTATGAGGTTGGGGTTCATGCCTTCCGCCGGTTCTTGACAGTGCTGGAAGATGGGGAGAAAAGAGCAGCAAACCGGATGAAGGGTGACAAGTTATGTCCTAACAGGTGTTCATACACAGCGTACAGCCTCAGAGATGGTAGGTGGAAAGTCGTGGTTGTAAACTGGGTGAAGCTTAATGTGTTAGCATCTCTTTTCTTTTCGGAATAAAAATCTGTTGAAGCAGTATCTGGATTAGCCAACAGCTAAGGAATTTGAAAGTGCCAGTCTTGTTTGATGATTTTGAGGTTTGTGGCTGCACGAAATTGAACATGTCAAAGATTGCTTTTCATTTTAATGGACAACATGTAGAGAATTCAACTGTTTGAACACTTCTACACCTATCTGTAGCTCATAGGCCGTTGGAGTGGGCCTCAAGCTGATGTGAATATTCCCTGTGTTTGTTAGTTTTACTGGCTTTTTGTATTCTTCTCTCCCTGCTCATTAGATTGGTGCTGCCGGCTTACCGTCTTCCGATCAAGAAGCATCTTTTTGCTTTTGTATTTATACTATTATCTATGCTTCAGGTGTATGTTCAGTGTTTAGGAAAGGGAATGAATTTCAGCCTTAGATCGTATCTGAAATCCTAGGCTATTACTATGTCTGGAGTCTGTCCTCATTAGGTCTTCCTATTGGTGCTAGTTTGAGAAAAGTTTTTGTTCTGTTAGTAGCTTTAAAGCACCTTGTTTGTTATTAGTCCTTGTGATCTTACTAGTCCAGAAAAATCCAATATCGGCTGTTATCTGTATGTAACCTGTGTTATGTCCTACTCTGCTTCAGAATCCCTCTGTGCCAGTAAATCCAGCCAAATCAGGCTGATGTGTGCTTGCAGCTTCCTTGGTCTGAAATCAAGCACTGTGTAGACTGAGACATTTGTAGTTTGCACTCTAATGAGGTGGTTGATTTAACAAGAACCTTGTTCCACTGCACAAAGATTAAACGCTTCTTCATAGAAAAGAAATTGCTGTGAAATTCCTGTGTTGCTATATTTTGCCTAAAGTGAAAATGAAGTCTAGGTTTTATTAAAGCAGGGTCTTGCAGCGGAAGTTTAGTAGTAAAACAGACTGTCTGATGGTTGGCTTCGAGCTGTTTGGAATAAGGAAATGCAGTTTGTTGGATTTTGCGTTGTTGGAGTGCCAGAGGCTGGAGATGGGGGCATATCAATTTGGTATTTGAGTTGATATTCTTTATATAGGGTCTTGTGCCTGCCCCCCCCCCCAACTGTGCCTTTATTCAACTTGCAGGCCTATGTGGGAGTGCCTGGGATACTGAGTTTTCAGTTTTTGACTTGGAAACGTCTTAGAGGCAGTAAAGGAAATTTTGCATCACTGTTGCCGGGTTTAGTCATCATGTGCTGAAGAGCCTACCACGAGCTGTGCTTTATGCTCCCTGCTGAGTAAAAGCCACACACATTTCTCCCTTTTCAATCTTATTTTCTCCTGTTGGAGCAGAACATGTCCAATAATGAGTCTTTTAGGTAGCAACAAAATGCTGTATAACTATGATCCCAAGGGAGATATCTGCACTGGTTTTAGTTGTCTTGTGGAGGGCATTTAGCACAGACAGTCTTCTTAGCGTCCTGCTGCAAGATTTTTTTAGTATGTAAACAAGTAGTTTTAGTGTCTGAGTCTACCACTGCCCTTTTCTTCCTTTTTCTTGATGTATTTTGAGTCTTGTGGGTTAGTATCATGCTTCAGATTTGAAATTTAAATAACGCAGATGAAAAAGCATGGTAAGTTGATAGCATAATACCCTATCTGTTGGGGTATGAAACTGGTATAAAATAAAATTAAAATTAAAATTGTTAACCAAGCAATTTCCATTTGTGGATGGATTTTCTGAAATACGCAAAGGAAAATTTTTAATGATCTGGAGGAAGTATCTGAACAGCCATAAACCATGTCTGGTGTAAATAGTGAAGAACACTAAGCAGAGAGGCGAGCTGTACGGAACATCCTAAAGCATTTCCACATTCATAGCTCCATCTCAAAGAACAAAATTGTAAATGCAAGGGAAGGACTAGAAAAATCTGGACCATGCAAGTGTTAATAATGAACACTATGCCAACACCACGGTCTGGAGCTCAGATGCAAAATAACTGTTGACATTTCAGAGTCTGTACAGGGTTTTTTGGAGGAGTTGAATTTCAAAATAACTAATGTACGAGTGCATATGAGCCTAACCCAAAAGGTGAAATACTGATACCACTGAATGTCTCAGTTTGACTGCAAGTAGTGCCACCAGCTGTGTGGTGGTTTGTGAAAACGGTACTAGGGACAGCCAACTGAGATGGCTAAAAGCATGCGTACTCTTAAGCAGCAGCTGTCTGTGACATTCAGTTTCACTTGGATAAACACTGATTTGTGCTTTTGCTACTACTGGTTTTTTTTGTTGTTGTTGTTTGGTTTTTGTTTGTCTGGTTTTTGAACACATTGTACTCTCTTTGGAAGGCCTGGTTAAGCTAGCAGGAATAGTCCAAATGCAGAACTCAACAGCCGCTGCTTTACTGCCAGCTTCTCCAAACAATCCATATCAAACACAGCCTATTTTCAGGGTAGGTGATTAGACATTTGGCTTATTTGCTTTTAATTTCCATTAGACTTTGCTGCCAAAGCAACCTAGGATACCGGTCACAAAGCTGAAAGTTTGCTTGCTAACAATTATCGAAGTTTGCCTTAAAATGTGAAAGTCATTTCCAAAGAGGGAGGTGTTCTAAGGCAGTGACAACACAATTTTTAGAAAAATACTTCATTTCATTTTTGGAGACCTTTCATTTTACTCCAGGTGAATGCATTGTATGCTGAAGGAAGGGACACAGCAGCTTAAGGAAACATGATTTTCTTATGTCTAAGGCAGGAGGAGAGGAGGAAGCAAAAGAACTGTACAGGCATGGAGGATGCGTTTCTGCTGGTGGGTAAACAGGGCGTCTTCTCCTTCTGCAGCTGGGTCTTGGTCTGAAATTTGCAGTATGTGTCTCCCTCGCTGACCGTGATCATGGGTGGAAAGCTTTGAGTACTTGGCTCAGTCCCCTCTGGCTGCTTGTTTCTGTCGGACACAATACCAGAGTGTTCACGTCCTAAGTGGGATAGAAAAGTTGGCTGATCAAGCACATAGCTGATCCTGGAATCTGAAGATTTATTTGTATACTTTAAAATTCTTTCTTAGTGAACGATTTATTTTATATGTGCACCATTAAGAACAAAGAAGTGTTTCTCTCTTCTTTTGAAGTGGAGGAGTAACCAGATGCAAAGGGTCCCTCTAAACTGCAGGACCCCAGGGACATTTTCCAGCTCCTTCTTGGGTCTGTGTGTTGGCTTCTCCCTGTGTTTGTGTGCATGTGGTCCCTTCCTTCCCCACTTCTGCTCATGTATGTCCATGTTTCCGTGTCACAGAATCCTGAAAGTTGCTCAGCCCGGTGACAGGACTTCAGAGCTCACTTCCTGCCACATTGTATCGACACAGCTATATAATCTGAATACATCAGATATAAACAAACAAACAAGATGGGCTGTTTTTCTACACTCAGATTTGGATATGGATAAGGCTGTTCCTTTTTTTCTTTCCTCTTTTTTTTTTTTTTTTTTTTTTGAGAGAGAGAGACTTACAGCAATTACTTACTTTGATCAGTTTACAGTTTGTGCGTAATAGATGCAGGAAGGACTAAGGAATGCTTGGAAAATACTGTGGATGTTTCCCAAGAGTGGCTAAGCTCAGTTCTGAATCGTTATACTGAGTGATTCGTGTAAGATGGGTGAAGCAAGTAGTCCCTGATACATATATGCTTGGTCAGAGGTAGAAAAGTTTCGCTCAGTCATTTTTTAAGACTTTACAAATTATGAAAGGCAAACAGGCTTTCTGTAGAGGAGGAAAAGACATTGCTGTAGCTGTTTTCTCTGGTATCATTGGCATCACTGGCATCTCTCCAGTCAGCATTCGAGTGCAATGGTATTCATTTTTCAAAAGCAGAGCCTCTTGCTCTTTTTCAGCTGGTGTTATAAAACATGAAAAGACAGTCTCTTCAAATATATTTCCTTTTTCCAGTTACTGACCTTTTAACTCTGTTTCTTTTTTTCGTTTTGAATCGTTCTCTGGCTACTGTTCAAGGCATATTTGAGCTAGCTAGCTAAACCTGCTGCTGCTGGTATTCCTGACTTATTAATGCTCATGCCTTGCTGCTGTTAGAGAAGCTGTTTATTCCCACCACGAGAAGCTTCACTGGCAGAAGGTAACCTGGTGCACTGATCAGGGCCACGGTGCTGCAGCCTTGGAGTACCTCCACCCTTACCTTTTGCTGACATTTATGCATTTGCTTAGGGTTTATCCATTGAGGGAATTGCCTGTATTCAGGCAGCAGGTAGGCTGGCATCTACTAATTACATCAAATCTATGCATGTGTGCATGCAGACTAGTGGTGACAAAAGGCTTCTAGGTGCGAAATATAGTAGTTCTGTTGCACACAATGCCTCAGTTGTCTCTCAGTCTGTATTGACAGTGCTGTACGGATGCAATTTCTTTGTTTTCTTCAAAGAATGGCTCAACAAAGTTGAGGTTTGTGGTTGTATTATATATCTATCCAATTATGTTATGTTGAAGTGCCTGGGAGCTGAGGTGGATGTCTCAGGTCCTGCCACTAGCATGAGCGCAAGTGGCTTGTAATGACTTGGGTACCAGTGAAAATAATCTTCAAGAAAATTAGCAGATCTATACTGCAGTGCAAGCACAACAGTGGCTAAAGATTAAGCAACCTTTCTGCTGGCTAATGGTGGTCGTGATGACCGTTAGCATTTAGTCTGCCCCTTACAGTCAAAGGACTGCACAAACAGTGCATTAGTGAAATGTGGACTACTCTTCCACTTCACTTTTACTGTATTCAGGAAGCTTGAAGTATGGCAGAGCTGACAGTGAAGAAAGAGAAGACATAACCAGCATGACTTCAGCTTGCAATCATCTAGTCAAACTGTAACAAATCGTAAGTCAGATTTATGTTAGAAAGAATAAATGCCAAGATAAGAATGTTTTACAGCTACAAGTGGAGTTATTTTGTATCTTCTTCTCATTTTCTATATGCAGCTCAACATGCTACTTCTGCCATCAGTAGAAGTACAGGATAATTTGACAATTACTGATTTCGACCAAGTTGTGTCAGCCACCTGCAAAGAGTATGGTCGTTAATTTTATTCCTTTCAGGCACAAAGAAAATATTTTTCATGTCAGAATGGAAAACTCTGTATTCAGAAATGGGGTGGATGTTCTTCTATTCCAAATATTAGGTCTCTCCTGATTTCTTTGTTGCTTGATGGGCCTGTCTTACTTAATGTCACAAAAAGAATTGTCAAGAGGAGGTGTGGGTAGGGAGGAGGGAATTTGTTTCAGTAAATGCCTCTTTATGACACTTTCTGAAAGGCAAGCAGTCAGAGCTCTAGGCTTTTGCAGTTGCAAGTTTTTGTCCTAATTATGAACTGCTTACATTTCGTAAAAAGAAAATATCTTGGTTTGTTAATCACTATGTGATTGCTTTCTTCTTGCAATACTATCTCCAGTGGGCTTCTTTGCTGCTGGAAGGGATATCCTTAAGGTTCAACCCCTCTTCTAAGTGTCTCATTTTATTTATGTAGTTAGGATAACTCATATTCTGGAGGCAATTCTGTGTAAATCACAATGGCAGATGGAAGTAAGATGGAACTCTCTATTATTCTTGCACTTATCAGATTGGACACTGATTAGTTTTCTTTCAGTAGCATTTGAAAGCCAAAGATAATAAAGGAGGGCTCCAAAATAACTTTTTAATATTTGCTTTTTTTTGCTTTGCATTTTGATGCTTCCAAGCTGCAAGGGAGCAGCAGGAGTGGTCTGCCCAAGTCGAGGAGTCATGCTGTGACCCAGAGTGACAGCAGGGCTGGCACCTCACACCAGAGAGCTGCAGCCCAGCAGCGCTCGTACGAGTGGAGCAGAGTGGGACCAGGGATGGCCTTCAGGGTTGGACACCATCAGGTGACCACCAGGCAAGTCTGCAGTGATGAGGCAGGTCCCACCTTGGTGAGGCATGAGGCACAGGTGTCCCTGTGACGTCACCTAGGGTGTCACAAAACCGTGACTCCTGGTCAACCAGCCCTGGAGGCTTCTCACAGCTCCTCTTCGCAACTGAGCAGTTTTCCAGCAGCCTGAACCCAGGTGACAGTGGCCCTGTAGCAGAGCCGATCCTGAACAATGGCAGGTAAACTTCTGGAAGTGTCGGGGAAGAGGCCGCTGAGCATGCTGGTGCACTCAGCACCCTGGCAAGGTGACTTCAAGCTCCGTTTTGTGTTCAGTAAGCCATGAACATAAACCTGGAGGTACCAGGGCACTGCTCCAGCTACTTCTTCCAGCACATGGGGCATCTAGAGCCTGTGACCCCCTTGGAAGGCTGTACCAGTTACGCTAGTTTGTCAGGGTAACCAAAATCCGTGATTCACTACGATTGACTACATCCTAAATTGAGAACTGAACCAAACTGCAAGGGCTTTATGCATTATTTACATATTTCCAAAAGACACATAGAGATAGCATAGAGTCTGTGAGTAGGACAGACGTCTTATTTTGCCAGACAGCCACAACTTGTGGATACAGAAATGTCCCTGAAGTGTTTACCTGGGAAATAGATGACCTTTTGTTTTCAGAGATAACACTTTACACAGCTATTTTCTGTCTATGGAGCATTTTATACCATTTCTGAGTTGTCTGCACAGCTTCCTATGAGGTGGAAAAATGAAAACATCCTGCTGAGCAAATTGAGACAGAGTTGTTGTCTTTGTTTATTGCAGACATGCACGATGGCTTGCGCGCACACACATTTATCATCCCATGCGTGCAAACAGAGCACTGCTTAGAAGTACTGCCTGGTCGGTCTTTTCCAGGCAAGCGCAGGTCTGCTGCACCTGAGGAGCTGTCAGCTGGTGGCTGTGAGTCCCAGGTTAGTGCAGCACCAAGCCTGCTCCAGGCATCAGCATGGAGCTGAGGGCTGCAGCAGGGCTTGGGCTGGCCTGGGGCATGAGCGGCCAGCTCTGCCTGCAGAAGGGAGGCAAGTTGTTGCCTGGTTCCCAGGCTTGCGTCTTCACTTAGGGTAACCAGGAACATGCGTGTTTGGTGTGTGTGTACTGCCCTGTCATGTTCCTTCTGGTGTGACCTAATGCTTCATCTTGGGTTCTTTGTAAATTATTCTAGAAGTGGTGGCTTTCCTCTTTCTTGTGCATCCTGGGTGGGTTGAGAGGAGCACCCAATTCACACTTTAAAAAAAAAAAAAAAAGTGTTCATAGAGTTTCTTGTCTGTTACAATATTTCAGATTGTGTAGCTTTATCATGCTATAATTTTAGTCTTCAGAACTAATATTTGTTTTTATTGAGTGTTTTCTTCATCACACAAAAAGTGACTTTATACACACTCAAATAGCAAAATAAAGTTTGTGAATTCTTTTTTTTTTTTCCTTTTAATAGCAGTAACTCCCACGAACTGGTACAAGGCTTGGTACTGTGCAAGCAGTTTTTCACTCTTAGAATGCTGCTAATGAAAAGCAGATATTGTGTAAAGTACCATCGATCACTGCCACTGTTTTATACAGTTTGTCACCATTGTTCATCGTATAGCGTTGAGTCACATTTAGGACTATGGTACAGCTCATAAGTGTTCAGCAGGGAAAAAAAAGACTGTTTTTTTCTTTGTTTTTTGTTTGTTTTTACTTAAAAAAAAAAAAAAAACAACTTGCTATTTATAATCTATATGTCTAATGCATCTTCCTGTCTGGATGAGAAGAGGTTTATTAATGTATTTAGAAGTATATAATGTGGCTTGTAATAATGGAGAGTGGGATGGAATTTCTAAAGACCTGAAATAGCTGAGGTTAGGATACTAAAATATTAAAGAAATCTGAAGCACTCTTCCGACAGATGGTTAGCTCAGAGGCAGAAACGAACTTTTGTATGTCTAGATTTACTTTAACAGCTTTGGGATTTCCTAATAATTTCCTGGATCTCTTCTGACTAAGAGCATACTGTACCTAAGGACACTCGCTAAAATCCAACCGAAACATTAGATATGTATGTCTTTAGTTAAGAGATGAGTTGTATAAGTTTTAGTCTTTTTTTTGTTGAGGCTGGTATTCCCACAGAGCCACGGAGTCTGTGGAGCTCCCTGGATATGCTACTGGGGCTCATTACTTGTGCTTTTGTCAGCTAAGATCCTTAAGTTTCTTATGGGATTCGTTTTTTTCCTGAGATTTGATTTATTTCTTTTAATATTGCATTGATTTAAGCAAACTATTTCCCTATGAATGTGTTTAGTGATTCCACCGGGAATTTTGTTTTCAAATTGTCAAATTTCAATTTGGCAGATTTTTCTGGCTGAATTGCTGGGGATGGCAATTGACTCTACCAACATTGCTTTTTAGTGGTATTACTGCTTTTCTCTATATTTAAATATGCCTCAAGTTATTATAATATGCATATATAAAGCAAGGCTGGTCTCTGGGCATTCATCTTTATAGTGTGCAATAGGGCAGGGAAAAATAGGACTAAGACCCTAAAAAAATGTTACTTGCAAAGATGAAACAACATGCAAAATTGACAATTGGAAACTTTTAGAACTTATTGGAGGTTGGAGAGGTTTAGTTGACAGAGCTGACAACAGAAGGCTTCTTCAAAAAGTATCTACCATCCAGACATTAAAATAAGCAGAAATTAACAGGGGATGGTGAGAGGGCTAGAGAAGTTTAATTTTTCTGTATTGAATGTGGTTATAAAAAGTATAAAGGTGTACTGTCCTTACTGATAGACTTTACAGTGTAACGTTCAGTCATGCTCTCAATTTACGAATAATTCTAACAAAGGACAATAGCTGAGCTGCGCTTAAGGATTTAAAAGTAATGAAAGCTGACCACCTCTGTGCTAAGTTCATCTCCTGCTTTTCCTTTGATCTTCTAGGAAAAGAATATTGAGGAGTTAGTCACTGCCCATGCTGTGTGCTGGAAATTAATCCGTGGAAAGAACCTGCAGTAGGTCTACGCACCACACTTTTGCTCACTTTAGGCACGCGGTGGGACTGGAGCTTGACTACATTGTTTTTTTGCTGGCAGAGGGAAACCACGTTAGCACCAGGCTAAGCTGCAGCTCATTATGAGGATCTCTTCAGATTGAGCTGCTTGTGCCTCATGCCTCAGCAAAGCGGTACAACTTTCAGTTGGCCTAGAACACATGGCAAACGAGATGACTTTGAACTGAGGTATAGTCAGAGCACATTTGCTCTCAATCTAGAAAATGCCTGGTAAATATACCTTTTAGAAATCTGAGATTTCATGCTGCGCAGGTGGTACCAGCCTACTTTGTAAACATCTACTTTACTTTTGTCCTCTTCATCAGCCAGTGTTGAAGTGTTGTGTTTTCCTTTCATGGAAAGGTTTGTTGTAAAATGAAATGGGAAGAAACCTATTTTTAATTGGGACACGGAGGAGGCATCACTGTATAATCACCCTGGTAGCACAGCCACTTAAATTCCTCTGGGAAGGATGAGAAATGAGCTGTTTCTTCTTTCAGTGCAGAAAGGACAAAGTTCTAAAAATGGATCAATCTGTGGTACCAACCCAGATACACATAAGGTTGGATGAGGGAACTTTGGTCAGGAGGTGATCCAGCAATGCTCCCTTAGCACATCTGTAGAGGGTGGAATGGGATATCACTGGAAAGCTGTTTGTGAAATGCATTGTGAAATGACTCTGAAAGCTCTTAGGTAATGTCGATAAATGTCAGTAGTTCAGGGCAGTGGGAGGACTTGAGAAACTGCTAAAACCTAAGCTGTAGTTGTTTTCCAAGTAGGAACCCTCTGAATTTAGACATTTTGTGGTAACTCCCAGTATCTAAGATATACACATTTTTTTAAGCATTTAACCGTGCAAGTTAGCAGAGGCAGCATTTTAATCTTTTGACTCTCATACTTGATTTAAAAGTGAGTATGTACTGTCTGCCTATACTAGCTGTTGACAGCTCTGGCAGGTATTGAGCAGGAAGGTTTTGCAAGCAGGAGGGATTTCAGAGGTGAATTGCTGTGGAGGGAGAATTTGGAATTTGGTCCAAAAGAAGCCTGATAAAGCCTCCAGCAGTATGGTGAGGGATCATGATTTCTGTGGAGCAGGATGGCTGCACAGCGGAGTGGTTTGGACAGCACTGTTGGCACAAGAGCTTGGTGAAGAGGAGGTAGGGGAAGGACTGCGGGGTGACAAAAAGGGAGAGGGTGCTTGGTGTGGGAGAGCAGCAGCGTGGTGTGACGGCTTGGAAGTGCAAGTACTGTCCTTTGCTTCAGGGTAGGAAGACTTGCATCCAGACACCTAATGCTGCGGGTTCTGCAGTTTGCGGCTCAGTCCATGGTCTTTCCATGCAGCTTCTCGTTGTGTGTTTCTTTATTGCCTGCTGAGCGCTGACAATCGCTTGCAGAATAGACAGACAAGGTGATTTGTATCCAGCTGTAAAGGTTTCAGTTTGTCTTTCTCTTTAACCTCTTAGTCATCAAAAGAAGCGCTCATCTCGTTCTTTTTAAAGTATTTTATTTAGCCAATATTTTAGATTTTTCTGTGGAATAATCTCTGCTGTAAGACCCTGTGCCAATTCAGTCAGTGCAGACTGGTTTAGTCCTTTGTATTCATTACTCCATTTGCTGAAACTTCCTGCTTGGTTTCAAATACTCTTTATTCTAGTTTTAGGACTGTGCTTGAGGCTATTATGAAGAAGATATTGCTTGCTGTAAACCCTATGATAAATTCTGGAGATAAGATTTCCTTCTAGTGTCTTTTTTCTGCCAGACAGGCAGACATTTTAATCAAATCTGATATAAATTCTTCAGGCATATATTAGTTTCCTTCTGAAAAAATATTTCTTTGGATACCAGATTTTGTTACTGAGGAAATCTTAAATTTTATAGTAAATTAAAAATGCTGAGAAGGCTCTGAATGGTTTATCATTGCTATACTGCCTCTGAAACTCTTGGTTGTTTTTGTTTGTTTTTTTTTTTTTGGTTGGTTGGTTTACTTGTATAGATTATAAAAATGTGAAGGCCTTGAAACCATTTTTGCTAATATTTTAACAAGCTACCCACTGCTTATTGCACATCTTACAATATTTTCATACCCTCTACTTGTTCTGCCACAGCAATTACACGGCTCTGTTCCTAGGTCTGCGCTGACGTACTCCATTATGCAGCCTCCAAACAAAGCTGTTTTGACAAGCAAGGCAAAGCATGGTGGCAAAAATCCTGTTACCTCCCTTCACAGGAGGCAGCAGGATGCAAGGTCCCCTGGAGCTGTGCTCCTTGTGTCAGGGGCTGCAGAGGGATTTTAAAACATGAGACCAGCCCCATGCAGCCTTGGGATTCCGTGCCCCAGGAGCGTCCTCATCATAAATGCACTGAGGTGTGGGGGATTTCTGCACGTGATTTCGGATATGGCATGGGGAATTTGTCCTCTGAGTAACCTGGCTTTTGGGTTTGTCTTCAGAGTTCCGAGTGATCATTTCAACAGTGAACCTCTAGAATCCTCATCACATGAATAAACTTAAAAACTTGTACAGAGGAAATGTTGTCAAGCAGCCAAAACCTAAAATCTGAAATGCTGAACATCCCTGAAATGACACATCTGCAAATAATTTACAGTATTTTTTTTAATTAGCAGTTAGCTGCTGATCTTTTAAGCAGAATGATTTTTTTCCCATTTTAGTAGTAGCTGAGATTTGGCTTTGCTGGTTATAAAATATTTTGAATATTCATTCAAAGAGTTTGGCCTGACATGACTCTTTACTTTATTGTATTTGCAGGAATAACGGTGAAGTCAAAATCCATAAAGCTGAAGATGGCTGACTAAATATATGTAATGGGGGACTTTTCAATGTTTCATTTATATCCCTTCAGAATTGGTATTTAATGGTTAGAAATGAGTGGAATACCAGAGACATTTATTGTTTTATTTTCACTTTGTTTCAAATTTGAGTCCTGCAAATGCCAAACAGTCTTGTTAATTTAAAAAGGCATTAGCTCGATCCCCAGGGGATGTGGAAGATACCTAAAAGATGAATTACCTGTTTAAAAAAAAAAAAAGGTATTTTTCTTTCTTAGTCTTCACTGCATATAATACTGCATATAATACAGTATGATGGTTTACACTTTGGTAACTCCCCAACTCCTACTGTTTCCATCTCACACTTGCCTGAAATCATTAGGCAGATACCTGAATGCGGAAAAGGAGAGCTGCAGGCTGTTAAAAAGAGCGGTGCTGCTGGCAGAGCTGGCCAGAGAAATAAGAGAAAGCAGTGGTGTGGTTGTGCACAGGGACGTGGGGGATTAGGGATGTGCTGAGTTTTTATACAGGTCAATTATCTGGAGCTGGGGACATTGCTCTTTCTTGCCAAGACATGAGGACTGAAGAGATGTTTGTTTGCTGTTGCAGAAGAGTGTCTGAGGAAAGCCGTGTCTGAAGGGACTTGTCCCAGTCTGTCCTGCCAAAAATGGCCGCTTCTTAGCTACCAGACCAGTGAAAGCCCAGGAGATGAGGAAAGTCAAGGGAAACTCAGATGAGTACATTTTCCTTGAGTTTGGAAGGCGAAGGAACCCTTTGATTTTCCAAAATGTGGTGAAGGTCTTTCTGGGAGGCCTGAGGTGGAGTGAAAGCGTAAAGGTGGCCGGTCTGTAGAAAAGGCCTCTCAGCAAGGCATAAGGCTCCTGCCTGATGCAGGAGCATGTTGCCTGGGTGTGTGTCAAGCCTGCTTCCAGCTCTGCCATCTCCCTCACCACCTTCAAAGCGCTCTCCACCAGTCAGTGACTCAGGCTGGTGGTTCTCCTCCACAAGGGAAACTGAGATGCCTGCCCCTGGGGAAGGAGGCCTGTCTGCTTGGTGCTGTATGAGGCATGAGCCCACGTGCTGTGGAGAACAAAAGCACTCAGGCCGCTTTGGCAGTGACTGGCCCTGTACACTATGGGCACTTGCCTGGCCAAAGCCCTCAGCCAGGGGCCTGGGGCTCTCCCGGTGGGCAGGCCGTCCAGATAATGTCACCACAGGTGAGTTTGTGATTACTGTTGAGGGTCTAGAATCAGCATGCTGAAGGCAGCTGCAGTCGCTGGCACTGCTTTCAGTATCCCAGCTGTGTAAGGAGCTTTTCTTACTGTTCACATGAAAGGCAGAGCTGGAGTTGCAGATGACCACCACGCAGAGCAGGAGATGTGGGTCACGACCTGGGCCTCTGCCTCCCCATCTTCTTGCATCTTCTACATCCTGGACGCAGCTGGAGGTGCAGCTCTTGATCTGAATCCTCACAGGGTGGAGAGCTGCCTCCCACACAGCCTGAGTAGGGCCTTGATCTCATTGGGATCTCGCAGAGCCAAGGTGGGATAGCTCACTCACCATGGCTGGGCACAGGCTCTTCAGGAAGGACAGGTGGGGATGGCGAGGAAGGGGAGTTGCACTGAGAGTTAGAGTGGCGGGGATGCACGGAGCTCTGCCTTGGAATGGTGATGAGCCAGTTAAGAGCTTATTATAGCTGATGATAAGCTTATCATTTTGACAATAGTGTTTTAAGTATGAAGAGTAAAGATAGGTTTAAAGAAAACAGATCTCAGAGTAGTCCATTAGTTTCTGGGACATGACAAGCTCTATGACCGAACTTTATGCAATTGGAAGAAACTCCTGCTGTCTTTTGCTCCTCTGTCCTTTCACAACATATGTGAGGTGAAGATTAATTCCAAAGTGAAGATAATGTCAGACTAATACAGTGTCTGACAGCTGTGGAATTGTTCTGACCATGGAGAACTGCAGTTCAGACAGCCTTGAACATCATTATGGCCCCTTTTTGGCTTTTAGTAGGTGTTTGGTATTTTTTTCATCAGCTCCTGTGGAGACGATGTAAAATGGTCTGCAGGCTCATTTATGCCTCAGTATTTCATATGTTCTTAGAAATATTAGCAAATAATGTACTTCATAGTCTGAATGTTATTTATGGCACTGTAGTGGATCTTCTAAAAATTTTCTTCTAAAAACTACCAAAGTAACTCCCCTCACTGCAAATTCTATTATGATGGTGACTCTCTGAGTTCGTGGGCTTTCTAGTGAAAGCTTCAGTTCAAAATACATTAATAGTGAAAAGAGAGAATACCTAAAGTATGCATGACAATTTCAAGCGCATTGATTACAGCATCCTGCAGATAACTCACGGTAACTAAATACATAACTTGCATCGTGCACCATTCTCTCTAGGGCCGAGCAGTCACGTTACTGTAATTTGCTTTTTCCCTGGGTCTACTCTATACAAAACTATCTTGGAATTCAAACTTTGAAGTGTTATCACGAAAACATCAAACCAATAGTGTGTATTTTGGGGAGCTACAAGCATTCATATTGCCCTCTTTAACATATAAAGAATTCATATGCAGTACTTCACATTATAGTCACTACTGTGAAGTGTTTTCTTGGGGTTAGGTCTAGGTAGCTGGTCTCAGGAAAACTTAACGTACGTGAACAGTTATACTCTCTAGGACTAAAAAGCAGTTCATCTGAAGAAGGCTTTGTGGCCTCATGCTGTAAGTAGTTTCCCTGTAGTCACAATCAAAGTGTATTTCTTTAAGTCAGCATACTTGGATAACTTACTATAACTGTATTTTATTCTCCAACGTATACTTCCTAAATATAATCTTCCACACATACACTTAACTCCTGGTCAAGAAAAAATAGTAATGTTACCAAGTGCTGTTTTGGATCAGCTACATGATGATTTTTAATAGCACATATTCTACAGCTGTTTTTGTGTGCTGCTTATTATGCTCTGAGCCTTGGAACCAGCTGGTTCAGTCAGTGCCCTTAGCTCACTCATTTCACCAGCATTTCTGCTGATTTTAAGGCCCTGCTTCCCTATGGTATTGTGAAAGAAATCTAAATCTAATACTGTGTATTCAGTTGCACTGACAGGAATAGGTTATTTCTCAGAAAAAAATGTGGCTGATGTGGAAAATACAGAAGATAGCGTGAGTGGTTGTGAAATCTGATTTAAGTGCTAGTAATTTTGTTGTGCTGTTACTTTTGCAGGGGTGATATGTTTTGCAACCTAACAATTATTGAGGCTCAATGTGACTGTAGCAGAGTCAAGCAATCTTTTTTTTTAATACTGGTCAGTTTTACAATTTGTAAGGATGACAAATGCTAATGGATCAAACAGGTGATTTCATTTTTCCTCTTTAAATATACAAAATTGTTTTTTACAAATGATGCCCCACCTCATTTTACTGTGGAAGGATCCTTTGTGAGACACTCAGGATTGAACCAAACCTATATGTTCTAGTAACAACAAAGGAACGTTTTTCTTTGAAACTGGTGGGTGGATAAAATTCTTTTAAGTTAAAAAAAAAAAAAAGTAAAAAAAAAAACCTTTGCGGGTTGTCTGGAGAATTGCCACATGCTTCTCATAGATTCCAAATTTCTGCCATAGCAAGTCCCACTGGTTTCAACCATAGGCTTTTTGTTTTCTGTACTCTCCTTTGTAACCCTCAGCAAATGGAGGCAATGCCAGAATTTCTGGAAAACAAGAGCGAGAGGCTGCAAGCCAGGCCTACACTGCTGCATTCCTCTGCAATGGTAGGCCACCGTGTGGGCTTCACTTCGTCTCTTCATTGTAAGCCCGTGGCAGAGAGAACCAATGACCAGCTGTATGAAAACACGCAGAGGAAGTGCAAGGCAGCTAGTACAATCAAGTGGATTGGTTTTAATTACAATCTTGGTATCAAAAATAGCTTTCCCATGGGGGATATTTGTAACTTTTTTTGAATGCCTCTTTTTACATTACTTTTCCTGTTCTCATAAGCATACGATACCTTCACACACCCAGGAGGCAAATAACAAAGTCCACAACAGTTTTCTTTTTGTTACGCCTTGTACCATGTACTCCCAAATCATTAGCTTTCTTTACCTAACTGCACTGACCACCTACATGCAAAGGCAGTAAATGGCTGGATAGAAAACCTTTCTGCAGAACTTCTGAAGTTGGGAGTAACTGGTAAATTTGTACAAAGATGCATCACCACATTGCAGAAATATATATAACCTGTAAATAAAACACAACTAGAGCAGGGGAAGAGGAGGAAATGAAGCTCAGTGCAGCCACAGAGAACATGCAACTTCCTCCCTGGCTCCTGCTAATTTCTTGCATGTTGAATCTGGTGGTAGTGTATGACTTCTAGAGTAAGTTTAAGAAAAAAGGCCTGTAGTACCTCTGGTTTTAAGCTTCAGCATCTTCTGTAATGGGAGAAGACATAGTTGGTGTGTGATTACTGCTACTGTTCCTATGATTTGAAAAACATTGTGGGCTGTCTTTGTGATCTCTTTCCTTTGACATGTCCATAATGAACAAGGCTATTTCAGCTCCTGCCACAACTCGTTTTGCTGATTTAATTGAGCATCGGTGTGAAGGGCTAAATTTCTTCAGTAAGAAAAAAAGATACTTAAAGACATAAATAACACAGGGTGTACAAGTTTGGGGATGTTATGGTGTTGTTTTTCCTCCATCAAGTGTAAAACCTGGTTTCCAGAGAGCAGCCCCTCACAGTGGATAACAGGACGTTAACACATTTCAGCCCACAATAACCACGTGCTTCCTGTTAACATCCAGACTTTGGGCACTGACTATAGCATTGGGTTATTGCTGCACAGACTGCAAGTCTTGTCACATCTCTGGCACGCAGATACTAGGAGTTGCGTGTCCCCTGGTGAAAAGCCTGATGATACGCAAGAGTTTTTCAGCAAGAGGACCACTGGTGATGGTATGTCCAAAATCTCCGATTGACTCGGTATGGCTGGTTTTTACACAGTGATACTGTGAAACTTAGTTGCCTTCAGTGGAACAATAATGCTGAACCTCAGCTATAATGAATGTACAGTTTCATAGAACCAGTCCTCTTAAATCCTAAAATTACAGCCAGGGCTGTAAAAATTATGTGCCATTTGCTAATTCACGAGGTACGACTTAGGCATTTTCATTAGAGTGTCACCATTCCAGCTGCATGTCACATTCTTACGTGTTTTCATCTGGTCATTGACTGTGTCTTGGTTTTACCACATCAGCTGAAAAAGCCAGTGTAGTTACCCTACCAAACAGAATACCACAGCAACAATACTGCCCAGCACCAGTACCGCCTACTCACTACAGAGATCCCTTCTACTTTGTGTTTATCATCTAGTTTTTAAGAATTATTACAGACACCTTTGGCAGCCAGCAAGTTTTTCATTGACTGGCCCCTTTGGAAGAAGGTTGCTAGTCATTCCAAGGGAGATTTCACTGGGTGTTTTACCTAGTAAAATAAATGGTTGTGAATTATGTCACAAATGCATGTCAAATGCTGGAGGTTTTTTCAGCAGCTGTGGAATACATTTTAAGTTAGTATCAGAAATGAAGTGAGAGGAAATCTGTCCTGAAAGCATCTGAAAGAATTGCTGAATATTACTCTCCTATGCAAACTAAATTTTTCTCCCACAGCATAACTTTATACTAAAAAGTACTCAAAAAGTAGAGATAGCCCCTCCCATTCCACCTGACCGAATGCAGTATTTATTTCCTTCAAAATAGGAGCATAATAACGTGGACACACTGTCATTCCGTTCTCCTGTTAAGCCTGCAAAGACAGCTATTGCCATAAGAGAATGTGAACTGCCACTGCCCTTCTCCCCATCAAAACCTTTTTGCGTTTTCATGCGAACTCTGCTGCAAAGGCAAGTTCTGCTTCTGCAACAGCCATTCTTTGGTGGGAGAGGGCCAGGGAGCGCTTGGAGAGGTGAGGAGTTTCATCAGTCAGAAAGCAGCTATGCGAAACGTAGATATTAGCGATGGTCTAGCAATTAATAGATCATACACGATCTGTCGGTTTTTAGTCTGGCAGTAGCTCTAAGATGGCCTAATGCTGCCTGCATAGGTTGGCTGAGAATGGTTATTCCATAAGTCATCAGGGGTTCACGGAAAGCAGCGTCTGTCAGGCTCCTCGCCTTGTAAAATTCTAAGTGAAAGTTTCATTCATCTGGCCACAGCAATGCAATCTAAATGTCAGCTCTAAAAACGTGTCGTGCTTTACTAACAGCAATAAAATCCTTTTCTGCAGGCTTAGCCAATGAACTTTATTAACCCAAGATGTAGTACAGAATTAAACTTGGTCTTTTATTCAGCTTAGTTCAACAGAAGTAAATATGACTCTGCAGGTAATATAGGTAGTTAAGACCTATGCTGGTGTTTTGTTTTTTTTTTCCTCCACTTGTTACTCTGTTTTTAGTACTAAGGTGATTGGTGGTTTGTTTTTGTTTTTTTTGGGGGGGGAGGGTGGGGTGAGGAAAATTGTGCTACATTATATCCATTGTTCACTGCTTTATCAGAGTAGGGTAGAAGTGTACTGACTAATCAATGGAATGCAAACGCCTTTTATTCTTGTCTGCTAAGAGCCTTATGTGCTCTATAATGTCTAATGTATGCAGCGAGGGAAGAAAGTCAAAGGAGTGCATGTTGTGCTTAGCAGATGGTTTCTCATTTTTGTGGAGGTTTGGTCTACAGTTTGACAAGCTCATAGGAAAAGCTGAATTTCCTGTGCAGACCAATATTCATCCTATGCTAAGAAGCTACACTGAAGCTATAGAGAGCTTTGGGTTGAATTTTTTCCTCAGAAGTGATAAGCTTTGGCAAGGAGGGAGGGAGGAGAGAGCGAGCAGTAATGGAAACGGTCTCTTGGCTAAGAACAACAGGAGTATTGAACTCATGCGAGTTTGTATTATGAGACACACTAGCATTTCTCTGCATTCATTTTGCTAGGGAAATGGGAAAAATAGTTGTGTAAAGGCTAGATGCACCAGCAGATTGGTTTTGGTTGTGTTCACAGCTATGACCAACTGTTTTTCACATCATCATGCTGTACGCAACCTATTCCAAACAGAAATATTTGTTCAGAATTGACTTTCAACAATTTGACAAGCATCAAACCCGGTAATTAGATCTGTGAAGTAAAATGTCTGATGGCATATTGCCTTCTAACCAGATCAGTGAAGTTAGGCTGAGAGCCATTTTTTGTCGTCTGTATCTTAGCATACATAATGAGAAATCAAGCTTTGCAGTTCCGATTGAATAATGCGGACATAATTCTTTCCTCCCTCACCCTAAACATTTATTTATTGAAGCCTAATTGCTGTAGACACTCCATTCTGCTGTGAGTTGCACTGCAGTTAAAGTACAAAATAGGAGCTGGATTGTACCTTTCAGTGGTACTCAAGGGAGCAAGTGTAACCTGCTCAAGAATTTTGATCAGATAACCTCTGTATTTTCTTCAGCCGCTTAGGGAATGACCAAGAGATCTGTAACCTTGTTCGATGAACCCTACTCTGCACCAGTTTATTGGTTTGTACCCCTTCTCTCATCCTCCTTTCTCCATTTCTTAGTTCGATCAAGGTGCTCCCGCTACGCACCCAGTGGTGCAGCGCTCCTCTGCACCATCTCCAGCGGTAGAGCTCTGGCTAGAGGCCAGAACTGGCCTTGGCATTTCCGACAGATGACCTGCGCTGGTCCACAGCTTAAACGGGTTTTGCCACGCTTGCCTTTGATACTTGATACTGCTGAACACCGGATAGTTGAATCCCGTTTCGAATTGGCCTGACTTTTATTTGACCCTGGCTTTCATACCACACATATCACTACATGTAATTATTGCTGCTTGTTCAAATTCCTCATTTACGCTTGTTCACAAAGCTCCATTGTCTCACCTACTCAAGAACTTTAGTTTAAAGCCAGGTGAGCGTGGTACCATAGGAAAAAATGAACATATGTGAGCTCATGACAGTATCTAAAGCCACAGCTGAAGTAGTGCTCGTGCTATACTTCATGCAAAGTAATTCCTTAAGGTTCTTCTCAAGAACCAAACTGCCTAAAAACCAAAAGACATAATGGTGAACAGCACTATTATCTCAATGCACAGTTGGAACCCAGACATCCTCAACTGCAGCTCATGTGTAGTGATGCTGGACTTGCTTTTTCTGTCCTTTCCATTCTTTCAAATGTCTTGATATTACCCCTACTGTTACTAAAAGCCACATATTCCAGAATAGTCATTTTTCAGCCTCTTAAAGTAATGCAGGGCAAGCTATTACTAGTACACTGCACATGTGCCTTTCTACTACTTCAGCTTACTGAACGTCTTGAAATCTTAGGTGTTACGAAGCTGAGTAATTTTTAGGTATAACTTTCTATTGTTCAAGTGACTAAATACAGGTAAGTCAGTATAAAATTCCAGATATTTTCATAATATTTTAGTATCAGCATTTCAGTAAACATATGGAAATATAGTTAGAATCAACTGTTCTGCACTGTATTTAACTGCCTAGTTGTCTCATCATAGAGGAGAGAGGAGAAATACACTTTATATTTCATACGCTGAAGAGCACCACTTTATAAATATATATGACTTTAAAAAAAAAAGTTGATTCAAAAGGTCTCTAAAGTTATGTGAGATCGTTTTCATCTTGGTACCTGGAGAAAAAGAGGGAAACAAAAAGGAAATTAGTAATCAGTAATGGCAGTCTGTAGTTATTATAAAATGTTGTAAGTATTCGGTGTTGTGAACTTGGTTAACATACTTCTGGTGTTTGTGAAAGGGAAACAGTATTTAATTCTTGGGATTTCATACAAATATTTAAGCTGCTGTCAGGTATCATGACAAGCAGTATTTGCAATGTGCTGTGACTGCTGAACTAAGCCTCTCTTGAGAATCCAAGGTAGGGGAACACGCTTCAGCTTTTATCAGCTGCATTTTCCTCATTTATCTTAACAGCATTTGTAGAGGGAGCAGCAATAAGAATGTGAGAGGAATTGCAAGCATCTACAAGAAAGCAAGACTAGAAGGGGGTGGGAGCAGTTTAACTGCACACATTAGAGCTTGCAGGTCAACAGCCTCATTCCAGGTTGTCACCTGTATGGAAGAAGACTGCAGACTTCCATCTGCAGATGCAAGGAGGGGGGACCGTCATAGAGGAGCTCTACCAAATGACCCGAAAGAAGTATATTTGTATCCAAGGACTCCATCAGAGACTGTACTGTGTTATAAAACAGGTATTGACAGTAGCTATTGCTCAAACCACAGGGCTGAGTGGTCCCAGCTAATTTGAAGCTTATGTGTTTCCTTGATTCTCAAGAAACGAGATAAACTACTACTGCCAAATTGAGCATTGAGGCACAGTGGTTTTCAAACACTGAGATGTGGCCTGACTCCTATAAAAGGCAATGGGGGTTAGTTTTAATACTGCTTGATTGAAAGCACCCTTAAAGTTTCTATTAATTTTGTTTCACTAACAGACTTCTCAGATTTGTTGGTCCATCTGTGTTCCTTCATTTGGGAGTCACTGCATATACAGGGAACAAATGGTTGTCTGACCAACATGCCCAGGGAAAGCTGTGCCAGAGGCAAGGCTCAAGAGCTGCATTGCACACAGGGAAGTGGGAAGGTGCCACTGCCTTCAGCAGTGGTCTTCTGCTGTGCCTGAAGCGCCAAATCCCTGGTTGCTTTTGGGACAGAGCGAGGAAATGCTCTTCCCATGCTCTCCCTTGCACAGCTTTCAATGACTTTATTCCCTTAAGTGTAAATAAAAGAGCATATAGATTAATATAATAGTCTTCCAGTTATGCCTATGGCAATGCATTCTGCTGTACTTACTCTTAAAACTAACCCATTTCACAAGAATTAAAAAAATAAAATGCCTGAAGCCCTCTACCTCGCTGGGCAGCTTTCTCATGTACAAATGATATACTATAGGAAGGGTACTCTTGTTTATTTTGTCTTATACAACCTTGTCAAAGCAGAGCTTCATCTTGCAGGGAGAAACAAAAAAATTTATCAGTATCATTTGCACTGCATTTATGATGGGCCTTAATAGAAGAAGTCTAAATATTTGTTTCTAAATGAACCAATAAACATATGTTTGCATGTTCCACTAATTCTGGTTATCCTTAAGGTATCACTGAAGTGATCTGACTCTCAAAATGCACTTGAAGACTTTGCTTACTTAGCTGTAATATTAACAGTATCTCTCTGCTATATATGTTTCTAAACATTAAAAAACACTTAAGTATGCAGAAAATCTAGAAGAAAACTTAAATGTATGCTTTCATTACTGAAGTAGAACATACAGAAAGATTTATACTTCATAGCTCACTGCATATGCATTGGGAGAGGCTACTTTTATGGCACAAATGCCCTTCTTTGTTGCTTACCAATACACGTATTCAGTGACACAAAGCACAACTGTTGTAAAAAATATTAGTATGCAGATGCTCTGGTGTTTTGTTAATGCATTTAATTAAATACAATAGCTCTTTTGTTCATTTTTCTTTTTCTGTCCTTGAATGGATTTGTATTATGGTATAGAATCTAGGGTTATAGTTGCTATTCAAAATGTTTTGCAGTTTCAGAAAGTGTCACATATTGGTGGTGTTACTTTCTTTTTCACTTGATTAAGAAAAAGCAGTTGAGGGTTTTAATAGTTCCTAAGAAACCTGAAAGCATCTTTTCAGGAAAACCAAAATCACAAGGTTGCCAGCAAATATTTTCCTTTTCTGCACTGATGTGCTCTTAAGTTACAATTAGCATTGGTTAAATAATTGTATTCCTGAGAAATACTTTCAAATGTTTTAACTGAAGAAAAATCTCTCAAAGTTTCCTCAACATTTTCTAGGTAGTTTTCAAAGATGCGCAGCAGAATTGCACAATATATTTTTATACGAGAAGCTGTGCAAAACTGCAGCAGACTAACTGATGACAACAAATTGTAACCTGTTAAGTACCAGGTATATATTTGCAGAAACCATCATTACTGTCTTGTGCTGTTATCCATAAATTTATTTCAGAATTATTGTCAGCCTGAGAAAAGGTTTCTTCAGTGCCCCGTGGGTGGGAAAAGCGATTTGAAAAGACTACATCAAGTCTAAAATAGCTCCGGTGAATTAGTGAAGTACTTGAGCCCTGGCCACTTTGAAAACATAACAGTATTTGCCAGGTTCTATCCCTCTCATGGCAACAAAAGACCAAATCAAAGGGGAATTTAATGAGGTAATTAGAAGATCCTAAAGGTAATATTACAACTTATCTCTGAATTTTCAAGTTCTGTTAACTCCAGAAAACTTGGTCTTTCTAACATGGGGTGAGTGTGCGAGAAGTGTTTATTTTGAAGGCTGCTTCTCAAGCGGTAACCTACTAGTACTTTTTTTGGGGGGTACTCCTTGGAGGTAAGACATATTCCTCAGTTGGATGCAGTAGGAGTAACAGTGTAGACTTAAAAAAAAAAAAAAAAGTCTCCTTAAGTCTTCTGTCACTGATAGGAGTGCATGTTAAGGGTTGAGTGTGCTGTAAATGATTTTTTTTTTTCCCCAGATATTTTAGTGCATGCATCAGAACAAACTGTAGAGAAGGCAGCAAACAAACATTTCACTCATATCAAGGAAGTCTGTCTCATTGCCTTTCTTGGCTAAACGCTCATCAGGTTCTGCTAATTCTTTTTGTCACCTCTCACAAGTACTAAATGCAAATTACACAGTTTTGCTCCAGGCCTCCAGTAGAGGTAGGAGGAGGACATCTACATATGGTCTCCTTAGAGCTAGGACATCACATATAGAAGGCTAGGCTCACACATGGAGGAAAAACTGTTATGGGAGGCAAAGCAGAAATTACAGTTGAGTATTTTCCACTTTTTTTTAAGTGAGGACAATTTAAATACTAAAGAAAACCCTCACACCTCATTATGCTTTTGATTGTTAATAAAGTAACAGTGAGAAATGCAAAATGGGGACAGAACAGTTCAGGTAGAGAAGCTCTGACTGCACAGAGGGGGAATGTGCAGTTGAGAAGGCACAGTCCTGCAACATCGTTAAAACTATTTTTATTATTTTTATTTTTTTCCTGTTTTGGTGACAAACAGCACAGTTTAGAGTTCTGGTCTTCAATGGAACATACTGGAAATCTGACTGTCCAGATATTGTAACTGAAAGCCTCATCAACAGTAAGCCTTCCACATCCACAAAATTAATTTTAGTTGTGCTTCTAACGATGTATTAATCTGTTCACAAATACTTCTGATGAAAAAAAAAAACCCACACCACCTATAACTACTGCAAATTTTGTGTGAGAACATCATCACAGTTTCAGTTCCAAGATAGCTTAATGTTCTTACAGGCTGTTAGAGAACATAGTTTCATTGCTACCGCACATATTACGGGTTTTGTATGAAATGACCATCTCAAGGCAAGGGAAAGAAAGCAGCATTGTTCCCAGGCTGTTTTTCACAGGCCTGTATTCATATCTCATCCTTGTTGTTTGCAGGAGAGGCAGATGTGAACCAGAACAATGGGACCTCCACGAAGAGCCCAGCGGTGACAGACTCCAAAGGCACAGCAGACCCGAAGAATGCCTGGCCCGAGGCCAACCCAGCTGACACAACTGGTCGCCCCCACTTGATCCGCCTCTTTTCCCGAGATGCCCCAGGAAGAGAAGACAACACCTTCAAAGATCGGCCCTCAGAGTCAGACGAGCTACAGACCATCCAAGAGGACAGTGCAGCAGCTTCAGAGAA
Source organism: Chauna torquata (assembly GCA_013399475.1). Taxonomy (NCBI): domain Eukaryota; kingdom Metazoa; phylum Chordata; class Aves; order Anseriformes; family Anhimidae; genus Chauna; species Chauna torquata. The sequence continues at coordinate 50,292 of VXAL01015905.1, read as the reverse complement.
TTCGGATTTGATGGCTTCGCAAAAACGCTCCTCTTTCCGGCACGGATCAAAAATGGCATCTGCAAGCACTACAGACCATGCTCGACATGGATCTCCAAGGCACAGAGACTCGGGTCTACTTGACTCGCTGGGCAGATTCTTTGGAGGTGAAAGACACGTTCCCCGGCGGGGCTCGGGCAAGGTGAGCTCTGAGGAATAGAGAACTGCACAGCTACAACAAAATAAAGTACAATTAAAAAGGAAGGGTTGGACTGAAAAGAAGGTGTAAGTAAGTGCTATAATGCAAGAGTTGACTTAGCCAGCAAGACAGTACTTGCAGTTGTGTAATTTAATGCTTGGCTTTGATCTGAAAACAACAAAAAAAGCATAGATCTGGGAAACATGAGGAGCTATTTCTGGGTCATAACCAGGAGTATTAGAAATCCAGGTGGCTCTAGAAACATTACTGAGAGGAATTTTTATGAACATTTTATGTGGTACATTATATGCATTTGTGCGCTGTGCTGTTTAGGGAGAGACGTCAGTCTGCTTTTGTGTGTTGTTTTTAAATATTTGCAAAACTGAGCTGGATGAAAGCACTAAATGCCAGACAGTGGCTAGTTTGGCACTAATCGTGGGACTGACTTGGAAGTAGAAGTTGGAAAAAGAACTGTGGCCAGATTCTCAGCCTGCTTGCACAAGAGCATGTTTTAAGGTCAGTTGATAGCATTACAAAATAGTCCAGCTGCTTTATTCTGGTGAAAAGTGAAGACTTGTATTCTAAGCATTTCATATTCCAAACTGTGCAACAAAACCATTTCTTCATTCTGAATTGAACAACAAGGTATTGATTAAAGGATACTGTATTCTTTCCTATTCCAGGATCAATCTGCATCCTTTGATTAAGTATGCAGATGAGTCCACTGTTATTCAAGTGGCAAGATTTAAGATATCATTTACATAGTAAAGGGTACAGTGAAAATAAGCAGTCTTATGTTTGTGTGTTTACACACTACATAAGCATTTGAATGGAACTACTCCTAAAACCTTCATTTTAGCTAAATATATTGTTTGATGTAGTTGCTCAAATTGTTTGTGGCAAAAAACAGTGCATATAGTTGCTGGCTGGCTGCAAATTTTTCAGTAGTCTTTGACAACCTTTGCTGTCTGTTCAACAGTTCTAACCTGTGATGCTTGCTAGGATGGGTCAGTAGGTGCAGCTTTCCCAAATGGGCCATGGCATGGTGTTGCACTGGGGCGTTGTACTGGGGCACTGTGGTTTAAAACTCATTTGTGATCATGTGACAGCTGCAGGCTGTCACTGTACTTCACACCTCCGTGCTTGGAAACACAGCATACACTAGTACTTCCCTAAAGAGCCGTTGCAATGTGTAGACCACTGGATGAAAAATACTCTAGAACCTCAAGACCAGAACTACAGAAGCTTCTCACGCTCGGTAACCAGGACTGAGCAAGCCGTGTATTCTGGTCTTTCTGTTTCTCACCTTCACAAACTGGGGACAATAACGCTTATGACAAAGATTTAGCAATTAATTACAGAGATGTTCATACAGCACACAACAAGCAGTTGCTGTGAGAATGAAGGAAAAACACTTTTCTTCCTGCAAATACCACAGACTGTTCCCAGCAGACTCTTCTGCAACCTGGTTGGCTAGCTCAACTCTTGCTGTTTTATTCATATACTGTGTTGCTCAATGAAAAATCGTATATGAAATGCTCTTTATACCAAGGAAACAATACCAAAAACTTAGATTCTGCATACAGACTATACAGAATATGTACGTTCTTGCTTAGCAATAAAGCAAACCAACCAACCCACTTCTTAGTAGTGATGACTAAAAATGGCTGCAAGGTGTACAGATTTCTGTATTGTATCCTGATCACTATGATTCTCTCCAGATCTCTATATAATCAATCATGCACAAGAGGACAGAATACCATCTGTCTTCTCTCTGTTGCTGTTCAGTAAACTTATTTTGAGGCACTTAAATGTCTGCAAAAACAGTTCAGAATTAGGGGTTATTCTATCTTTTTTTTTAGAAGTAATTTTTTTTATTTTTTATTTTTATTAAAGAACTACTACATTTAATATTAGAGTCCTGGCTTACAGATTTCAGCTGGAAGCACAGAGAAGTGTTGTTATCTTGGCAAAAGTCAGTCCCATTGGCACTGACTTCCAGTGCCAAAGCATCTCTGCCCCCATTCCCCACAACGATAACATTGATGCATGAAAACATATCCTAGGAAGCTATGTTGTGGGAGAGTTTCACTGCTGAAAATGTTGAGAAAGTGCCACAAACAGTTTTTTCAACCATTATTTATTTAGCCTTTGAATCAATGCCTTCTGGTTTTTTTGCATCATGGAAGGCTTGTGGTGTCATTTATTTATACACGTGTATACGGAGGAAAGCTAGATGGCTAACAGTCTTATCTGTACTTAAAACCTAAATAGTTGTAATTTGCTGAATTTTGTAGAGTGTCAGAGTAGTGATGCATGCCAAAGGTGTTCATGGAAGAGCTGAACAAGAATGAAGTCTTCTGGCAGTTTTCCAAACTCCACTAAGTAAACAGGGTTTCAGTAATAAGATATCAGGAAAAGCACCTTAAAGGATGAATTTCAAAGGCTTGAAATAGAGAAGTTCCTGGGGCTGCGCTGCTTGTTTGCTTGCACTCATTCCTGATCAAGTTTTGAAGCTTTTTAAAAGCAATTCTGCAGCTGCCTTTTGGACTTTTTCAACCAACCCGTGTCCCAGTAGGAGCACGCATCTGAACTACCCACACCAGCAAGCACTGGAATGCAAAGACAACACTTGCTCTTTGTACAAATTTAGGGCTGACATTCAAGCAAAACACATTACAAATTCTTTGTGGAGGCATTTTCATCTTCCAGCCATAGCTGAAAAATACATTAATGAACAATATTCACTATTGTGTAAGGAAAGGTGGGGTAGGAACAAAGAAGTGACTGTTTTGTGGCCTCCTTTTCTCCCATGGAGCAGGTTCTCCCTTATTATGGAATTGTGAAGTTAAGTTAAGAGCCCGTGGGAGTCCCATGGGAGTAAATAGAAACAGAAATACTGGAATGTAGAGAAATACTTTCTCCTCTAAGGGGCAGCAAATGCATTTGCCATTGTCCTCTTCAGCCCTGCCCCACCAAGACTTTAATAACAAACTCAATCAAAAGCAGCTTGAATTTTGTACTTTTAAGAAATGTGTTAAGATACAGTATTCCAAGCAAAACTATTATTGTGCACAGCCTAACTTTAATTGTATTGAAGATGTTAAAAGGGTGACAGAAAGAAACTGCACTGCAGATGTTTTAAGAAGCATGCAACACAGCAGTGTAACTATAAACTACATCCTTTCTAATCTTTGTAGAATATTTATCTAAACATCTGTAAAGTGTTTGATCAAGTTTATGTTAAAATGATCAAATCTCCCTTACGCCTCTTAGGTATTAGCCTGTATTCAGCTTCAGTATGTACTGAGTACTGTTTTGTTTCTTTTATGGGAACAACTGCAACTAAATCAGTTGTTTATGCTTTTGCAATTTTTCTTTTTGATTTTTTTTCCTACTAAAGTTTGGATTGTGAAACAGAAACTTTTCTGTCCTGACTTAACATTATGCATTAACATTCTAAACTTTAAGCTACATTTGTGACAAACGCAACAGACCAAAATATTGTGAATGACAGTAAATAATAGACCAAGACCAGAAAGTGGAAGATTAAATCCACTTTTCTTTTTATATTTTGCTTCAGTCTTCTATACAGTCTTGTAAAGTTGTCCTGTTGCCTGTATGAAGCCTTGCACCTGTATTTCTTTCCCAATATGTGTTTGGGTGCAAGGAATATGGAAGGCGGACACAGGGACTTCCCTTCGTACAGATACGGGGTAGAGTACTTCTCAATTTGAGCAGAACCAGGGTTTAGGATCAGCATTCTGGAAAAAGCATTTCCAAACTCTACGCTAGAGGTTAAGCAGTCTGTGCAATGGGGATCTACAAAAATGGTTTTTGATAAAGCTGCAAAGCAAAGGGTTTAGGAACCACGGTTTCAACATGGACCTATGTAATTGCCAAAATTATCCATATATTTTTTTTCTTATTGCACTTGAACTCAATCCACATTTTTTCATGCAAGCTTTAATGTATACTACAGCACCGTGAAGATGTTGAAAAGTAGTTAAAGCAATGCTAGTTTGACTAGTATATGATGTGCTTTAGGTAAATACTGTGATCGTTTATTTCCAAGACTTGGTTTTCAGGGAGTGGTATTGCTCATGATACACTGGTTTTGTAAAACCTGCTGTGCAAGCAATATGCTTGTTAAAAAAATTTTTTTTTTTACCTAGTTTATGGTGATTGTAACAATTTTGTTTTAATCTTTTGCTTTATATGTGCTTTGTTTATGTATTCATTAAACTGTTTACATGACAAAACTGGCGTACTAATGATTTAATTTCTTTTAAATACTTTTAATACATTAACAGAAATCACACCAAACTACTTCAGAGTACTTGACGGGATATAAAATAATTAAAAGAAACCTAACTGAATTTTGTGGAAAGACGCACAGTATATTTGACAAATGAATAAAACTTACCTTTTACAAGGAGATTACCAGGTTTTAAATAACTGAAGCCGCTACATCTGGTGTTCCCATGGTACAATAATGGGAACTGAATCTGGCTTTTTTTTTTTCGTAGCAGGTAGTAATGGATGATGAATGACCTAAAAATGAGTTAGCGTGTCAGAATTGCCAGTTTCATTAAAATATTTTTAGTTTCTAAGGTAGGCCTCTGAGCACTTTAGATTTGTCTGTTTAAAAAAACAAACAAACAAACAGAAAAACAAAAACAACGACAAAAAAACCTAACCTGTACAAAACAAGCAAGTATCAACAGGTAAGTACCGTATATCACTTGACAAGTGAAAGGTTAAGGAGCCAACATCGCATATGACTCATTTTAACATCTTCATTTAACACACGTATACCCATGTGTGTTATACATGCATAACATTTAACACCTTATTTAATGCACTAACGCTCTCTTCACTTTTAAGGAAATATTACTGCTTGAAACAATCACTCCTGTAAGAGGAATTAGGAAGTCAAACTAGTTTAGATGAGATGCTTAGAGTGAACACTAACTCTTGGTAAAGTATTAGTGACGTGCTGTGTCGAGACTAACTGCAGGCACATGGCAAAGTTTAGTTAGTTAGAAACGGGACAAAGCAGTTAGGGCACCCAGATTTGTGTTAGAATTTGAAGGAAAAATCATGATTGGATGGACAGGAGAAGCCTATGCACTTAACTGCTTTTACTATATTTTATACTATCCTTTTTTTTCCCCCCTCAAATTCAGAAATGTATTTAATTTTTTCAGGCTAAAATACTAGTAAATTAACTGAGGCATTTTAAAAACCACTGGTTTTGGTCATTCGACAGCAAAAGACTTCTCTCCTTCGTTAAATTTCTAACTCTACCTTCCATTTCGGTCTTTGCTAGCTTGCTTCTGTGGACTTCTCTCCACCAGTATGACATTATAATAATCTGTTTGAGAGAGAGATAATCGGGTGCCCTCACGAAGACAACTGATAATTTATTCTAGTGCTTGGTGAAGTTACAGGCCTGCTGCTACACTTCGACGGGGCCTTAGCGTAACTACAGCGCAGATTCGTGGCCACCGGAGAGGCAGCAATGGCAGCTTTTGTGTATTTAGGTAGGAACTGGCGTTATCTGTTCTGCAGCAATTCCTCTGGCTTTCAACTGCACGGCACCACAGTACAGTTGGGAGTAAGGTCTGGCTTTGATTTTACTATGGTAATACACCCAAGGAGGTGGTTTTGTTTTGTTTTTTGGTTTTTTTTTTTTTGTGCTTGTTGTTTTAACAAGTGGGAAGGGCAGGGTGGGAAACACAGAACTCATACACAGGTCAAATGAACATGTTCAAAGTTCAGCATAAGGCTTTTCTCTACCTAATGTTACATTTTTCTCACTGCATTTACTTTCTTCTCTGCAACTGAGCCAAATTTATAAATAAATTTCTTTATATTTAAATCTATTACAGTGTTTTTTCTCTGTCATATATTAAGCTCAATTCCTTGCAAATCGTGAGCTGTTATCCTTAGCACTTTCCATCCTAGAGTGCCAAAATGAGTGACTTTTTGTACTTCTTTAGTTATTTTGAGATTGCAAAATAGTAAATGCTCCCTAACTCTCAGAAAACTGAGAGAAAAGTTAAGGGGTTTTTTTTCCCTGACTTTGTTTTGTACCACCATCATCACACATCAATAGCAACAATTGCTGGCTTTCGTTTTATGTACGGACGTAAAATAGCTTACATAGTTCCTGAAATATTGTCCACTTAGGCACTTACAGTTAACCATGTCACTTTCAAGTTGCGGGGCTCCATTACTGAGCTACACAAAATCCTTCACCGCTATTTTTAGATGCTTTTATTGGACCTCATCTGAAGCAATTTTTAAAAAAAGAAATGCTCGTGAAGCATGCTGAATTTCTGCTGGAGACCCTGAATGATCCTAAGCTCCATTCTGCCTTTCATTCATAATGCATTTACTTTTTCATTTCTGACCCTTCATACGATGAACATGCCTTGGAGACTGTAAAAGCTTCATTTTTTTTGTGCTTTTTTTTTTTTCCTCCCTCCTCATTTTATAGTGACTACATCACTGGCAATTTTACCTCTGATAATATTTGTTTCAAAGAAATAAGCTATTAAGCATGCCAGGTCTAATAATTTCATAATAGTCAACTCTCCTTACTATTATCCTCTTAAGTTATACTGATATCAGCAATAATACATGTAACAACCTGCACACAAGTTTGGCTTGTCATTTTCTTACCTATTACACGCAGAAAAGAAACAGAGTTTGGCCAATCCCTTCAAATATGAGAACTGATAAAATAGTTTAAGGTTGGGGGGGGTGTGGATGTTACTCTTGAGTTAGCAACCTGAGAGATGAGATGTGTATTTCAAGAAATACATGTTGTAGTACAGCACCATTTCACCTCGACTCAGGTCTGTAACATTTTTCCCTCTTTTACTTTTTTTCTGGTCATCAGCTATAAAGTGATAGTATACACCTGGTATTTATAGTTTTGTTTTCCAGATAATTATCATCATCTTGTTTATTCTATGAGCTTCTTGACTATATCTAAATACTAGGCATCAGGCCTTTTAAAGATTTTTACAAATTTCTGCTTTCTTGCTAATATCCGTAACCACCATGTTACATTCTTTTTGCTGTAGCAGCACCAACAGATATATCTTGACCAAACACGTAGCCTATCAGTAGAAATTTATCATTGTGACTATTAATCTATGTTGCCTTCCACATTTTGGCCACGTACATTTAAGTCCTTAAGGCTGTGAAGCTTGGTGGCAGAAGCTACCCTGGAAACTACCTTGAGAATACCTGCTCTTCAAAACCTCTTTTCTGTTGGAGTGATCATTCTCAAGACAGACTTTCACTGGGTTTCTATGGAGGGTAGTTTCCACATGGTTTAATCTCTGATGTTGCCTGACTGGTATCAACTTGATACAAACAGCAGAGGACAACACTGAAAATGCACCAGCAACTATGCCCAAGCAGATGAAGAGCCTCTATCATGAAAAACATTTGAATAAAAATGACTACTGTTAAGCAGAGAAGTGCTTCAGAAAAAGAAAGGTAAATGAAAGCACTGTTTTTTGCTGATAAAACCATTTATCAAGTGTCACGACAGTGGAATAAAATAAACGTGGAGAAAAACCCAGAAGGTACGACACCACTGGTTTCTCACTCAGGACCTGCCATAAAACAGGCCATTATCCTGAAACACTGTCAAGATTCTTTATTTTTCCCCCAGTAATTCCTTACTGTCACTTTCTAATTTGTGAACCACAACCATCACGGCACTAAGGAGGAAGAGGGTTTTGGAGAAATGTGGATCTGGATTACTGATGATCACTTGCCTCTCTTGATGGTGTTCTCCATTGCTTCCTTCTTCATGCTGTCATTGCATTATCTTTAGGTTTCTTACTTTCCAGTCCTCTCTGTTCTGTCCTCCAGTGTTTTTTTGTTCCCATCTTTCTGCTACAGTTCCTCCTCTTTCTGTTCACCGCCTGTTTGAAGGCAAAGAGTATATTGCTGATCTCAGCACAAGACTGGAAGCCAGAATCTCCTGGGTTCTCAATCAATCTCTTCCTACCGATCTGCTCTGTCCCTTTGAGCAAATCATTTTGCTTCTGTCTTAATTTCTGTTAAAAATTAACAGCACCATTACAAAGATGTGTGGTTCATCCTTCCTGAAGTCATTAGAAACGCCTGCTGAGTTAGATAAGCATTTATGTCACCTTTGGACCAGCATGTGGGGAAGAAATCAGCATTCCCATCATTTACCGTAACAGATCGGTAAGCTGTGAACAGCCTGGAAGAAACACCATCAGCTATGCTCAGGAACGCTAAGGCCCATGTACAAAACACCTCTGAATTCTGAGATGAAGCAAAGTCTGTATAAAAGCACTTGTCAATTTTCCCATGATTGCTCTACTCAAACTGTATATAATAAATTTCCTCTTGTTTGAAAGAAAGAAGCACATACATTCATTGAAAGGCTGCGTCTCAGGTTCCATTTGGCAGACTGTTTTGAAACAGCACTAACTACAGAAATTCAAATCTGGATACGAACTTCCTTTTGCTTAGAGAGAGTGTGGATTCAGAGTGCATTTCAAGAACTAACACAAAATTAGCTGAGTGGCTTACAAATTGCCTATTGTTCTTTCACCTCGCTCTTTGAATGAACTAGCATGAGCTGTATTTATCACAATGCCTAAAGGCTGGTTTTATTCTACCAGTACGGTTGCGAATTTCTTAATGGGGTTAAGCACTGCTTTCTGTAGTTGTGGAAAAGTTTGGTTTTATAGGGCAATCTATATGTACTTTCTATATCTCTATCAATTTGAAATTTGTAGATTTTGTATGATTTGTTATTCATGCACAGTGACCTTTGTGAAGGTATCTTTTGTGAAGACAACCCATTGAAAACCATGAAACCCATGAAAAATGTCCACTGTTTTTCACTCTTACTAATGTCAAAAATGCTTACTAGGTTTGATCACATTTTAAATCAGCTATTTTCATGTTTCATATGCATCTTGATTTTGCCATTACATATGTGATGTTATTTGGATTTTGAGTTCACACATCCTGAAACAGGCAACAAAATTACATATTAATGATACTGAAAGGAACTTGAAAACTATAAATTCAGTACTGCTGAAACAGCAGTACTGAAACTAAAATATATTAATGCTATTGTTGTCACTAATACATATTATCAGCTGATTGGGAATTAGAAGTTTTAAGCTTATCTTTAAATATATACGCAGTCCCTATTTATAAGCAATCCTTTTACAGAGAACAAGAGGTCTCAGAGCTTATAATACACATTTTAAAATCCCCCTTAATAAGTAGGAGTTGCAAGATCTAACATATCATGTTTATACCAAGCGAAGTCAGAGATGTATTTCATAGGACCTCATAATATCAATAAAAAATGTTTGCTACTGCTTAAACACATTTTTACACTTACCATCATATCTGAAGGAAAAATCAAGCGGGACATGTAGAATGCTTAACTGCAATTGTTTTAAATGAAAGTGAATTTAATCTCCTAAATCCTACCACTCTCAAGTTAGAGGAATATATCGCAAAACAGGACTATCAAACCCAGCATCCAAATGTTCAAACCAAAAGGCCCCCACTGCATCTGCCAGAAATCCCAGGACTGCTCCATCTAATCTCCTGTAGAGTTACAGTACAGGCAATAACACCCCTTGCCAATTATAAAGTGCCCTGGAAAATAACAAGAGAAATGGTTAGGTCTACTGTATCAGAAAACTGAGGAGCATATATTCAGGTATCTTCACCGCAATTAGAAATGGAATAATCTTGCACAAAAGCCAAAATGGAGCACATACTGAATTACAAACAGATTCTTGTTACTGTGTGAAGGAAATGGTGATTTCATTGAATCACAGAATGTCCCGAGCTGGACGATACCCACAAGGATCATGGAGTCCAACTCCTGACTCCTCACAGGACCACCCAAAAATCAGACCCTGTGTCTGAGAGCGTTGTCCAAACGCTTCTTGAACTCTGGCAGGCTCGGTGCCGTGACCACTGCCCTGGGGAGCCTGTTCCAGTGCCCGACCACCCTCTGGGTGAAGAACCTTTTCCTAACACCCAGCTTGAATATTTCCAAACACCCCTGCCCCCAAATAGCTCTTTCAAGAATGTCCATACAGACTGTGCCGGTAAATTTGATGTGAAAATGCACGGCTAACACAGGGAATGCAATGCCAATGTATAGCTACTGTTAAAATACTTGCATCTTTTCTTTGCACTACATTGAAAGCTACTCTTTCATGCTTGTCTTAGTGACCAACACACATAAGGTAGTTGGCATAGTAAAACAATGCAACTTCCCAGTGCACCACCAGAAAGAGCTGCAAAGCATTTCAATATTGAATCACTCCCAGTTACAGAATAACTGTGGGTATTTGACATCCATTTAAGCGTTCATATTTACATTATTAATCCTTAAACTGTTAATTTCATGATGAAGTTGCAGACTGTCTCTCTGTCATCAGATCTCCCAGATACAGCCTAAGTATCCAATACTGGCAAGTACTGTCCAATAATTAACATTATTCAGATTAAGGGATCTGTCCTCGATGGCTTTTTTTTTTCTTGGCATATACAGCCAAGCTGACTTAGCTGTCAAACAAGATGTTAACTGGGAGCAGTGGAAAGATGAGTGTTCTCCTCTGTTCTGTATGTTTTCTGGAAAGAAAGACTGCTGTTCACTACAAACTATTCAGTTGCCCTAGAAATTATACTGGCACAGAGGAACCTCTGTTTTAAAATTCACAAACAGTACCCAAGAGGTCTGAATTCGAGACTATACTTCGCAAATATGTTTCATAACATATAGATTACGGAAGCCAGGTTTGCTTTTCATTGGCAATGCTCTGAAGGCTGAAAGTCAGGAAAATGCTGCAAGAGAGCTGCGACGCAGAGGGATGGCTCTGCGCGGCTGCCAGGTACTGCTAGGTAAGCTGTGCATCGCAGCTCCGCCTGGTACAGTTTGAAGACACAACAGGACGTTCTTTCTAAAGGCCCCTTTATAAAAGGTGTTTGCGCTGCTTTATTCCTACTAGGTTTTAATGTTAATGTTTTGGTGCTGGTTTTTTTTTGTTGTTGTTTTGCTTTTTTGTTGTTGTTGTTGTTTTTTGTTTTTGCCAAGTACTTGAAGCATATTTAAAGATGAATGGTGGTCCCTGAATGTGTTAATGAAACATTCACTGACTTGATTAGCTCTTTCGAAAAAAGTCCAGTTATTAAACAAAACCTCAGTAACCTAACCTAGCAGGATAGACCAGATTTGTCTTCTCTTTCAGTCAGCAAAGTAGTGCACGAATCCATCCAAATTTAACACCCACAGATAACAGTTATTACTTTTCTGTGTGGAATGATTTTTGTAAATCATGTATGTGAGCAACCTCAGGAAAAAAAAAAAAAAAAAACCACTGGATTTTCCCCTCTGCCCCTTAGGACTTCAAAAATTGAAAGAACACACTACAGGTGGAAGAGCAAGTCCAACAGCTTATGAATTAAAGGGAAACACATAATTTCATGCCACAAATTTAGAATACTGGTGGAAGACTCTGCCCGCAGATAAAAGCTTGCTGATCATATGGATGAAAAGCACATTATTTGTAACACTGGGAAACACATTGTCTTAAATTCACACAGAACCATTAAAAATGGCTTCAGACTTGCTACTGCCTGATACGCCTTAAAAGGGGACCCAGTCAAAGACTATTCTGACATTTGGCACCACAGACAGAAGAAAGGTTGTATTTACTACATGATAACATTTTTCAATAAGCTAAATTATTAGCACCTAATAATTGATCAGAAGGCTAAATTCAGGAAACTCAGCCTCCAAATTGTGTTAAAAAAAAAAAAAAAAATTATCCTACCTTTTCTCTGTGCCTGTCCACTGCAGAATTGCAGGCTACATCCATTCACATCTAATGGTGCTGTGCTTCGTGCACTGTTACAGTTCCATGGTTAGACAGCAACCTGCTGCTAGGACAGACATTATGATCTGCAACACTGTTGAAGGAGAAGTATAGCAGAACACAGCTCAGAGTATTTATCATAAAGACAATGCAGCCAACTGGTTTCAGAGGCAAAGCAATAATGCTTTCTTTAAATAGAGATTTAAAAGGCAAACATGGCAGAAATAACTCCTAAACACATGTTGATACCTTACTGGCTCCCTCTTCATCTTCATGGCAACTTGGGATATTTTGGATATGTTGGAACTAACTGCAAAATAGCAACTGCTGCAGAAGCACTGGCAGGACAGACTGCCTGACACTATGGAGATCTCAGAGACCCAATAAAATTCAGAAATTCCTGCTTTTAAACAGTAAATCTCTAGATGTCATCAGCATGCAAAAAAAAAAAAAAAAGGTGATAAATACTAGCTGAACTTCTCTGCATCTGCTTTTTTTTGTTCCCCCTGCCTCCAGGAAACAAATCTTCTAATCAATCTGACATTTATTTCTCCTAAGAAACACATAACTTAAAAGTCACCACTCACGAAGACGGATACTTCCGACTCTCATTTCAGATCATCCAACATAGTATAAATACATTTCATTCACATAGAATCACAAGATCTGACTCCACTCATTTAAAAATAAAACTTCCATTCAGTAGCTTTCAGCAGTAACATTAGGTAGTTTCACAGGACCTTTTATCCAAGGATCTAAGCACATGGAAATCTCTGCCTCAAGCTATTACTACTGAGAACTGGCTACACAGTCAGGGTCTTTCTGAAAGCTACAGATGTCACTAGGCAATTGAAGTGCAAAAACACTCTTCAAACCTTAGAAAATCTGTTCTACAGATGCTAACTTCTCAAAAATCACCAAACCACTCACAAGTCAACAATAAGACTAAGTTTTTTCCCTGGCAAGTTGATCAGTGTTTTTCATGCAAAAATGAAAGCAAACTACTTCAAACTACTATTTCAAGTAACTACTCATACTATTCTGCAGTCAAAAGTCCATTCAGTTTGGACAATTAAGGAACTGCTTATGTGAGCTGTTGTCTCACTACAGATTTCTACTTCATCTTGAAATGGCCAATGAAATTTTCTAGTATCCATGCTTATACTTATTATGATGCTTATAATATCATTGTATTTGCAGAGAATTCATTATGCTACGAGAACCATTGCAGCACTATTGTTATTTTCATTCTCTCCTACCTTCTCTGTTCCCTATTGCACGCACTTAGGAACCGTTGTGCTGAAAGCGAAGCATTGTGCCTCTACATTTGCAATGATGGACAGATGTTCATAATTTGGGACAGTCATATGTAACAGTTTTTAAAAAACTTAGTCGTACTGCATCCATATAGCAGTAACTACACAGAATTTTTGACACTATTCTCACCGCAACAGATGCATCACGCTCTAAGCACCTGTCAAGGTATTCACTCTTCACAACGTTGTTATTCGTGTCCTTTTGCCTTCACTGAGTGGACTTTTCTGTATTGCTGCAGGAGCACCACTGAAAATAGAAAGTATTGCCAGTCTCATTTGATTCCTTCATTCTAAAAAAAGTTGCTCTTGCAGTTCACCAGCGCTATGCAGTCACTGAAAACTGAGAAAATGATCCAGCACTATTTTTTTCTCAGGTTTCATTTCTAAAAATTACATTCTATGATCCTACTTAGAAGGAAAGAAAATTTTAAAGTTTCTATCAGAACTATCCCATAACAGATTTAGTTCAACACTGGGCTGTAATGATGTTAAAAACGTGTACACCGATATATATACATACACATAACATATATGTACATGTACATCCTGCGTATTTGCCACTGTGTTAAAGAATTGTTCCTTCGCAGCACTGACAACTTTAGATTGCAATCCTTGCAGATTTCTGAGGTATTTTCCTCCTCTTTTCTCTCCTGGTGAAAATGAGTCTTCCCTTCATACACTTGCCAGTTATCTTTCCTTCCTAGTTGACTTGGCACTATGCCTATTCTGCTTTTCAGGATATACACGCAGCCAGGGCTAGCCACGTAGGGTCCATCCCTCAGAGATCTCAGCATGGCCGGCCTGGTGATGACAACCCCGTAGTCCACTTCTTCAAGAACATTGTAAGTCTCATCTCTTCTTGTTACGTACTAGAATGACATATTTTCTTTAGGATCCATCAGTAACCAAATACTCCACAATCATTAGCCTTTATGTCGAAACTCAGGAACTGTTCTGTGCTTCTGAGCTAACCATGCAATTCGATACAAATATAATTTTACCGGGAAACACAAACAATACTGAAATCCTGACATGCTACAAAAAAGCGGGTGAACCCTCAATTAGCATAGAAAAATTTGAACAACAGTTATTACAGTTACACAGCTTCACCATTTACAAGGTTTGTGCTGGTGTCTTTGGCATGGGCTGTATTTAGATATGCCTTTCGTTTAAAAATAGACATAGCAATAAAGAGTAGAATGAAATTAAAGAATAACTAATACATAAGGCCTAATAACTCACAGGCAGTATGCAAAATGGTTGGTTGATGATCACCTACATTTACTGTTGCCTTGGTTTTATAACTTTTTTTTGTGTGTGTGTGTGTGTGTGTGTGTTGGTTTTTTAGGTCTCACCCCGTACCCCTCCTCCAATGCAAGCAAAGGTAAGCGTTTGCAGGGCCTCATGCAGTGTCCAAGATTTTTTGTGGGGATCATTTATACAAATTCAACTGTTAGCCTCATTCATTTTCTTTATCCATATTAAATAAAAATCAGGAGCTGTCTTTGGGAATATCAAAAGCAAGGGACTAAGACAGAAAAGCTGTGGTTCTCTTCCTCACGCATTGCCTGATCTGGTGCACGATGCTTAAAGTACAGTCACAGATGGGGATCTTTACAGCCAAATTTTGCTGTGATTGCTTTATGTAATATGCTAATAGTAGGTAGTGCTTTCAGACAAGCCTCACCCCCCAGGAACTGTCCTTAAATTTACTACGCTCAAATGGCTCCTAAAGTACGTATCAAGGACAAACCATGACTAGTGAAGGAAGTTCTTGTAATTTTGATCAAGAATTTTGCCTTTTTCATTTTACGGAATGACGGTACACAGACTGCTGTTTTCAACTGATGCTTCATTATATGGCCAGTATTTCATGATTTTTATTGCATTTTCATCATCATCTGTGCATCATACATCCAGATGCTATGTTCCATAGTGATCAACATGTCATTGTTTCTGTTTCTTACATGTACAGGGAAGAGGATTATCCCTCACCAGATTTAGCTGGGTAGGTGACGAACGTGCTTTCAGTAACAACCATTTTATTCACCAGGCCAAAGCATATCTTGCTCCACTGCCTCAAGCTGCTGCAGCAACGTGATAATTTTGTTTTGTCTCAATTTTGCTATTTTGCTTTTCCTGTTCCACTTTCCTCCCTCCTCCTACAGCACTTTCAGATGGTAATCATGTTGCTTGCTCTTATCCAACAACTTGACAGCCTTGCACTGATAATTTCTTTTGCTTTAGCACGAAGGGAGCAAAATCCACTGCATGGCAAAGCTCTCTTCCTTTAAAGAATCCTGGAAGACTCATCTGCTGCATTTTTCTTTTCATGGGAACAACAAAAATGGGAGGGAGGGCTGGGACAAGACAGGAACCTGTCCCACAGTTCCAACTGTTTGAGGCAGTAAACCCTGCAAAACTAACACTGTCACTAATCCAAATATTTTGTCTTACCTCTCCTTGCAACCCCTTTCAGTAAGAAGAGGTCTGCCTAAACAGTTATAAGACAAGTTCTTTCTACAGCTAACACAGCTAATTAAATTCTACTTCTCTACCGCAGGTTTGATTTTATAAGGAGAGGAACATCTAAATTTTAAGACATAAAACATTAAAGCCTTCAAGCTGTTAGCCATTTCTTTCACTATCAGTAGACTACCAATTTAGTTGATGTGTTAGCCATCTCAGAACTTGTAAAACTGAAAATTTTTAAATTTTGTCATGCAGGTCAACATTCTGAGCATCCATTTTTGATCGCGAATTCTTCTTTTACAGATTGGTGCTTCCCTCAGATATAAGTATATCCAGATAATCTCCAGACATTTTCCTTCATCCTTGCTTATTACTTTAAGGATTATTTTATTCCAACACCTCTAAGGACAAAGAAAGATTACAATGTGAATATATGCTAATTTGAATATTCTAATTTGAAATATATACAAAAATCTTTCTTTGCAGGGTGGTGAAGGACACAAGCCAGGATACGGAGGAAGTGGAAAATTCTATGAGCATAAATCTGCTCACAAGGGACATAAGGGATCCTATCATGAGGGCCAGGGCACTCTTTCCAAAATCTTTAAACTGGTAAAGTACAATTGAACTTATTGTAAGTACAAAAAAAATTGAGGCCAGGAAAAAGAGAAGCCAAACCTCTCCAGAATCCGCCATGTTTGAAACAACCACATTTCCTTAAAGCTTCTGAAGGAACTAGATATTCATGGATAAAACAGAAGGTTATCTCATGGCCTAGTAACTACTTACATGACAGGAAACAAAGGTCAAAACACACTCTCAGTTACCAGCAGGAGAGAAGGTAAGTCCACAAAGCCACACAGAGACCTGCACCAGGATCTGTGTTATTAAGGAACTCACAACTGATCTGCAACTCAGAAGATGACTGAGCTGACAAAGCCTGCTGCTGCTGAGAAATTATTTAGAACAGTGAAAACGAAAGCACATTGATAAACTGCAGAATGCAGTCCAGGGCACAGTTGGACAAATACTTGGCACACATGCAATAACAACTTGGACAGTCCCTGCTTGCTCCCACTCCAGGTGTGAGAGCTCCTACAATATGCTGGCACAGTGACTTATAAAACTACATTGGCAAATTAGAAAACTGTCATATGAAAAATAAACATGTTGTCAGATTAATCTGGTCAATTCACCATTCTGAGTCACCACACAGCACTCCCCAGTGCTGCTAATACAGGAAAACAGAGCAGGAAAAAAGTCAGTCATGAGGATTTACAGGTGCTGATCAAGCTACCAATAGAAAGTGCAATCAAACGGCAGTTTAAATGACCAAGCAAAAAAAATGCAAGGAAGATAAATGGGGAAAAGCCTACTCCCTAGATGTCTCATGAAACGACAATTAGAGGCCTCAAATGGACTTATTAAATGGGATACTTAAGCAAAAAGAAATACATTTTTCACAAAACATGTAATTCAGCTTTGGAACTTACTATCACAGAAGATGTGGATGCCAGCAGTATGTAGTACATAACTTTAAAAATACAGGGAAAAGAAGTACAAAACAAAATACGTGGAGTATTAAGATCACAATATCCAAAAGTCACTAAATTTCGTATTTCTAGACGTTGGAAGCCACGCTGGAACAAGTAACACTGCACATTTGCCCTTCCCTCTAACCTTTTCCTAATGAGCTGCTGATGGTCAAACAGAAGGATACTGTCCTGGATGTCTCTTTGGTCCCACATAGTATGTCTGACTGTCAGACATTCTCAAATAAATTTGTCTTATCACCTTATAAAATCAACAGGTAAACAATTTGACAAGAGGTTAGGCTTCGGGAAAATGTTTTGCTTTTTTTTGACAGCAAAGACATCTGAAAATGTAGTATATTTCAGTTTTTCAAACTGAATCATTAGAAACATAAGTGAAATACTTAGATTATCCTAAAATGTACACTTACAAATCAAGCTGAGTAGATACGTCAAATAGAATGAACTTGTTTAGCCTTTTTTGTAGCTAATGTTCCCAATTCAAATATGACAGAAAGGTACCGATCCACTGCTTACTTTAAAACAAAACAAAACAAAACAAAACAAAACCACAAACAGTTAAGCCTTATTCTTTCCTGTGCAAATCTCCAAAAGAAATATTCTTACCGCATAAGTGTCCATCTGGTGCAAGTCCAGAGCATCTCAGCAGAACATAGCCCAGACATTTTTTTACATTCTGTGTAAGGAAAAAGACACATGAAAAGCACATCATATCCACTTGCCACTGCTTTAACTGTTTCTCCTCAAAGGTAGTAAAGCATTTGCTCATAACAAATCATAATACATTATTCTCACATGAAGAATACAATCAGCAGTAATCTTAACTTCAAGGCAGAAGGTTTGAGGTACCATTAACGGAGCTGATCATCTCAAACTCTTGCTCTCTACCAGAACACGACAGCACCTTCACCTGTAGCAAAAATACATTTTCATCCCTTACGTGGTTTAGGTTATGTATCTTTCACCATAAAACTGTTTTTCAAAAACATGCAGC
Source organism: Chauna torquata (assembly GCA_013399475.1). NCBI lineage: Eukaryota > Metazoa > Chordata > Aves > Anseriformes > Anhimidae > Chauna > Chauna torquata. The sequence goes on along the minus strand of VXAL01015905.1, from coordinate 31,861 downwards.
ATCAAATGACAGCTGAAAAACATCAAGGAGGTAGTAAGAATTCTTCTGTTGCAGTTTTACGGGAAAAGATACCCAGTCAACCTAATCTTAGATTAAAATAAATGAATAATAACAAAAAAAAAGAAATGCCAAACCTCCTAGATTAGATCATCTTTGCCATAAAACTGCTGGAGGGCTTTTCTCAAATTTATGAATTGTCACAAATATACTCAAAGACTGAGAGTTACCATCTTTTTTCCTATCTTAATGTTTTCTTATTTGTAAAAATAGGCCAGGTTTCAGCCCTTTACCTTTTCTTTTTTTTTTTTTCCTGTACTTGCATCTGAGTTTTCCATACAAGACTGATGCTGATAAAACCACATACGTTAAGAATATACCCTAATAAATAGTACAGAATAAAATGATTACTTTTCAGTTCTTTCAGATGTATTACAACTTGTATGCAAGGTTTGGATTTTTTAGTTATTTATTTTTATTTTTTAGTATATACACAGCTTAGGGGCTAGGCAAAAGAAGGCTGTAGTCTCCCTCATTGAAGCGACAGGACAGGATAAAAATGAAAATTTCTAAGATGTCCAAATAAATAAATTGCTTTAATAAGGGAGGTCTGAATAAGAACACTCATGTACACGTAACTCCTGAGAGACTGCCTAGATCCGTATGAGAAACTTAATGAGAATTAATCCTATGCAAAAATACATGAAAAGCAATCATCTCTTTCAAGTGAAAACTTGAATAAGATTTAGCAATATACTACAGGCCATTGCAAAGACATTTTCATTAGATATTTAAAATTCTGTAGTATTACAGATTGACATTTTTAAATGTACAGCCCTGAATATACAGTACCTTTTAATCAATTTAATTTTGTTTTTCCTTCCACAGGGAGGCTCTGGTTCCCGACCTGGATCACGGTCTGGTTCACCAGTTGCGAGGCGCTGAAGCTCTAAGATGCCATTCAAGGATCATGTACTCTGCTTCATAATGTAACTGCCTTAAAATTAATAATAACTGCAAGAATTACCTAGTTAGATGCAATCCATTACTTAATGCCAATTAGGTTCTGCATGCAGTAGATTATACGAACTTCTATTGGCAATCCCTGACCAACAGTTGAATGAAAGGAACACACAAAGTAGCTTTACTAGATGTTTTCCTTATTTTACGTGAAGTAACAAGATCTCTGACTTTACTTGTTCTTCTTCAGGATGCCCTAACTGTATGCTGGACTTCATTATTTCTCCCAAGCACCTAATTTGAGCTCGAGTCTTCTGGTTTCATTTTACTGAACATCAGAATTACAAATAAAGAGCTAATGTCTTGGATACTGAGCGCTGCTGTTAAGGAATTTCTGAGACACTGCTGTTAAAAAAAAAAAAAAAGATCCACCATGTGCAGAAGTTGTAAGGACTGTTTATCCAAACACTTTTGGTTTTGATTTGGGATTTTCGTTTGGTTTTTGTTTTGTTTTAATCTTCCTTCTCTCACTCACAGAATAATTTATTTTCATAACAGGATTAGGCAGTCATGGAAAGGGTTACCAAACATTGGGAGTTCAAGGTATGTGAAATGTGGGAGGGGGCAGATGTTATAGAATCAATACGATGCAGCGCAATAGTAATAAGGAAATGCTTTCCATACCATAAATTGCTCATCGTATCCAAACCATTAGAATCAAGAGCAGATGAGGGAGAGAAAGAGGATTTCAAATTTGAGTTAGACTAATGTTAAGAAAAAAGGGATATTCCCAGCGATGAAACATCTAAGATTGCACATGTGACCACTGGACGTCACTGTTGCTCCATACAAACTCTGCTGCAGCAGCATTAACTTTGCAGTAAAATAAATAAGTAAATAAATATATACGTAAATAAGTCTAATTTCTGAAAGAGAGCCCTTCAGTACTGGTATCTAAGATAGTCCTGCACACCTCACGACAGAATTTCAAATCTTGTTCTTGGTATCGCAGCAGTGTTGCATTGGGTTGGCTCATCTTTTTTGCCTGAATAACATCTGGATGCCCTTAAGGGCAGTGCACCAAAGCAAACTCATAGTAAACTACTGTGAACATTTAACTGTTGTACTGTAGTTGCCTTATAGAAATAAAATATAACTGAGTTAGATATTAATTATTCACAACTAACTAAAACGAATGTGTGGCAATGGTACTTCCAACCACACATAGGGAAATACAAGGCTCTTCTGAATTGCACTGTTTTATTACTTAAACTTACCATTTCTTCAAGCTATCATCTAAGTGTCTGATTAATTATTTTTTCTTTTTTAGTTTTAGCCTATGTGTTGTAGACTGTAGTTAATACTTCCCAGGCTGAAACTGCATCTATAATAAGTGCCCGGTAAAAGTCACCTATAAACATATACGTTAATTCCATTTCACATCTAAATCTATTTTAGGTTTATATTCAGTGTCCATTAATACAAAGCAATGGAAGATGAGAGGGCAGAAAATACATACAGACTAAAGAAAACAAAACCACAAAATTATTAAGCATACACACACGTATTGTATCTTCTGTTACCCGCATTGTTTGCTATGTGTATTTTTCTATTGTAGCTTCATTCAGATGTATACTCCGCAACGTAATAGTTGATTTAATTTGAACACGTATTGTTCTTGTAGGAACAAAGCTTTTAAAAATATTCATTATGGAAATAAAGTAATCAACTTGTAATGAAACTGGGACCAGTTTTGTCTTTTATAACACAGGTTGTATACATAAAAATATTCTTTTCCCTGCAGTTTATTAATGATGTTTAAGATACTGGAAAATGACACTGGGCAGGACTCATTTGCCTGTTCACAGGCTTCTAGTGACTTTGCCGGTGACTTAACATGGCTCACAACGCTGACAAACATGACACAGGATTTATGGGAGACCAGTGTCTCTGCAGTGGCAGCTAAAGGCCAGGGGTATATTGCAAGGCACAAAATGCCTATGTACAGGCAATAAAATCCCACCCTTCGTAAACAAGTATAGCACAAAGTATCTTCTTTGAACACAGCATGTAAAACTTAACTTGACTTTTAAAGAATTCTTCAAAAGTGGTAAAGAATATTTAAGGTGAAAAATTGAGAGAGAAATCTTTCAGAATACTGCATTTTAGAACTACAGAACTTATCCAAAGCTGCTGCTTTTCCTTTGTCACTCTCCTTTTCCCCCAGTAACCTTTCTTAGCTGCTGGAAGTGGCTTTTTTTGATTTACTTCATGTAGGAAGAAAAGGTACGGTAATTTAAACACGTCTGGTGAGAGAGATTAAAACTTATACTGAAATATTGTTTTTTAATTACTCAATAGTAGTTTTGCTGACAAAACAACAATTTAAATGGCTATATGACTAACGAAGAAAAGGATTTTTCCTGAAGTAAGAATGGACAACCAGCAGTAGGAGCCTGTCATTTCTTGTAGTGAGGGAATGGACACAAACAAATTCTCAAGCAGACACATGCTAGAAGGCCTGAGGCAAGCATAAACCTACTACTGCAACAAACCAGAAAGAACAGAGGCATTCCTAAGCCCTGTTTTGCCTTACGCACTACACAATCTGACACTTCAAACAAGGTCCCCGAATAAGAGTTCCTCCCAGTTCCTAAACAAGATGCATCTGCTTCAATATTTTCAAAAGCATTATCAACGTATTTGTTCCAGTGTCTGTATCTGTACTGAATATCAGCAGACGCACTGCTTTGAAAACTTCCAATTCACCAAGTAACTTGGATTATGAAATCCTCTATAACAGAGTATTTGAGAGTAGATTTTTGAAGTTCACTGGCAAGGGGGTGGTGGTGGGTGGGGAGCAAATAAAATACCATGTTACAAAAAAGTTTTCAGAAAGGCTATTTACTGCAACTGACAGGACTGCAAGCGGTAAAGGAGAAGCAAACTCAATTTAGGAAAAGTATCAGATGACTAGGTAAGTCATGCTGTTTGTCACTTCCAAGACTTGCAACACACTCATTGCCTCTTATCGAGGCAAAGCACTTCGAGAAGTGCCCATTTTAAAACTGCATCCTTCTACACAATAGATCTGCTTTCAGCACATGATCTCTTAGTGTCAACCACTACCACTTTTTACTTGCTGACAAAGCAAGCACAGACAGAGCAGACAATGCTTTCACACATTCAGGAATCCCACTGCCATTGTGAAGGATGGAATTACATCTGGATGTGACCAGCTGTAAATCATTTCCTGTCAAACTGTATTTGGCCATCTCTGGACACCGTCATCATCTATGCAACAAATCAACTCCATCGATCTTTGCTGTGCGTGTACACACTATTCTCTGAAAGAGCAAGAGAAAGTTTTTATATATGGTACATACCACGCAGCCCATTTGAATTTTTTCAGGATTACGTGACTTCAAATCCTATGTTATTATAGATGAACAGGACACTATGCAAATCAGTCAGTATGCCTTCAGACAACAACTGTAAAATATGTCTGTCCTAAACAGCTGAAACACTAACACTGCCTGGAAGGAAAGGCACTGCTGGAAAACCTTTCTGTATGGTCTTTAAATAGAATACTGAGGCACACCTCTCTTAAACAGTTTCTAGTTTCCTAGAATCCAGAATCAAACGCTTAAAAAATACACAAAGCAGAATTTGGAAAAAAGTAATATTATTTAACATGTTTTTGAATTAAATATTCCACATAACAAAAGTGTTATTTTCATGTCACCAACTGTATTACTTATATACATATGCCAAAGAGTTAACAAAAGAATTAAGAGATGCCCTATCAAAAACAACAGTGATTTCTTGCTTCAGCAATCTGAAATAACTAGTTTGTATCATAGACAAAGTATAGACAATATTTACAAAAAAAGAGCTTTCTGGATCTGAGAGCAATTATCTTTCAGAAAGTAAATTAAAATCCAGCTCTGTATTATAGTACAATGAATCCACTATTGATCTAGAAGTACTTGCAGCAAACAGAAAAGATGAACTTCCTTGTGAATGGGATAAGTATTTACAAAATATACTGATCAGCCACACAGAGGCTCATATAACTTTAAATATATATATATTTACA